>OY856412.1:921892780-921950280 GCA_963693085.1 Alisma plantago-aquatica | reverse complement strand
AGACATAGCTCAAAAGTATCTCTGCTGATTAGTCATCAACCGATCATGTTGGAGC
The DNA here is from genome assembly GCA_963693085.1 of Alisma plantago-aquatica. NCBI lineage: Eukaryota > Viridiplantae > Streptophyta > Magnoliopsida > Alismatales > Alismataceae > Alisma > Alisma plantago-aquatica. The sequence goes on along the minus strand of OY856412.1, from coordinate 921,950,225 downwards.
GTCCAAATAAAAGGTTTGATTCTTTGTGGCTGAAGCAGCTTCCGTATGGAACTCCAGCTTCCCACGGTAGGGCACATCTTCCTCTCGACCACATTGTTGCATTCCGACCTAACAGTAAATCTCCATTCATCCTTCCTTTTCAACAAAAGAATCAGCATAACTGTCCTTCATGGTAGCTTCATCTGGATATATCAGAAAAGAAGGTAGCTTCATCCGCAGAGGTTTCATTTCAGACAAAAACTCTTTGCTTACAATACAGTCACAGACGACATATAAGGGAGATTCATTATAGTTCCCACATATAGTGCATATGACATCTTCAGACATAGCTCGAATGTATCTCTGTTGCTTAGTCATCAACCGATCATGTTGAAGCATCCAAATAAAAGGTTTGATTCTTTGTGGAAGAAGCAGTTTCCATATGGAACTCCAGCTTCCCATAGTAGGGCACATCTTCCTCTCAACCGTAGTGTTGCATGCAGACTTAACAGTGAAGTCTCTATTCATACTTCCTTTCCAAACAAAAGAATCAGCATCACTGTTCTTCATGGGTGGTTGCATAAGTAAGATATCCTCAGTTGTTTCCTTGCTGAACCAGTGTTTTAAAATATCCACATCCCTCTCCCCATCATACGTCGCCGTGCAAGAGACATGTAGATCAATTAGCTTCCTAGAATGGTTGTATTACTTCTTATCTTAACACGGTACCTGTCCAGTACCCATTCATCTTCCCAAACATTGGTAGCCACTCCATTCCACACTGCCATGCCCGAGTTATCTTTTATAAACTCCATGTGATCTATGATGCATTACTAGAGAGAATAGCCCACCTATTTGTAAACTTCTCTACCTTTGTACTTGACGTCCATGAACTCTGTCCAGTGTAATCCTGCCATTCAAGAATTCCCAATGAATTTTATGATTGTTAGAACTATTAGTTTATTATGTATATGTGCCTAAGCATGCTTGCCCCTCTATAGAGTTTGAGTCTACTTGTGTCTGGGGATGAGCATCTGACCTGGCCCACCCAAACTCGATCCATGTACTTCATATGGGTAGATTGGGCCGACATTTTGACCCAAACTTTTATATGGGCGGGGTCAGGGGCGAGATAAACCCAAGTGTTAATATATCTTTCTTTATGTCTTTATTTTCTATTTTTCATTACTGCTGTACCTATGTGCAATTTACTCCTTTATATAAATAAAGAGGAGAGCCCTATTGGGAACTCTCACGTTGCCTTACGCAACACACACATCGCGGCTGTTCCGTTTTACGTATTCTGCTAACATGGTATCAAGAGCAGTGTGATCGACCGCTTCCGCTTCTCCTTCTCCAGCGCCGCCGCCCTTCCTCCTCCATCCCAGCAGGGCCGCCGCCGTCCTCCACCTAGGGCGCCGCCGCAGCAGCGGCCTCCTTCCCCTCTCGCCGCCGCCGCGCGGCAGGGGCAGGGCAGACGCCACCGCCGGCGCAGCAGCCCGTCGGCTAAGGGCTTCCGTCGCCCGTCTACTATCTCTGGACCTCCGGTAGTCTCCTCCATGCTATCCTAGGCCCGACAGCCAAGAACCGAAGCTCCGTCTACGTTTTCGGCTTTTTTCAGCAACTTTTCGGCTAATTTTCGGAAGCCGAATTTGCTGTTTGGGGATTTCCGATTGATCAAACGACCATCTAAAGCTCTAACCGGAGGTCTCGTCTCTTCCAAAGTGCCTTCCTAATCACATCTCCTTCATGTGTGATTAGGAACCTCTCTCTCTTGAAGGCTGTCGATGCATCAGTAACGCATCCTCTATCCAGTTTCAGTTGTGACGTGTATCTCTCCGTCACGTGACGTGTATCTTCCCGTCAATCCAGCCTTCCTTGTGACACGTATCATTCCGTCACCTATCCTCGTTGCATTATGGAGAATAAGATGTCCACCTATTATGGAGAGGTGTCGCCTAGTCCCATCAAACTCAACAGAAAGAATTTTCTGCTATGGATGAATGCTGTTCATACCGTCTTGGAGTCCCGAGATAGGGCAAAGTTCGTTGATTCTGCACTCCTAGCTAGCACTGACAAAGACTATGCCGAGTGGAAACGTCTGGACAGCCTAGTGAAGACTTGGCTATGGGGCAGCATGGAACCTACAATTGAATCTAGGTTCATGTTTTACTCTACAGCCAAGGAGATTTGGGATGCCGTGAAGCAACATTATGCTCAAGAAAAGAATGCTCTTCGTCAGTTTATGATTTATGACCGTCTTTTTGCGGAAAGACAGGGTGATAAGCCACTTGAAGAGTATTTTGCTGTGATTCAAGCTATTTCTCAAGAACTGAGCTACTATCATCCAGTGACAGTTGCTGAGCAGATTAAAGATCGAGACGACCTGGTCACTGCTAAATTTCTCTCTGGACTTAGCCCCTCCTTCGGTTCGGCCAGAAGTTTGATCCTTGCTTCAGACAAATTACCAAGCCTTGCAGAAGTTTACTCTAGGATTCAGCAGTCCACCTTTGAGTCTGCTGATTCTATTTTTGTTGTTCCTTCTAGAGATTCTCATGCTTCTATTGCAGCAGCAGTAAGAGGAGGACGACCTGCACCATCTGACAAATCTGGCTTGGGCAGAGGACGTGGGACTCGTCCTAGATGCACATTCTGTGACAAACCTGGGCATACTGTAGAAAAATGCTGGAAGAAACATGGGAGACCTGCTGCCCCGCCTGTTGGAGCTGCAAACTGTGCCACCTCGGAATCTTCAGCTGTGGGTTCTAGTACTCCTGGCATCACTCTTACTCAGAAGGAATACGACAGATTTATTCAGGCAACTCAGCACTGGAACATGGGCGCGTCATCTGCTTCGGCAGCCAACCTTGCGTCTACTGCGGGTAATTAGGCTACATCCTTTATGGCTTCTGGATCCGCAAATCCTTGGGTGGTTGACTCTGGCGCATCCCAGCACATGATTGGTATGAGGAGGTTGCTCCGTTCACTTGACTCATATATTCCTCATCCATCTGTTACCTTGGCAGATGGTTCAGTGAGGAAGGTGGTAGCTAGTGGATCTGTGTCTCTTACACCAGATATTGATATGAAATCTGTTCATTTTGTGCCTGAATTTCCATTTAATTTGCTTTCTGTTGCCAAGCTGATTGACACTGTAAAATGCACAGTAACATTCAGGCCCTCTTGTTTTGTTTTACAGGATCTCAAGAGTATGAAGATGATTGATGGGGGGCCTAGGAAAGGTGATCTCTACCTCTTCCCTGGTGATTGTCTACCTCGCCATCCACCTCCTGCTCCAGTTTCAGCCGTCATGATGAGTGGTTCCCCCTTGCTGTGGCATTGCAGATATGGACATCCATCCTTAGAAAGCTTGAAGAAGTTGGAACCAGATCTTGCTCATTTGTCTTCTTTAGAGTGTCAATCGTGTCAGTTGGGCAAACATCATAGATTGTCATATCCTGTTCGTGTCAATAATCGGGCTACTAGTCCGTTTGAGTTAGTCCATAGTGATGTGTGGGGTCCTGTTAAAGACCAAAGTTATAATGGCTTTAGCTATTTTATTTCCTTTGTGGATGATTACTCTCGCATGACATGGCTTTATTTGTTGAAAAGTCGTGAGTCTGTGCTTTCCATCATTAAATATTTTCATAAAGAAATTCAAGTTCAATTTAATTGCAACATCAAGACTTTTCAATCTGACAATGCTCTCGAATATGTTCAGAAAGCGATGAATGAATTTTGTAGTTCGGTTGGGATGATTCATCATACATCCTGTCCTCACACCCCTATGCAGAATGGAGTTGCTGAGAGAAAGAATCGCCATCTTTTGGATGTTACTCGATCCCTCATGTTTGAATCAAATGTGCCTAAACGGTTCTGGTCTGAAGCCCTTCTCACCACATGTTTTTTGATTAATAGACATCCCTCCTCCGTTTTGCATGGACGCACTCCCTTATCTGTTTTACGCCCTATGGATCAACCTTTTCATGTTCCTCTTCGGGTGTTTGGTTGTACATCCTTCGTTCATAATTTTGATCCTAAACAAGGCAAACTTTCACCTAGGTCTGTTAAAACCTTGTTCCTTGGGTACTCTAGTACGAGTAAAGGTTACAAGTGTTATTGTCCTAGTTTGCGTCGTATGTTTGTTTCTAAGGATGTCACTTTTCATGAAACCACTCCATATTTTGCAAATTCTATGAGCAAGGGGGAGCAATTGAGTGAGAGAGTGCCACCCCCAATTCAAAGTGAGCGAGTGGCACCACATGTGTCGAGTGAGGGAGTGCCACTCATTATTATTCAGGACATGCAGCATGATGATGCACCTGTCATTCAGCCCTATTCACAGGTGTATCACAGGCGAGGTAGACATAATCCAGATGAGGCAGCGACACCAGTCTCTGAGCTTCCTCCATCGTCTTCTACTCACGAGATTCCTGCAGAAGCTTCTGATCTTGATGTTCCTATCGCTGTCAGGAAAGGTATTCGTTCATGTACTATTAGACATCCCATATCCAATGTGTGTTGTTTGTCCCACTTATCTACACAGGCTCGTGCATTTGCTGTTGGGATGGACTCAATTAATGCTATGAAGGACAGTGGTTGGAAACAGGCAATGCAGGTGAAAATATCTGCTCTATTAGACAATGGCACATGGGATCTTGTCGACTTACCTGCAGGAAAGAAAATTGTGGGCTGCAGATGGGTTTTCACAGTCAAACACAACCCTGATGGATCTGTTGAAAGGCTGAAGGCTAGATTGGTAGCAAAAGGCTACACAGACATATGGAGTTGACTTCTTTGAGACTTTCTCCAGTTGCTCGTTTGAACTCTGTACGGATCCTTATATCACTTGCTACTACCTTTGACTGGCCTCTTTTTCAGCTGGATGTCAAGAACGCTTTTCTTCATGGTGATCTCCAAGAAGAGGTATATATGGAGCAACCACCTGGTTTTGTTGCTCAGGGGGAGTGTCAGAAAGTGTGCAAACTGAAGAAAGCTATATATGGGCTAAAGCAATCTCCTAGAGCTTGGTTTGACAAGTTCAGTGCTGTTGTTTTACAGATGGGTTTCTCTCGTTCCATGACTGATCACTCTCTATTTTATTCAAACTCTTCTTGTGGGTCTATCATTATTGCTGTCTATGTTGATGATATTGTGATTACTGACAACGATTCTACAGGTATATCACGTGTGAAGGAAGGATTACAAAAACACTTTCACACAAAGGACCTGGGGAAACTGAGATATTTTCTAGGGATGGAGGTTCTTAGATCCCATGCAGGTATAAACCAATCTCAGAGGAAGTATGTGCTGGACTTGCTACAGGAAACAGGCATGACTGATTCTAAGCCAGTATCCACTCCTATGGATTATCACACCAAGGAGATGGATGATGACACTGAGTATTCAGATCCAGGACATTACAGGAAAATAGTTGGGAAGTTAATCTATTTAACTGTAACAAGACCCAATATTTCTTTTGCTGTAGGAGTGGTGAGTCAACATATGTGCACACCACGACAGTCACACTGGACAGCTGTATGCAGGATTCTGAGATATCTGAAAAGTGCTCCTGGAAAGGGAATCACTTACTACAAACCAAAGAGCTCCTCATCACCTTTGATTCTGACAGGTTATGCAGATGCAGACTGGGCTGGCAATCAGATTGATAGAAGATCTACTTCTGGCTACTGCACTTTCCTTGGTGACCATTTGATCACTTGGAAAAGCAAGAAACAACAGGTGGTAGCGCGGTCTAGTACTGAAGCTGAATACCGTGCTATGGCACATGCATGCTGTGAATTACAATGGATCAAATCTGTCTTATCTGAGTTGAAGATTTCGATTCAATCTCCCATGACACTCAAGTGTGACAATCAATCTGCTATACATATTGCCAGGAATCCTGTCTTCCATGAGCGTACAAAGCATATAGAAGTTGACTGTCACTTCATCAGAGATCAGATAAAGAATGGCAATGTTGTGACGCCATATGTCAAGTCTGAGGATCAATTAGCTGACATCTTGACAAAGCCATTAGGTCCAGCAGTGTTCCAGAATTTATGTGGCAAGCTGGGCATCCACAATGTGTACACTCCAGCTTGAGGGGGAGTGTTAATATATCTTTCTTTATGTCTTTATTTTCTATTTTTCATTACTGCTGTACCTATGTGCAATTTACTCCTTTATATAAATAAAGAGGAGAGCCCTATTGGGAACTCTCACGTTGCCTTACGCAACACACACATCGCGGCTGTTCCGTTTTACGTATTCCGCTAACACCAAGCTTGAAAACGCAAATACCCAAATTCATTAAATATACATTTATATATAACCACACATTATGTGTCCCCCTCTCCTCTATATAGGATTGGGGTTTTATCTAATAGGTCAACTTATTTGCCTCCCTTCTTATTTTCGATATGGCATCAGAGCATGTGGTCCAATACCCTAACCCTACTGGAGAGAGAGAGAGGAAGAGGATGCCAACCTTGAAGCAACTGTTGCCCTTTGTTACATTTTGAACACACACCAGTTTGTTGATACAGAAAAAGATAATAACAACTCATAAAATTTGATCTCCCCCTCAATCTTGCAATACGATAATTGAAGCACTCAGACACTCCCCCGAAAAAAGATAGCACGTAGCAGGTAGCAAGTAGTTTTCTCCTCCTGAAAAAAATAACATGCAACATCTAGGAAAAAAATGGCCACCTGCTATAGTGCAATATTCCTATAACAATGCTCATATCTCGACTACCATGCATTATTTTGATGTTGGTGATTCTTCTAGCGAACTACTTGGATAACAATGGCGAATAACTTCTACAAATGTCTTCTACTACCATATGCTGCTCTAGATGCTGCCTGCTATCTTCACCAGGGGAAAAAGATTGCTTACTAGCTGCTATGTGCTATCTTTGTCTAGGGGAAGTTGTGTCAATTATTGTATTTTTAGATTCAAGGGGAGATCAGTTTTTGTATGGGCTATTATTATCTTTTCTATGTCGAGAAGTTAGGCATGTTTTCCACCTATAGAGATATGTTGTGTTCTGATATGTTGTGTTGAGTGTCATGTGCATAGCATGTGCCTCACTTATGTTGTTCACTTGTGTAGTTTAGTCCCATATTGCTCACCTCTGCTTTAGTCTCTATTCTCTTCTGTTATATAAGAGACTACATTGTACACTGTTTTACTTAATCAATAAACAAGCCTCAATTTATCTATATGATATCATGAGCAGGTCCGATTCCCCTTTTTTTTCCCACTCTGTCCCTATGCCCTGAGTTAAGCCCCCCCCCCCCCCCCCCCCCGCGCCGCCGGCTTCCCTGCCCAGCGCCGCTGTCCGCCGCCGCTGCTGTTCTCTCTTCCCCAACCACCGCCAACCCCACCACCACCCGCTGCCACTCCCACCTTCCTGCTGCCCCTACACCCACCTGCCACCCCCGCCCACCTCCTCTCTACCGCTGTCTCTCCCCTCACCACTCCTCTATCCGTCGACTTCTGCTCATCTCCTTCTGCTTCCCTCCCATCACCTCCCTTCCTCTTCTCCTAGCGGTTAATCCGTTCTTCCGAACAACCATAGATCTCTCACGTTAAGAGTCCTCTACGTCTCCAACTCTGTTTCTGCCTGCGCCTCATTAAGGAATATTGATTTCCTCATGTCGGCGTAGGTTCTTTTTATCCATCTCTGCCTGATAACAGGTCCTTCTAATCTGATGCGTCAGATCCCTACTGCTACTACTGCCCTATAGAGGGTTCATTATTTACTGTCTGCTGCTGCCCTTCGTGGGTTCTTTCGTTGCTGCTTGTTGTTGCTACGCCACCATCTTGCTACTACCTGCCCTGCTCAGTATGGATTCCATGGAGCCTCCCAGGTCTCTCTGTGTTACCACTGTCAAGCTCGACGAATCAAACTTTTGTACTATATGTGAAGACTCAAGGCCGTTACATCTTACCATTGATCCGCCTCCTGCCCCTGTTGCTACTGCTGACGACAAGACCAAACAAGCTTATACCCAATGGTCTAAAGATGACTCGGGCTTTATGTCCTGGCTTCTCAATAGCACCGAGCTGCGCATTAGTCAGTCTCTACTGTGCCTTCATGATGCCAAAGCAATGTGGGACCAACTGTCTCATGTCTACTCACATCAACAAAATCGGAAGAGGCTTTTTGAAATTTTCAAAAACCTAGCCAAGGAGTACTCTCAGATGTGTCTATTGAAGATTTTTACAACCAGTGCTCTGCCCTCTGGAACGAGTATGAGATCTACCACCCGTTGACTGCTGGCCTCAAAGAGGCTCAGAAGCAGCGCAATGAACTCCAACTTGTTTAGTTCCTGGCTGCCCTACCTGCATCTTTTTTAGGCGTGGTTGATCAAATACTGTCAAGTGATTCGCTACTGACTCTTCGCGACGTTCTAAAGCGAGTCCAGCGACTACCATCTGTATCCTCTACACCTGCTATTGAGCATCCTACCTTGGTTGCTCGCACTACTGATTCTGAACGTGGCTGAGGTCGAGGACGTGGCCGTGGAGGACGTCCACCACCTTCTGGAGGAAGAGGCACTTCTACTGCTCCTGGACAAGGTCAAGCCACTGGACCTCGCTACTGCAACTGGTGTGGTTGTGACAATCACATTGAAGATAGGTGCTGGATCAAGCACGACAAGCTAGCCTGGGTAAACCGGGCCTCCACTGAAGCTAATAGTGAAGCTGCATCCAATCCACCGGCTGCTCCTCCATCCACTGATTGGCTTTGCATTGAGTTTGAGAAATTCTTCCAGGAGCGAATGACTCAACTACCTTCGACATTGGCGGCCGGTTCCTCTGCTATGCTTGCGTCTCCCTCTGCTGGTAACTATAAGTGGTTTATTGATTCTGGGGTGTTTGTCCACATGGCAAGCGACATCCCCTTATTTTTTGCTCTATCTAAAACTTCGCATATTCCATCGGTCACAGTTGCTAATGGCTCGAAAACGCATGTCCATGGCATTGGCACAGTTCCGCTATCTCGCAAAGTGAATCTTCACTCTATTTTATATATACCTCAATTTCCTATTAATTTATTTTTTGTTAGTAAAACTATCAAACAACTTCAGTGCTCTATTAAATTTGATCCCTCTGGTTGTGTTTTGAAGGATCTCCGCACGAAGATGAGGATTGGTTCAGGCCATGAAGGACCAGATGGACTTTACTACTTGGATGATGGACCACCTGCAGCGTCAACTCTGTTATCTACATCTGTCTTAGGATTCCAGTGGCACTTCCGGCTTGGTCATCCGTCTGCTGCGAAGATGAAGCTTTTATTTCCTGCTTTAGCTGGAAATAAATTCTCTTGTGCAACATGTGTTTTGGGTAAACAAATAAGGTCTGTATTTGCTGCTAAGAAAGAACTTGGGTCTAAAGATATTTTTGATATTGTTCATTCCGACATCTGCGGTCCATTTAGTGTCCCGAGTCAAATTGGTGTTAAGTATTTTCTGACATTTATTGATGATTATTCCCATACTACCTGGCTTTTCTTGCTTAAAGATCGGAGTACTGTTTGGACAATATCCACATTTTCTTTTCTAAAATAAAAACCCAATTCAATAAAACCATAAAAAATTATCCGTACTGACAATGCCCTAGAGTTTATGTAGAAGTTTGTCACTTCCTTTTGTTTTGATCATGGCACCATACACCAAACCACTTGCCCCTATACTCCTTAGCAAAATGGTGTTGCTGAACGCAAAAATCGCCATGTAATGTTCCTCACCGTTTCTGGCCTGAGGCAGTCACCACGACATGTTTCCTTATAAACTGCATGCCCTCTTCTATTTTACAAAATCGCATACCTTACTCAATTTTGTTTCCTGATGCCCCTCTTTCCTGTACCACGTCACATTTTTGGGTGTACCTGCTTTGTTATAAATCTGCGCCCAGGAATGTCGAAACTTGACCCTCGGTCTACTAAGTGCATTTTTTTGGGTTATTCGAGAACTCAAAATGGCTATCGCTGCTTTGAACCTATACTCAAACAATGGTTTGTCAGTGAGGATGTAGTCTTTTTTGAGCATATACCCTTCTTTTTCGAGAATGGAGCAAGCCTATCTCATGATGTGTTGGCACAAACACCTCTACCGGACATTGTTGAAGATCTGTCTGTCTCTGATCAGCCTGAAGAACGCCTACTGCAAGTATACAAACGCCGACCGAAGACAAACACTCCTTCCATGGCCCCTCAACCAATTCCTGCGTCTGTGGATGATCAAATAAAGACTGAGGTAACTTCTGACTTGCACCTTCCTATCATCTTACAGAAAGGTGTTCGCTCCTGTAGTAGACATCCTATCAGTCATTTCTACACATCTAACAATCTGCATAACAACTTTGCCTGCTTTACTTCTGCACTTTCTGCTGTCACTGTTCTGAAAAATGCTACATAGGCTCTTACTATTCCAGCATGGAAGAAGGCAATGGACCAAGAAATGCAGACACTATGTGATCGCAAGACATGGGAGCTTGTGGATCGCCCTTCTTCTTGCCCTACAGTGGGCTGTCGTTGGATCTTTACTATTAAATATCAGCCTGATGGGACTATTGAACGTCTCAAAGCCCGTCTTGTTGCAAATGGCTACACAAAGACATACAATGTTGATTAGTTTGAGACCTTCTTTCCTGTGGCACGATTAAACTCTGTTCGCATTTTGATTTCTATTGCTGTGAATAAAGACTGGTCTCTCTTTCAACTTGATGTGAAAAATGCATTTCTTTACGGAGATTTACAGGAAGAAGTCTACATGCCACCTGGGTTTGTTGCTCAGGGGGAGTTTGCCTCCAAAGTATGTAAGCTGAACAAATCTATCTGTGGTCTCAAACAAGTCCGAGAGCTTGGTTTGACAAGCTCAGTCAGATTTTAGTCGCCTTTGGCTTTTGTCGTTCTCATTCTGATCATTCAGTCTTTATTCGCAAGATAGTGGCTGGACTTGTCATTCTGATTGTTTATGTGGATGATATTATATTATCTGGCAGTGATACTGTGGGCATACATGAAACTAAAACTTACTTAGAGAAGCACTTTGTCACTAAAGATCTCGGAAAACTTCAATATTTCTTAGGCATTGAAGTCTCCAGATCATCTGCAGGACTGTTTCTCTCTCAGAGAAAATATGTGCTTGATCTGTTGCAGGAAACTGGCATGCTAGGATGCAAACCGGCTAACCCTCCACTTGACCCAAACATGGACTGGGATAATGCAAACTCTCCTCCCTATGCTGATCATCACCAGTTCAGGAGGCTGGTAGGCAAATTTATTTATTTGACTGTCATACAAACTGATCTCACTGGTGCCGTCAGATTCATCAACCGGTATCTTGACAAACCCTGACAATGTCATTGGGATGCTATATGCCATATTCTGCGATATCTTAAAAGTTCTCCAGGGAAAGGCTTGATATATAAGAAGCATGGCCACTGCAACCTATCTGGTTTCTCGGACTCGGACTATGCAGGAAGTCGTTATGATCGAAAGTCAACATCAGGCTACTGTACATTTGTGGGTGGAAACCTTGTCACCTGGCGAAGCAAAAAGCAGATTGTTGTTATTAAATCTGGTGCAGAGGCGGAATATCGAGCAATGGCTCATACTGCTTGTGAACTGCTGTGGGTTCAGAGTCTCCTTCAGGAGTTTGATATATCTTATTCCAACCCTATTCCGATGTTTTGTGACAATAAGGCCTCCATTTTCATTGCGAGCAGCCCCACCTTTCATGAGGGGACGAAATATATTGAGGTCGATTGTCACTTTATTCGAGAAGTGGTTCTCTCTGGCCGGATTTGCACTCCATATCTCAGTACTGACAAGCAAGTTGCAGACATCTTCACGAAGATACTTCCCAAAGCTCGTTTTCAAACTTTAGTTGACAAGCTGGGCATGCTCGACATTTACGCTCCAGCTTGAGGGGGAGTATAGAGATATGTTGTGTTCTGTTATGTTGTGTTGAGTGTCATGAGCATAGCATGTGCCTCACTTATGCTGTTCACTTTTGTAGTTTAGTCCCATATTGTTCACCTCTGCTTGAGTCTCTATTCTCTTCTGTTATATAAGAGACTACATTGTACACTGTTTTACTCACTCATTAAACAAGCCTCAGTTTATCTATACCACCCATCAATCATTTGATCCCATTGTTATTGTATCTTCTCAATATTTTCAATTTAAGGAAGTAGAACATGCAAGTCATCAGTCAAACGAGTGACTTCTCGGAAGAACTAATTCAAGGCATTGACACTACGTTGAAGTCTATATGATTCAACAATCATGTTAGACATCCGAGAGATGTTTGATTTTATTAGACGCACTTGGAACCCTAGTTTACCATATGTCATGAAGAGATTTACCATACATGCAAAATTTTGTTTCATAAAGCTTCACATCAAAGTTAGAGGATCGAAATCCTATTTTTCCCAATGTTTTATTGTGTCATCCTACGTTTCCTGGTGTTTTAGTGTGGCATACTTGTGATCACTCTTACACGTGGGTCAAAAGTGTAAACACAATTGCCTAGTCAAAGATACCAAACTTTAAATTTATACCCAAATTCAAGAGGCATTCACAACTTAATATGGAGTCTATTGTAGTAATACGAGGTCGAACACAAGATAACGTGAAATAACAAAATAAGAATTGAAAACCTTAGCTTAATTTAATTGCATCAAAAAGGATGAAATAGGTATTCCAGTTAAGAACGAATTAAACTACTCAAAGCAATAATTCTAAGTTACGAAAGTCAGATAGAACTAAGGTAATTATGAATATGATAAAGGGTACTTGGATTGGGTTTCACCGAACAGACTTGCATCAACCAAACAAAATCTTCTCTTCTAATTTGTATATTCTAACATATTTTGCAAACAATCACAGAATATCTAACACCTTCCTTCATTCAAGATCCAGGTAAATTTTTATCTAAAGGTACCTCTGTCTCGAGAGGATAACCAATAAATCAAGGATGAAAGTATGGCTTTTGCTATAAAAACTCCTCACTCTCGTGGCTTGTTACTAATCCTTACACTAGATCTTACTAAACCCGTTCTCTCAAATTAATTAAGATCAAACATCGCAAAAATATAGCTAATCATACAAGTGACACATTAAAACAGGATATAGAAACAAAACTGCAAGATAATATGTATTAAACGGAAGAAAGAAATGTTACTCATGGTGCAAGAAGGAATCAAATTACAACTTAAACAAGTCATGGTTCTCAAAAGAAAATAATGAAACAACAAGAGAATTGGAGAGGAGGTCGACATAAGGGTAGATCGAGTCTAGAGATCGATCTACTCACCTTTCGGTTGAATCTGATAGAGAGGTCAATCGCCTTGGAGAGGTCGATTGATACCCCAAGCGACCTTGGGGAGGTCGATTGCTTCTACTTCTTTCTCTAGTAGACTTGATCTAGGTGGTTCTATCGATTTGATGGTGGATTGACTGGTGGCAAGACTAGAGGTTGATCGATCTCACTAGGTTGATAGGATCCACGAGGTCGATTTATCTAGTCTTGGTCTTAGTGCTCTACAACAACGTTTTGCTTGTTCACTAGAAAAATAAGATGCCTTGAAACTGATGCCTTGGGGTCCTATTTATAGAGTTTAATCAATCTCTTTTTGACCTGTGATTGGTCCACGTGCCGCTAACCCTTGAATTTTCGGTAATTGACCTAGGAGGTCGATTGGTCTTGGTTTGATTGATTCTTTATTAGCCTAAAGTCAATATTCTTGAGGAGGTCGATTGCTTTGGCTGCTTGAGCTCCAGTCTTAGCTTCAAGCTTGATGCATTACTTTGAGAATTATCAAATTGGAGGTCAATAGCTGGCTTGGAAGTGTTAGCTCGATGGGGTTATTATCGAGCTTGTAGCTCGATTGCTTCTTTATTGAGCTTGTACTGGGTTAAGCTCTATCAATCTGGGGTCGATGGCATTTTGGTGAGGTCGATTAGTGCTATTGTTGATGCATCAGGTCGATAGATTGGCCATCAAGGTCTTTGAGTTTGGTTATATGATGGACCTAGGAGGTCGATTGATGGTGATTTCCTTGCTTTGCTTGAGAATCTTCTTTATGAGTAATTTTCGACCTTGGAGGTCGATAGGTTGTCTATCGAGCTTCATGGTTTTAGTCTGATTTTCTGCATTTTCAAAGGTAAATTAGTCAGAATGGAGTATTTGGTGACTAAGTGTAAAGTGAATGATTTTTGATCATTATTTGCTTATTTACATGACATTCTATTATGTAAGAGTTATGAAATATTCATGAAGACTGATGTTATCAACTCCCCTAAACTTAGCATTTATCTTGTCCTCAAGTTAACAACATAAAATCATCATGTAAGGTGAACAAGTTGGATGATTGTATTGATACCCGATAGAAATTTTTATGCCAACCTCTTACCAAAACCTTATCGATTCTTGAAATGTTCTTGCCTCCTAAAACATCATCCTTCAAAAGATCCTTCCTTGCCAGTTTATTAATTTTTATTGCTCATATGCTATCTCCGACACACATCTCTCTTTTCAAAGTAGCTTTCACTCTCGTCTTTATTGTTTGGTGAGCGATGGATGAATGTGTAGGCTAAAAGGCATGTGTATATCCCTTTCCTTCCTTTTGGGTTATTCAACTATATGTCCATTAAATGGGCAAGTGGTCCCTGCATTCCAAACCAGTTAGGTTTAGAGCAGTGATTGCACATCCTATGTACTGCTGCCCCGAATTGCTATACCTTTAATGAACACCATTGGAAATGGGGGTGTGTATTTTTTTGGTCTTAGAAACTACCAAAAGCGACATATCTGCATCCATTAGCACAACTATGCACCGTTTTGATAACTTCTTTGACTAAAAGTAGGACACAACTCTTTGATTTTATGCACATGGCTTTTTTATTCCTCACCTGAGGATTAATCAACAATCTCACCTAGATATACATGAATTGGCTCGGGTTTATCCAACCTATTATAGATTTTGGTAGCCTCACGAGCACGTAAAAAAGCGGATGTAGTAGCCTATGGCTGTGAGTCTAGAGGCAAAGGATGACCTTGTTCAGACTGAGGTAATTCCATATTTGGCGGCTGGGCTTGTTCTGCTTCTTCATGAAGAACTGCCAAAAAGGTGCTCTTGGCAGGTCTGGGAATAAGAGGATACATATCCACTCGATTGTTCGGAAGCTCGGGATCTTGAAAGAAGCAACGATCATGGATCAACGGGATTAACTGGAGGGATTTGGGGGAGGAGCAACTTAACAAGGATCCTCAGGAATACTAGTTGCAGCAATGTTTTCAGAACCGAATCGGTGGTCGGACCGGTACTGACTCAGACCGGATTGAGTCGGGTTCAACCGGAGTGGTTGAACTGGTGGGACCGCAAATGATGTCAGCATGACATAAAAAAATATTTGAATCGAAAAAACCGAACCGGTCACCATGATAAAAGGCAATTAGCGGTCGGACCGGTCAAACCGGTTGATCTGCACAAGTTATATATATATATATATATATAGTTTGTGTATATATACATATATATATATATTTATATATATACATTGTATATATATGTATATATATATATATATATATATATATATATAAATATATGTGTATACATATATATTGTTGTGCAAATGTATACATTCATACATATATATAAATATATATATTTGAATATATATACATTATATATATGTATGTATATAAATATATATTTATACATATATATTATTATGTAGATGTACACATACATGCATATATACAAATATACTTATATTTGTACATATATACATATATATGCATTCTACCTTATATGTATATTTTCTATATAAATAAATACATACATACATACATATACATATATATATATATATATATAAATATAAATATATGTGTATACATATATATTGTTGTGCAAATGTATACATTCATACATACATACATATATATATATATATATATATATATATATATATATATATATATATATATATATATATGAATATATATACATTATATATATGTATGTATATAAATATATATGTATACATATATATTATTATGTAGATGTACACATACATTCACACATACATATATATATATATATATATATATATATATATATATGCATATATACAAATATACTTATATTTGTACATATATACATATATATATATATACATTCTACCTTATATGTATATTTTCTTTATAAATAAATACATACATACATATATATACCATATGTATATACATATATGTAAATTCCTATATGTATTCTACCTTCTCTTTTTTTCTTCTCTTTGAACCACTGGTTCAATCCGGTTCGGTCCGACCGACTGGTTGGACCGTATTTCTGACCGGTTGGACCGGAAAAAGGCACATTACCGGTTTTTTAGGCTTCCGGACCGGTCAGCTACCGGTTCACCGGTCTGACCGGTTGGACCGGCCGGTCCGGTTCGGTTTTAAAAACACTGAGTTGCAGTGGAGGAAGCACCTGTGTTGTATAGGCGGGCGCCCAGGTGGCGCCTAGGCGCACCTCAACCTGGGCGCCCAGAAGTAATGGATGTAACAAAGTTTTTTATTTTACTGATTTCCATCAACTGATTAGTATTTACTTATCTACTGATTTGTATTTACATATCTACTGATTTGTATTTACTTATGTGCTGATTTATATTTACTTATCTACTGATTTGTATTTACTAATCTACTGATTTATTCATCTAATGATTTTTGATTCATCACATTATTTAAATTTAGGGCTTTGTATTTGTTCATCTACTTTTTAAAATTATTTAATCATCTACTGATTTATATTTGTTTATCAAAGGAGCTGTACTTTTTTTATCTAATGCTTTGTGTCTGTTTATCTACTGATTATATTTATTTATCTAATGCTTTGAGTTTACTTATCTAACGCTTTGATTTTTTTTATCTACTGATTTGATCTAATGCTTTGAGTTTACTTATCTAACACTTTGGTTTTTTTATATACTGATTTGTATTTACTTATCTAATGTTTTGTATTTATTTATGACTGATTTTGATCTACGCAACTGTAAGACATGAACATAACATAGACACCCAAAAACCTTTGGAGGGAGTGAAAATTGAGGTTTATCTTTGGATACCAGGGAAATGGCTGTAGATCCACGAAGAACATTATTAGGCATGCGATTCATAAGATAGGATGCAGTCAGAATAACCTCTCCCAAAAACCTTGTGGAATATTCCGTTGTAAAAGCAATGCTCTGGTAACTTCAAGCAGACGTTCGTTCTGCAACCCCATTCTGTTGTGGGGTATAACTGCATGATGTTTCATGAACAATGCCTTTGAATTCAAAGAAGGATATAATAGTTTTTGTCAAGATACTCTCATGCATAATCAGAGCGAACTCTTTTAACATTAGTATCATATTGATTCTCCACCATAGCAATAAATGTTTGAACATTCCTAGGGATTTCGGATCTGTTCGTAATCAATTACAAAAAAAGTACATCGGGAATAATCGTCAATAAGACTCACAATAATGATACCCCCCTATAGAAACAATAGAAGTAGGGCCCCAAACATCAGAGTGAACCAACGCAAAAACAGGACTGCTTATCTTGCTATTATCAAAAGAATCATGATGATGGTTAGATAGTTCACAAATATCACACTGAAATTCTTTTTGTTTTATTTGGGAAAATAAACCAGGAAAAAGTTTTTGTAAGGAAGAAAAACTCAAATACCCCAAATGAGCATGCCACAACTGAACTTCATTACATCTTCCATTTAGAGCAGCTTGAAGAGCACCATCAATTTCTTAGTATGTTGTAGAGACCATAAGTTTCCAAACCAATCCCAATCTTCTTCCTCGTCACCAGGTCCTGCAAGGTACATCGATCAGAATAAAAACTCATGACAACAATTTAGATCTTTCATAATTTTTCTATAGAAAGAAAATTAAAGGAGAGATTGGGAACATGTAGAGCATTAGAAAAATTAAGATCATGCATAAGGGGTATACTCTCTTTTCTTGCCACCAATGTTCAAAATTTCCACGAAATCGTCGAAATTTCGACCGAAATTTCTGTTTCCATGGCAATCGGACATTGAAATTAACTGACGAAACTCTCGAAACAGGCAGATCATCGATTTTTTTTCTACGATTTCATATACTATGTACTACCTAGAGCTTTTTTTTTTGCACAATTTTGTGTCTTTAAGTCTATATATTGTGTGCTTGCAAACTATAATGACTTAATTCATTGACTTCACCATTGAAAATTGACATCGAAAATCCCCGTCGAAATGCCCATCGAAACAGTTCAGGGCCATTCACTCAAAAATGACGAGACCCCTCCCCCTACGTATCCAATATGAAATATTATTACATATTTGAGTAGATCTACACTAGTAGATCATTCTGGTAAAATTTCATAAATTAATTCGTTTATTTTGCCGTCGAAACGCCAGGAACGTATTTATCGGAATTTTTGTCGAAATTTCTGTTTCTGTGGCCACCAAACGACATCGAAATCGGACATTTTATTCCTTGCTTGCCACATTAGCTCAAGAGCCATCTGCCATGAAAATCC
Organism: Alisma plantago-aquatica; assembly: GCA_963693085.1. Taxonomy (NCBI): domain Eukaryota; kingdom Viridiplantae; phylum Streptophyta; class Magnoliopsida; order Alismatales; family Alismataceae; genus Alisma; species Alisma plantago-aquatica. Next base: position 921,931,637 of record OY856412.1, on the reverse strand, counting down.
GCTCGTGACCAGATCTCAATTTATATTTAGAGAACCACTTGGAGTTCCTAGTCATGTGATTTGTGGCACCACTATCAATAATCCAATCATCTTTCAGAGAGGATAAATATATACCTTGATTTCCTTGGCATGATTGATCGAGGAGGTGGCTGCATCATTTTCTTTCGTATGAATGACTTTAGAAAGCAACCCCTGCAGTTCTTTAATCTGATCTAAAGTTAAATTTGAAATGTTTTCTTCATTCACATCAGTAGCAATAGCAACAATGCTTCCATAAGAGCGGACACTATTCCTTTTGTCATGTCTCTTCTCTGGATGCAGCTCCCAACAAAAATGTCGAGTGACCTATCTATTGACAATGAGTACAATTTAAGTCAGTCTTCCCTCTCGTTGCAGAGGATTTCGTAGAGTTGCGACTCACAAGCACTGAGTGCTCAATGTTTTTGTAAGTGTTCTTGATCTCATAGCTGAATGTCTAGTTTCTTCTGCCTCCACTTGGAAGTATGTCTCCTCAATGACAGGGATAGATGCACTATTTAGGATCTGAAACCTGACATTCTTAAATTTTGGATTCAGACCCCCAAGAAAGAAAAAGTCCGGCTCTTCCATTCTCTGGTCAAATATAGCTTTTGATCGGCTGAACATGACCATGTTTCATCGGCATAAAATATCCAAGTCTTCCCACTTGGACTTGAGAGTACTATAATATTCAGTTACAAACATCTTGTTGAAGATTGCAAATTTCTTTGGCTTGTTGATAGATACGAATGTCGGTCTTTTTCTGTCCAAACATGTTCCTAACGTATCCCAAATATCATGGGCTGTCCTCTAGCGAAAAATTAGCGGCTGGAGATCTACAGAGACGGAGTTAACAATCCATGACTTTACTTGACTGTCTCAAGATACCAAGTATCTCAAAATTTTTCCGTTTGTGGTGGTGGCTTTTTTATTCCATTTATGTAACCAATTTGTCCACACCTAGTTATGGCCATCTCTGCAGAAGCAACCCAAAGAAGTTAGTTGCATCAATTTTAGCTTCGTAGATGTTATATGCATGAGGATGCTATCTTGAGATTTTAGAAGATCTAACAATTTACTTTCTACAGCCATGATGAATAAGAGAAAAAGCAGCCTAGAGGATGAGGATCAGCCCAAAGGAATGGCAAGAGAAGCCAAAAATTTGCTGTAGATCAGTAAAAAAGATCTTCTGTGGAGGACAGCAGCTGCTACAAGAGAGTCTAGACCCCACCTCGCACCTCCCTTTGGCGAAACACCTTTAGGGCAAGGGAGTAGGGTTAGGGACGACCTCCAGTGACAAAGGCATCTTAGAAAGTAAAAGGCAGCTAGTTGTAGCACATCAACAAAGGGGTGACGGCGGTGGCACGATTAGAAGCAGAGGGCAACAACAGGTGGTGGCAGCATGGCGTGGGGAGCATGGTCCGATGGCGGACAGAGGCAGGGAATAAGACTAGGAATTCCCTGCGGGCAGCCAAGCACGGATAAGGGGGTGCTCCTCCTTTTCTTTCTCTCTCACATAGGGTTTTGGGATCTCTGCTCTGATACCATCTGGAATAATAGAAGACAGTTACTTGGTATTGAGTAGAAGAAACCCTGCTCCTATAAATAAGAGGACATGGAAGCGTACAAACATAAGACCAACCCTAATTGGCCAAGACACTTGGGCCCATATAACAAAGACACTAATAACAATCATAAACAAACTCTCTAACACTCCCCCTCAAGCTGAAGTTGGGAGAATCCCAAATCAGCTTGCAAATAGAGAGTCAGATTAGAAAACAAAGAAACAAAACAAAAGGATAAACCAAGCCCATACAAGAAATTTCTCCCCCTCAATTTTACAATTAAAGCACTCAAACACTCATACACTCCCCCTCAAGTAGATACTCCAGGCAAGCAGGTCACAAGCTTCTTGATCATCTGGAGCAGAAATAAGCAGCAACACAATCATCTGGAGCAAAAGATAAAATAGCTGATAGGCACCAAGGTCCTCAATCTTACAATTAAAGCACTCAAACACTCATAAACTCCCCCTCAAGTAGATACTCCAGGCAAGCAGGCCACAAGCTTCTCGATCATCTGGAACAGAAATAAGCAGCAACACATTCATCTGGAGCAAAAGATAAAATAGCTGATAGGCACCAATGTCTTCATCAAAGTCGTCGTCGTAGTAGCCAGAGAGTGCTGGGTCACAGTGGCAGAGTAGCAGAGCCCAGAGAGTGCTGGGTCACAGTGGCAGAGTAGCAGAGCCCAGAGAGTGCTGGATCACAGTAGCAGTAGTATTCAACGTATAAATAAAGTACGGACGGGTCAACGTGCGAAACATGGCACAGACTAGCCAGAGAATGCTGGCACACAAAAGTAGAGAGTCGACGTGCAAACAAGGCACGAACATGCCAGAGAGTGCTGGCTCACAGCAGCAAAAGTCACGACATAGGCAGAGTAACAAGCAAATAAATAACTCCAATAGACGAAGCTCCATCGGCCAATCTCGCAGTGTGAATGGTGGAACCAAGTTGGACGGAGTAGATATACCAAAATGTGAGAGATTTCGTTACTTGGGCTCTATCATTCAAACAGATGGCGATGTCCAAAATGACTTTTGTCATAGGATCACTGTAGGATGGTTGAAATGGAGGAGTGCAACTGGAGTATTATGTGATCGGAAGATCCCTCTCATACTAAAAAGCAAGTTTTATAAAACTTCTATACGGCCAACCATGCTCTATGCGAGTGAATGTTGGGCGGTGAAGAAACAAGGACTCAACAAGATGCACGTGACTGAAATGCGTATGCTGAGATGGATGTGTGGGAAGACAAGAAAAGGTTGCTTGAGAAATGACTATGTCAGGAATAAAGTGAAGGTGGCGAGCATTGGGGACAAGTTGCGTGAGGGCCGACTCAGATGGTATGGACATGTGCAACGCAGACCGACTAATGCGCCTATACGAAGCAATATTATTGAGGCAAGCGCAATTAATAGAAGAAGAGTAATGCCTAAATTAACATGGGAAGAGCTTATAAAGAGAGATTTTAAATCTCTACATCTTAACCAGAATATGACCCATGATAGAGCTGAATGGAAAAGAAGGATCCTTGTAGCCGACCCCAACATAGTTGTGATTGAGGCTTAGTTGATGATGATGATGAGACGAAGCTCCATGTACAGTCAACAACAAATGTCTTCATCATCTTCCCTCTTCATAAAGTATCCATCACAGTAGCAGACGTCAAAGTCCAGATAGTACTGGTCCACAGAGTCTAGAGAATGCTGGTCCACAGAAGAAAGTCAACATGCAAATAAAGCACAGACAACATTAAGTGCAAAAGCACAAAGTAGCAAACATAATTTGCTAATCATAGCACAAGTAGTAAGAACGACTCCGAATATGTAACTTCATAGCAGTAGTCGAGGTAGATGATGAATAAGCAATAATAGCAGCAACAAGCATCACATAGCAGTAGAAGAAACCATATATCAACAGTAAATGTGGCATGAAGTCCAATAGAACAACAAAATAAAATTCTTCTTCTTCTCTCCATCTCTCCTCCATCTCATCTCTTCCCTCTACTCTTCGTCCTTTATTCTTCCCCCCATGCCAAGCACGGAAGGAGTCAGAGTGGTTGGCGTGGAGAGTCAAAACAATGGTAGAGACAAGGTTTGTGTAGGCAAATATGTGGAGGAGGTAACCGATAACACGAGTCAAGGCAGAAAACGACCGGAATAGGCAGATCCAGTTAGAAAAATATATGGATCTTTTGTCGGCCCGAAAAATGGATTTGTTTGGCCCGGTAGGGCAACAAATTGGATCTAATTAGTACAAAATGTAGTGTATATGGGGGGGGGGCGGTAGAAAATATATTGAGGGGCACAATTTTTTTTATGCATGAAGGGCTATTTGGCACCAGCGAGATAGAGCAGGGGTAGGTGGCCACGATTGGGTAGGAAGCAGTGGGCAACGTCGGGAGTAGGAAGTAGATGAGTTGTGGTGAGGAGCTAGGGCCAGGGGTGGGCGACGACTGGGCTTGATAGTAGCCAACGACGACGGAAGAAGATAGAGGAAACAACAACTGCTGTGGGTGGCGGTAAGCAGGTGTTGGCGGCGGCGCACTAGTAAGGACATGTAGAGGTTGCGGCGGCAGAAAGCTGGAGCGGTGCGGGGCACAGGGCCAGCGGGCACGACAGAAGATGATGGCCGCGCAGAAACAAGGGTTGCAAAATGAATCAGGTACCCCGAGGGGGGGCACAATAGTAGCAAGGGATAGACAACGGTTGTGCTTAATAGCGGTTCAGTAGCAGCCAGCGGCAGCACAGGAGCGCAGGGCAACAGCAACAAGGTGGGCCCGGTCAAGCAGCAATAAGAGCCGACGGCGACAGTCAGGCAGCGGTTGTAGGAGCAAGATGGTAGCAACGACGAGCAACAATGGGGTGGCGGCGTTAGGCAGGAGGCAAAGTATAGACTGCGTCAATGGGTTGTGTGGTGTGACAGGTAGCAAAGCCACTTGGCGGCGGCACAGGGACAGGTAGCGATGGCAAAATTGGCGGGGGATGGCTGTTGTAGCCAGGGGCATGAGGCAGCAAGGCCGAACAAAACTGGAGCGGAGGCGGGCATAGGGGCAACGCACGTTGGCAGCAACAGAGGCGGGTGATTGGCGGCGGCGAGGCAGCTGTTGCAGCGACAAGATGGTGGGCAGTAGTGGCGGCGAAAAAGGACCAGTACTCAGGCAGGGAAAGTGACGATCGGAAATTTCCCTGCGGGCAACCAATCTCAGCCAAGGGCGGCTTCCCGCAAGGGGGCGCTCCTCCTTTTCTTTCTTTCTCACATAGGGTTTTGGGATCTCTGCTCTGATACCATCTGGAATAATAGAAGACGGCTACTTGTTAGTGAGCAGAAGAAAATCCCGCTCCTATAAATAGGAGGACAGGGAAGTGTGCAAACATAAGACCAACCCTAATGGGCCAAAACACTTGGGCTCATATAACAAAGACACTAATAACAATAATAAACAAACTCTAACAGGGCAGAACAGACAGTAGATGGATCCGGAAAAATGAGAGCAAGAATCCCCTTTCAAGGCCAAGGATTGCCTCCGTTGCATAGCTGCTGGTCGGTAGGACTAGGAGAAAGGCAAGGGAGATGCTGCTCTGATACATGATAAATAGAGTATAAGATCAAACACCACATGAAAACATGATTTATGTGGAAAACCCTTCAAGAGGAAGGGAAAAATCACGGGAGGGGATAACCCTAAGCCTACGATTGCTAGGGTTTCTTTCTCCTTTTCGTCTCTATGAAAACAGGGGAAATGTTACAATATATAGATAAAGGGTGTTGATTGGATCCACCTCCAAGATCCATCTATCACAAACAACAAAACATAGAACAATAAGTAACTGGGCCATCTCCCAAACCCATACATGCAGAGATAACTTAATAATATGTGTATACTGGATGAATTAAAATTCTTTCAAAAATTATATGGTATTATGTATTTATGTATAATATTATATGAATATCAATGTATGTGTCTGTGAGTGTAATAGAAACAATATGAAGTAAAAAACTAAACACATTGCATTTTTCCAGTAATTAAAGTAGATTTTCAGAGTGTATACACGAGTTCTCTTCACTCAACTAACCAATTTATTAGGATTTAATATATTTTGCGACATATAATTCAGCCTAGATATTACATTTTGATTCGTTTTAACAGATCTATATGCAACTTTAATCAGATCTCAGCTTCATGTTACATATCCTCAGTGACAAGACAAAAACAGTGATGCCATAGAAAAGAAGACAAACAATGGCTGTATGTTCAGAATCTACATTTTATAAATAGGATATTGCAGAAGCTGCTGCTGCACTAATGTGTCCAAGTGTGTCAGGCCTGCAAACAATGACCAAAATGGACATGACACGTCCTGGCCTTGTTCGGGAACTGGCCATGTCCAACACATGTTCGACACGGACACGGGCTTCCTAAAAGTGTCCGTGCTTCCTAGCTAGTTTGTTTTCTGAACAATAGTTTTAGACTTGTAGCATGAAAGGCTAGCACATATAGTTTTCGTATGATATACTTGGAAATGACGAAATTTAATATGATCCATATTAGTAAGGGCCGGTTTCAGATTTTTGTTAATAATACCATGTTGCCTGAATATGCATGTAGTGATTGTTGTGTTATGCAATTTATAATTCATCTCTATCTACTGCTGAATGAAAAGTTCAACATTCATGCCATACATTATTCAGATAAGTCTATCTATGCCAATGCCAATAAAATAATATGATTATATTCAAATGTTTTCTCTAATTTAAATCATGTGATTTCTCGACATATATAATGCCTTGCCCTACTCGCCTACCTATTATCAAATTTCAACAATCATTACTAAGCATGCAATATTTTGCTTTCATAATGTGGCAGAACAATTTTGATATCCTACTAATAGTTTCTTTCAAATTATATGGTGTTTTCATGAGGCATACAAAGGCATATATGAAATGTGTATGATGATATAAAATTTCTTATTCTTTTTCATGCATTTTACTTGCAAATTTAGTAAATATAAATGTGCTTCCCTTGATGCCTAAACATGTTGTTTTCTGCATATTTTTAGGTTTGTGATACTTCCAATCATGTTGTCAGTACACCAGTATCAAATGAGCCGGATGTGTCTTTTAAGGAAATGGCTGGTCAATGTGAGGCACTCTTAGTTGGAAAACAACAAAAGATGTCTTTGTTTCTGAATGGTCCCCCAAAGCAAGAACTCCCTTCAACTGACATCATGCATCATAACCAAGAAACTAATTTATCTTCATACACTGGGGTCAATCCATTTCAAACGGTAAGCTACTTGCACCTGATTGCATAATTAAAGCATGACAACCATTTCTATCGATTCATTCAAAGGATGAAATTATTTTTGTATAATCAATTGAACATTATTTTGATGCCTATTTAATAATTTGAACCTTAATACAAAGGAAATACAGCTCTTTCATTGTCGTTGTTAAGAAGGCAAATGAAAGAAATAAAAGGGGTGTTCTATTTGAATACCACTGTGTAGGCTGCTAGTTGGTATACTTAAAGAATTTGTGACTGGGCACATTGTAAAAGAGTAATTTCCGTGGTCTCCATGAAGTAAAGAGAAGGGATTGCTGAATAATCAAATTGGAGTTGTATTCCAAGTGTTACTATGGAGGTGCCTATATAAGCATAGTTAGAGCCTAGATCAGGTATGCTTCAGCACGTGTGGCAGAGCCTAATATGGATATAGAGAAGTTAAAAGAAGTCAATGCATGAAACATATTACAAGTTATCCTTAAAAATAACGAAAGCTATGAATTGAACATGGTAAATAGATAATATTGAAGACAACTAAGTAATCAATTGCATACCCAATCTTTCATATATTTATTGCTCTAGACAGAGCTATTAGGATAATAGTCCATCGTAATTATGTTAGAAAATGACTCCTATATAGAGGAGAGGGAGCATTACATGGATCTACTTAAGTGGTAAATGGATCACTTAAGTATACCATAAATCGGAAAACATAATAGGCCACCATGCAAGTAATGACAATAGCAGATGTATCGATAAATATAATATTTTGAAACTGCATATACTCCTGTGTACTGCATATACTTGTGCAGTGCCCTCTTTGCTTGTACACAATGTACTGCTTTTCAATACAATGGAAGTTATGCTTGACAATATCAGATGTATTGAAGTTATGCTTGACATATTTGTTGACAGTTAGTTGCCATCATCCAATTCCATTGCTGAACTACGTTTGCCCGTGCTATTATGTGCCGATTGACATTTTGCATGTTTATCTACTAGAAAATTTTTCGACTTTGCCTACCTATGGAGCAATATTTTCTGGGCTTATCCTAACCCTAAATCCTATTCATCCACATACTTTCGACTCAAGCAATATAAGTGTTAAGCATAAAATCTTTATAATTTTGTCTTCTTCTCTTGGACATCTGTAATTTTTCTGTGGGTTTTTATTCTCACAACGTGTACAACTTGGTTTCCCACGCTTCCAAGTCCCTGTAAAAAGCGGTTTCAATCAATGTATCATCCCAGGGAGTGGATTTACCTTGTGACACGGTAGCAAAGTAGATTCATCTTAGATCTACTCTCTCTCCCTCTCGCTTTCTCTCTCTGTCAGGACTCGACATATCTTGATTCTTCCTTCGCCCCTTGTTCCTCAAGTCTCTCTCTCTCTCTCCCCCCTATTTTAGTATGATGTCACAGTCGCTTCCCTCCGATGAGATGCAATGTGGTGTGCACTTTGTCTTACTTGCCTACTGATTGATTCCTGCGATTCTGCCTATTTCCTGTGGATATCATCTGATTTGAATATATTGTCTACTGATTTGTGACATCAAATTGCGTCATCGATATCTATGTTTTGTGTCAACAGTGTGGCCGACTTCATTTTCTGCATACCGATTTTCCACGAGCACACCATACTTATAGAGACAGTGTGTCATTTTCTGAGGGATTTTCTAGTCACAGCAGATTACTACTCATTAAAAGACACAAGACCACACATCTAGTATCTTCATCAAGCCTCTCATTGCAAAGGGTTATGGAGAATTGTAAAAGTTGGACATGATAGATATGCTCTGGCATGAGGGGAAGTGTTTAGCGATTATCGATTTATTCCCGTCTCCTTGTATTTACTATTTACAGTAATACACCACTCATTTTGTTCCAGTTCTGCACCCTGCATATTGCATGTCTTTCCAAACCACTATAAATCTTTGAAAATGGTACACAACTCATGGTTTCACTCTGAAAGTAAACAAACTACACATCACAGTTACACATTTATGCAAAGAGAGGTACACAATGTCCACTCAGCAATCCACAAAAAGCAAATTATGCAGACTGTTACTAAGTAGTTATTGGAGCATTGACTAGTAACAAATATTTTTTTTTCATAGTACCCATTTTTTACAAATAATATTACACAAAGTACACTAGACAATGCATTAAGGCTTAAGCATGATGAGTGTGGGATTATTACAAAGACCCCATGACCCACTCCCCCATCCCTCCCCCCCCCCCCCCCCCCCCCCCCCCCCACACACACACACACACACACAACACACACAAAAACTAACGTTACAAATTATTGCAGGCCCCTTCCAGGCTGTAAATGTAATTAATCTATTCACTTGAAGAATATTTTTTCTACATTAAACATGTATATGTAGAACAACACACAGTATGTGATCAATATATAATATATTGCAGAATAGCACAAGAAAAAGTGGGTTGTTGGATATAGTGCAGTGTTATCTAGGCGTCCTAGGCACTCCATAGGTCCCTCAAATGAAATCTAGGCGCCTAGGGGTCATAGGTGATCTGGGAAAACTAGGCGGTCAAGGCGGACAGCCTAGGTGATTTTGCTGCAACTGTTGCAAACAAATCAGTCCTTTTATACTACTATTTCTTTGATTTTTTTTGTACTTACTCTTGTGTCTCCTATTTTAGCTTGTTTTCTTTTCTTTTTTTGCAATTTCTCTTGCATTTTCTGTCCCTGCTACTGCTGCATCTTAATTTTTTGTGACTTCCTCCTATATTCTCTCTCATTGCTAATTCCATGTTACTTACATCAGAAATTCAGATTTGTACTGCATCTCCTGCTCCAACATCTACTAGACTTCTAGTACTACTTCTATTTGCTTGTTATCTTCTACCTTTTCTTACTTATTCTTGCTCCTACATCTCCAACAGCTACTGCTGTTTGCATGTATGTGTTGAAGTTTCCCGATCTCTTCTTCATCCCTAGGTGTCCTCCAACTACTCCTTTACAACTATTTTTTTGTTTATCTATTTCTTTCTCCTTCATATTTCCTTTGTTGCTGTTGCGCCTTTCTTTATCTGACTTCTTCCTGCAACTCACTTGCAATTTCTTTTATTTTTTCCTGTTTTCTTTCTCCTTCAGTTCCTACTTATCTTCAACCTTTAATTGTTATTTGTCCTCTTGATTCTCCTTCCTATGGTCCTCCTAACAGTCATCAACATAAGTTAGGCATATCACAACATCTAATGAACATATAGTTACAAAATTGCATGTAGTATCATGTGTATAAATAAATAAATATGTAATTGAAAAATAATATAAAATTAAAACGCCCAGAAAAACCTAGGCGCTCGCCTAGGCGGGCTAGGCACCCATAGGGTGAAACCTGTTAATATATCTTTCTTTATGTCTTTATTTTCTATTTTTCATTACTGTTGTACCTATGTGCAATTTACTCCTTCATATAAATAAAGAGGAGAGCCCTATTGGGAACTCTCACGTTGCCTTGCGCAACACACACATTGCGGCTGTTCCGTTTTACGTATTCCGCTAACATGGTATCAGAGCAGTGTGATCGGCCGCTTCCGCTTCTCCTTTCTCCAGCGCCGCCGCCCTTCCTCCTCCATCCCAGCAGGGTCGCCGTCGTCCTCCACCTAGGGAGTCGCCGCAGCAGCGGCCTCCTTCCCCTCTCGCCGCCGCCGCGCGGCAGGGGCAGGGCAGACGCCACCGCCGGAGCTGCAGCCCGTCGGCTAAGGGCTTCTGTCGCCCGTCTACTATCTCTGGACCTCCGGTAGTCTCCTCCATGCTACCGTAGGCCCGGCAGCCAAGAACCGAAGCTCCGTCTACGTTTTCGGCAATTTTTCAGCAACTTTTCGGCTAATTTTCGGAAGCCGAATTTGCTGTTTGGGGATTTCCGATTGATCAAACGGCAATCTAAAGCCCTAACCGGAGGTCTCGTCTCTTCCAAAGTGCCTTCCTAATCACATCTCCTTCATGTGTGATTAGGAACCTCTCTCTCTTGAAGGCTGTCGATGCGTCAGTAACACATCCTCTATCCAGTTTCAGTTGTGACGTGTATCTCTCCGTCACGTGACGTGTATCTTCCCGTCAATCCAGCCTTCCTTGTGACGCGTATCATTCCGTCACCTATCCTCGTTGCATTATGGAGAATAAGATGTCCACCTATTATGGAGAGGTGTCGCCTATTCCCATCAAACTCAACGAGAAGAATTTTCTGCTATGGATGAATGTTGTTCATACCGTCTTGGAGTCCCGAGATAGGGCAAAGTTCGTTGATTCTGCACCCCTAGCTAGCACTGACAAAGACTATGCCGAGTGGAAACGTCTGGACAGCCTAGTGAAGACTTGGCTATGGGGCAGCATGGAACCTACAATTGCATCTAGGTTCATATTTTACTCTACAACCAAGGAGATTTGGGATGCCGTGAAGCAACATTATGCTCAAGAAAAGAATGCTCTTCGCCAGTTTATGATTTATGACCGTCTTTTTGCGGAAAGACAGGGTGATAAGCCACTTGAAGAGTATTTTGGTGTGATTCAAGCTATTTCTCAAGAATTGAGCTACTATCATCCAGTGACAGTTGCTGAGCAGATTAAAGATCGAGACGACCTGGTCACTGCTAAATTTATCTCTGGACTTAGCCCCTCCTTCGGTTCGGCCAGAAGTGTGATCCTTGCTTCAGACAAATTACCAAGCCTTGCAGAAGCTTACTCTAGGATTCAACAGTCCACCTTTGAGTCTGTTGATTCTATTTCTGTTGTTCCTTCTGGAGATGCTCATGCTTCTATTGCAGCAGCAGTAAGAGGAGGACGACCTGCACCATCTGACAAATCTGGCTTGGGCAGAGGACGTGGGACTCGTCCTAGATGCACATTCTGTGACAAACCTGGGCATACTGTAGAAAAATGCTGGAAGAAACATGGGAGACTTACTGCCCCGCCTGTTGGAGCTGCAAACTGTGCCACCTCAAAATCTTCAGCTGTGGGTTCTAGTACTCCTGGCATCACTCTTACTCAGGAGGAATACAACCGATTTATTCAGGCAACTCAGCACTGGAACATGGGCGCGTCATCTACTTCGGCAGCCAACCTTGCGTCTACTGCGGGTAATCAGGCTACTTCCTTTATGGCTTCTGGATCCGCAAATCCTTGGGTGGTTGACTCTGGCGCATCCCAGCACATGATTGGTATGAGGAGATTGCTCCGTTCACTTGACTCATATATTCCTCATCCATCTGTTACCTTGGCAGATGGTTCAGTGAGGAAGGTGGTAACTAGTGGATCTGTGTCTCTTACACCAGATATTGATCTGAAATCTGTTCATTTTGTGCCTGAATTTCCATTTAATTTGCTGTGAATTACAATGGATCAAATCTGTCTTATCTGAGTTGAAGATTTCGATTCAATCTCCCATGACACTCAAGTGTGACAATCAATCTGCTATACATATTGCCAGGAATCCTGTCTTCCATGAGCGTACAAAGCATATAGAAGTTGACTGTCACTTCATCAGAGATCAGATAAAGAATGGCAATGTTGTGACACCATATGTCAAGTCTGAGGATCAATTAGCTGACATCTTGACAAAGCCATTAGGTCCAGCAGTGTTCCAGAATTTATGTGGCAAGTTGGGCATCCACAATGTGTACACTCCAGCTTGAGGGGGAGTGTTAATATATCTTTCTTTATGTCTTTATTTTCTATTTTTCATTAATGTTGTACCTATGTGCAATTTACTCCTTTATATAAATAAAGAGGAGAGCCCTATTGGAAACTCTCACGTTGCCTTGCGCAACACACACATTGCGGCTGTTCCGTTTTACGTATTCCGCTAACAAAACCCACCGCCTAGCCGCCTTGACAACCTAGGGTGTATGCAATATTGTGAGGTACTATTCATAATAAGACATACAAACTCAAATTGTCTCTCATTTTAATATATAGTTCGAACCAAAGTAACAAGTTCGGGATTCAGCAACTTTTCGGCTGGCTTGAAAAAATCGGAATTCGGAAAAAATCGAGAAAAGTCGTGAAAAGATCGATAAATTTCGATCAAAGTTCGGTCAACTATTCGGATATAATCGAGAATAAGTCGGCTATATAAGTATATACATATATATGTATGTATATATATGTATGCTTATAGATAAATGTATCTATGTACATACATATATGATGCATGTAACTGTTACGGCCACAAGACGTACAATCTTAGTGAGTGAAAAAGTAGGAAAAGAAGTAAAAAATAGTTGAGTAATAACATGAACTGTCCAGAGGAGTGGGGGGTTTGAGGTTTAGTGTGTATTAGGAATTTTGTGTACATGGTTTGGTAAAAAAAGAGCAAGTGACTTAAAGGAGAAAAATCGTGAAAAATCATGAAAAGTCATGAAGAATCGTAAAAAATCGTATAAATTGCGAAAAAGCGGGATTAATCGTGAAAAATCGTGAAAAATTGTCGATTGGCGTATTAATCATGATGAATATTCGGGAGCCTGTAACATCGTGAAAAATCGCCGATTTTTCGTAAAATTCGGAGACTTTTGTTACTATGGTTCCAACTGATGAAACTATAGATAAATACCAAAGAAATGAACACAGATTCTACTATGTAATTCAAGAAGCTGCTTTACGATACAAAATCTCATTTTTTGCATGCAGAACACGATGAATTTGTCATGCTCTTCCCCCTATGCCATGTTGCCCTTTTCTAACAGAAAATTGCTACTTGCATATAAATTTATGTTATGAAAACTATTAATGACACCTAATGATCGTGATTACATCCAGAGTTTTTGAACCACAATAGGACATTGTATATGACCAGTTTTCAAGGAAAGCAAGATTCCATTGTCCCAGTTTTCTTTTTTCTTGGATTAAAAGATGTGTTTGCTAACAGATACCACTTGCATATTCCAATACATGCTATGATTGTCAGAGTGCCTAGATCAGAAATGGTTTTGATGGGGGTGCCTATACGCTAGCCTAAGTGCCAACCTGATGTAGCATTGTATTAATGTGAGTACATTCAAACAAGAGATTTATAAACCAATAACAGAAATGGGAGGATGAAGAAGAAAAAAATATGTAGTATAAATCAGTAATTGGTGCAACAGTAAATGGATAATGTCAGAACAGTGCAGCAACAGTAACTTCACAACATAGCAGCAATTTACTGTTTGGTAATGCAAGAATAATAAACGAAAACTAAAGGTGGAATACAGTAACATTGCAGCGACTTTGACGCTTTATGGAGCTGTAAAGGAAAAGAAAAAACAAAAGGAAAGATTGAAGAAGAAAAAATTCAAAAGAAATGAAAAAAATAGATAAGAAGAAAAAAATAGCCCAGATTTTAGGCCCAATGGGTGCCTAGGCGCTCCTAGGCACCGCCTAGGCAGCCGCCGAACAGCCTAGTTAGGCTGGGCGCCCAGGTTTTTTGAGGCCAGGTGGCCGCCTAGGGCACCTAAGCGCGCTTAGGCGCGGTCCATGCGAGCACCCATACAACCATAGGTAGCCACTAAAACTAAAATTTTACAATTTCGGTCAAAATTTTAATCCATACTTTGAGAATCACACACAATGTGTACTAGCTATTTGGCACTTGAGCTTGCTCAACCTCATGCACACGTCCACCAACCACTTCAACTGCAAGTTTGAGAGTGCAAGATGCATGTACATGATCATCGACATTGGCAGTGTCACTGATGTCATTTCTGTAACAAATGTATAGGTTTTGGGCTCTCTAGAAACCCATCTATCTCCATATTTCTTGTGTGGTTCAACACCAATTGACATGCTCAATCAACGTCAAGTTCTCCGATCATGCTGTCTACGTTGACACAATGTCGTGTAATGTGCTAGCCTACAACTTAAGACAACATCTTGGTTCGATTGTGGTAGTACGACCATAGTGCACAACACTACACCTTCACTAGCACAATTTGTTTCAAGTCCCTAATGGCCTTTTTCTGCTAGCATTCTTAATCAGTGAACATGCTGAAGTGCTCTGAACTACATGTCGTTTTCACAACACAGACTGCCATTCATGAGCCACCACTTGATTCATTAGATGCTCATATTTCTCACTGGGGTGATGTAGGATGGCCTAGAAATATGGCTCTTTATCAAGTTTGACAACCCCCACGAGGCTTGAATCAGCCGATTAGTTGGCGATGGCTAAAATTAGGGTTATGAATCAACATTTATTCAACTAAACTATTTTAGAGATGGATTTTGTTTTCAGAGCTTATGTGTAATTCCAACTTTATTTTTCTTTTGTTATTAATGAGTGGTTAGTCACAAGTTATGAACTATTAGGCTATTAGTCAATTTTTAAACTACCTTTAGGTTATTTGTTTAGGTAGAGTTATGATAATTCAATATTTGTTTAATGGAATTCTTCCCCCATCAATGTCTTTTGGGATTTTTTTTAATGTCGTCATCGTCATCATCATCACCATCGTTGTCGTCGTCATCATCATCATCATCATCATCGTCATTGGCGTCGTTATCATCATCGTCGTCGTCATCATCATCATCATCGTCGTCGTCGTCATCGTCAGCATCATCATCATCATCATCACCATCATCGTCGTCATCATTGTCAGCATCATCGTCATCATCATCATCATCATCTAAACCTCAATCCCAATCATGTTGGGTTCGGCTACATGGATCCTTTTCCAATCAACTTTGTTATGGATCATACTCTGATCAAGATGTAGAGATTCAAAATCTCTCTTTATAAGCTCTTCCCAAGTTAATCTAGGTCTGCCTTTGCTTCTTTTAATTGTGATTGACTCAATAACCTTGCTTCAGATAGATACATTTGTCGGTCTGCGCTGCACGCACCCATACCATCTTCAGACACCCTTCATGCAACTTGTCCTCAATGATCACCACCCCCACTTTGTTTCCGATATAATCATTCCTCAAACGATCTTTTCTTGTCCTAATATATTACATTGACTTCATTTGAAGGCATGTATGATTGCTCAATTGCAAGCGTTAGAATTCCTAGAGGAGTGACACTGAGATTATTTATATAGTTGGGGTACATCAAGGATCAACACCGAGGCCATACCAATTCATTCTTGTTATGGTTGATTTGATAAAAGATGTTCATGATGTATTCCTCGGTGCATGCTATTTGCTGATGCTTGATGATATTATGCTGTTTGATGAAGCTAAAGAAAAATTGAATAATATTTTAACTTTGAAGATATGCATTGCAATTAATGGATTTAAAACTAGTGAATCAAAATAGAGTATCAAAATTGCAATATCATCCAATGCAGAATTGTGAATGGGGTGCCTCGAGGATGTACCAAAATGTACGGAGTTTCGTTACTAGGTTCCTATTATTCAAATGTATTGGGATGATCAAGAGCATTGTCGAAAATGTTGATTTTGACGCTGTTTCGGATGGTCCAGAAATAGAAATTTACAAAAATTGACCAAAATTTCAATATTTTTTCTCCCACCGACACAAGATTTGACAGAAATTTCGACAATTTCAACGACCGAGTAAAGGAATTAAGTCATGAAATTTTACTAGAATGATCTACATACATGCGAGTGAAAATATAGAAAATTGTTTCAATCATGATTTGGATCATGCAATGTATAGATACATATATTTTTATGCAATAACATATTATATCTTATATTTTGGATTCAATCAACTGAGAGGGGGCATCCGACATTTATAAAAGATTTTTTAGATTTTTTTTTCAATTTTTTTAATGGAATCACATATAGAGATTTTGGCAAATTGGCATGTTGATTTTGATGTCTGGTAGTGGTTGAAACTGAAATTTTGGGATTTCAATCCATGATCAAGAGGATGAATCTCATAGCTTCAGAGGGTCACAACATAATGGTTGAAATGAAGGAGTGCAACCAAAGTAGTTGATAAAACATCCTTTTTAGATCAAAAAGTAAGTTTAATAGAAGTATATACACAACTTTGCTATATGGAAGTATATGTTAAGTGTTGTAGAAATAAGGTCTTAACAAGATGTATGTAACCGTAATGTGTATGCTGAGATGGATGTGTGGGAAGAAGGCAAGGAAAGATAGTCGGAGAAATGACCATATATGGAACAAAGTCAGAGGGGAAAGTATTGATGACAAGTTGCGTGAGGGTCGCCTAAGATGCTATGGACATGCAATGCAGGCCGTATAGAGATATGTTGTTTTATGTTATGTTTTGTTGAGTGTCATGTGCATAGCATGCGCTTCACTTATGCTGTTTACTTCTGTAGTTTAGTCCCATATTGCTCACCTCTGCTTTAGTCTCTATTCGCTTCTGTTATATAAGAGACTGGATTGTACACTGTTTTACTCACTAAAAAACAAGCCTTGGTTTATCTATATGGTATCAAGAGCAGGCCCGGTCCCCGTCTTTTCTTCGCACCCTGCCCCCATGTCCTGTAGTGCCCCCCTTCCCCCCCCCCACCTCCCCCCCGCCAACTCCCCTCCTCCCCAGCGCCGCCGCCACCCTCCCTTCTCCCAGCCGCCGCCCAACCCCACCACCACCCTCCGCCTCCACCACCTACCGCCGCCCCCTCTCCCACCCACCACCCCCCTCCTGTTGCCGTCGTAACACCTCCCTCCCCTCATCCATCACCCGCCGCCACCCCTCCACCTCCGCCTCCGCCTCCATCTTCTTTCTTCTTCACCAATCCAATCCTTCCTCTCCTAGCGGGTAATCTACTCTTTCGGACAACCATAGACCTCTCACGTTGAGAGTCCCCTACGTCTGCGGTTCTATTTCTGCTTGCGCCTCATGAAGGATTATTGATTTCCTCATGACGGCGTAGGTTCTTTTCATCTATCTCTGCCCGAATACGAGTCCTTCTGATCTGATGCGTCAGATCCCTGCTGCTGCTACTGCCCCATAGTGGGTTCATTATTTATTGTCTGCTGCTGCCCATCGTGGGTTATTTACTTGCTGCCTGTTGCTGCTACGTCACAATCCTGCTATTACCTGCCTCTGCCCAGTATGGCATCTGTCGAGCCTCCTAGATCTCTCTGTGTTACCACGGTCAAGCTTGATGGTGCCAACTACCATTTGTGGTCGTCATCCTTTATTCTATATATGAAGACTCAGGGCCGATACTCTCATCTTACTACTGATCCACCTCTTGCCCCTGATGCTACTGTTGACGACAAGACCAAACAGGCTTATGCCCAATGGTCTAAAGACGACTCGGGCGTTATGTCCTGGCTTCTCAACAACACCGAGCCGCACATCAGTCAGTCTCTCCGGTGCCTTCATGATATCAAAGCAATGTGGGTCCAGCTGTCTCATGTCTACTCCCACCAGCAAAATCCGAAGAGGGCTTTTGAAATTTTCAAAAACCTAGCCAAAAAGGAGTACTCATCAGATGCATCTATTGAAGATTTTTACAACCAGTGCTCCGCTCTCTGGAACGAGTATGAGATCTACCACCCGTTAACCGCTGACATCAAGGAAGTTCAGAAGCAACACAATGAACTCCAACTGGTTCAGTTCTTGGCTGCACTTCCCGCTTCGTTTTCAGGTGTGGTTGACTAAATCTTGTCAAGTGATCCGCTACCGACTCTTCGCGATGTTCTAAAGCGGGTCCAGCGACTACCATCTGTTTCCTCTACACCAGCTATTGAGCATCCTGCCTTGGTTACTCGTATTGCTGATTCTGGACATGGCCGCGGTCGTGGATGTGGCCGTGGAGGACGTCCACCACCTTCTGGAGGACGAGGAACTTTTACAGCTCCTGGACGAGGTCAAGCCACTGGACCTTGCTCTGCAACTCGTGTGGTCATGACAATCATACTGAAGATAGGTGTTGGATCAAGCACGACAAGCCAACCTGGACAAACCAGGCCTCCACTGAAGCTACTACAGAAGCCACATCCAATCCACCAGCTGCTCCTCCATCCACTGACTGGCTTCGCTTTGAGTTCGAGAAATTCTTCCAGGAGCGAATGACTCAACTACCATCGACATCGACGGGAGGATCATCTGCTATGCTAGCGTCTCCTTCTGCTGGTAACCAAAAGTGGTGTATTGATTCTGGGGCGTCTGTTCACATGGCAGGCGGCCTCCACTTATTTTTTGCCCTATCTAAAACTTAACATATTCCATCGGTCACCGTTGCTAATGGCTCGAAAGCACTTGTACATGGCATTGACACCGTTCCGTTATCTCGCAAGATGAATCTTCACTCTGTTTTATATATACCGCAGTTTCCTATTAATTTACTATCTGTCAGTAAAACTGTCAAACAACTTCAGTGCTCTATTAAATTTGATTCCTCTCATTGTGTTTTGAAGGATCTCCGCTCGAAGACGAGGATTGATTCGGGCCATGAAAGACCAGATGGACTTTACTACTTAGATGGACCACCTGCGACATCAACTCTCTTATCTACATCTGTCTCAGGACTTCAATGGCACGTTCGACTAGGTCATCCGTCTGCTACAAAGATGAAGCTTTTATTTCCTGCTTTAGCTGAAAATAAATTCTCTTGTGAAACCTGCGTTTTGAGTAAACAAACGAGGTCTGTTTTTCCTACAAAGAATAATATTGGGTCTAAAGATATGTTTGACATTGTTCACTCTGACATCTGGGGTCCATGTAGTGTCCCGAGTCAAACTGGTGTTAAGTATTTTTTGACATTTATTGATGATTATTCCTGTGCTACCTGGCTTAGTCTGCTCAAAGACCGGAGTACTGTTTTAGACAATATCTGTATTTTCTTCTCAGAAATAAAAACCCAATTCAATAAAAACATCAAAATTCTCTGTACTGACAATGCCCTAGAGTTTATGCAAAAATCTGTCACCTCTTTTTGCTCTAATCATGGCGCCATACACCAAACCACTTGTCCCTATACTCAGTAAAACAGTGTTGCTGAACGCAAAAATCGCCATCTCTAAGAGGTTGCTTGCACTCTTCTTATCTACTACAAAGTCCCTCGCCGTTTTTGGCCTGAGGCAGTCACTACGACATGTTTTCTTATAAACCACATGCCCTCTTCTGTTTTATAAAATCACATCCCTTACTCTATCTTGTTTCCTGATGCACCTCTGTTTCCTGTACCACCTCGCATTTTTGGGTGGACCTGTTTTGTTAAAAATCTGCGCCCAGGAATGTCGAAACTTGACCCTCGGTCTACAAAGTGCATTTTTTTGGGTTATTCAAGAACTCAAAAAGGCTATCGCTGCTTTGATCCGATACTCAGACAGTGGTTTGTCAGTGCGAATGTCGTCTTCTTTGAGCATATGCCCTTCTTTTCTGAGGATGGAGCGAGTCTAACTCCTGATGTGTTGGCACAAACACCTCTACCGGACATAGTTGAAACTCTGTCTGTATTTGACCAGCCTGAAGAACGTCCACTGCAAATGTACAAATGTCGACCGAAGACAAGCACTCCTTCCATGGCCCCTCAACCAATTCCTGCGTCTGCGGATGATCACATAAACACTGAGGTAACCTCTGATCTGCACCTTCCTATTAGCTTAAGGAAAGGTGTACGCTCTTATACTAAGCATCCTATCAGTCATTTCTACACTTCTGATAATCTACATAATAACTTTGCCTGCTTTACTTCTGCATTATCTGCTGTCAGTATTATGAAAAATGCTATAGAGGCTCTGTTGTTATGTTTAGTTGAGTGTCATGCGCATAACATGTACCTCACTTATGCTGTTTACTTCTGTAGTTTAGTCCCATATTGCACACCTCTGCTTTAGTCTCTATTCTCTTATGTTATATAAGAGACTGGATTGTACATTGTTTTACTTACTCAAAAACAAGCCTTGGTTTATCTATAGGCCGAAATACATGCTTATCTGAAGAAATGCTAGCGAGTGATGCACATCTGAAGGAAGAAGATGCATACCTAAATTAGATTCAGAATAGCTTGTAAGGAGAGATTTTGAATCTTTATATCTTGATCATAATATGACCCATAACATATCTAATTGGAAAACAAGGATCCATGTAGTCGAACCCAACATGGTTGGGATTGAGGCTTAGAAGATGATGATGTTATGATGATGATTAATTAATTAAGTAGTTGCAAATTGTCGTTACCCTACCCTATGCGTCGTTAACCCACTAAACCCTAGGTTTATGAGCCATCTCCACCATCCATTAGGATCTAATTCCTAGGTTTGATCTACATGATTTTTTTTTGAAGTTAGACTTCACACAATGTGCAAGAACAATACATTGTCTTCTCCTTTTCCTAGTCTTTGTCTTCCTTACCCATCTAGCCATCTACGTTGCTCTATGCCCCATGTTACCCTAACCTTCCTTTCTCCCACTTTCTTCTTTCAAACTGCTTGTCCTCTCTCCTTTCTTTTTTTCTCCATTTGCCTGAAGTCGAGGTGCTATAGTAGTACAATTATATACTATAGCACCGCCAACCCTATAGGGGGCACCTACCCTTACATGTGTAGAGCCTAAGGCCTTAGCCTCCCACACCCAGTCCCTATAGACTCTAGTGACAATAAGGAGTGGATTAGGCTGTGTCGTGTGTCGTTTGGATGCTCCTAGCGCTCACTTCGTATATGACTGTTGTTCCCTCCTTATAGCTCTCATAATCAACGATGAGTGAAGGTCATCCATGCAGTGGGGTTGGCTTTCTTGGGGCTACCAAAAACCTCTTCATCGTCCAACCCCACCTTCCCCAATAAATGCGAGCAAGTTCTCTGAGTGACCTACCACCCTCTGCAAGAACATGACATTGACGGGAAATCAATGTGAGCATCAACTTCCACCTCATCTTTACCAGAAAATGGACACAAACCCATGCCAACAACTAGATCAATCACTAAACATCGAGGCTCTAGGCTTCCACGAAACTGTAGACACTGACCTTTTCTACAAGTGGTTGCACGACATTAAGGCCTTCTTTGACTGATACTAGTTGTTCGAGGGGCTATGTCTGTTGTATGTGAGGTGAAAGTAAGAGGTACCTCTTGCCTAGTGGAAGTGACTACACACTCTCTGTCACACAGACACCCAGATCAACAAATGATGCTTCATTTTGATCAATTACAAGCAATAGTTGTGTTTCAAGCAGTCCACTTGAAGCATGGTGGTGTTTTAATTGAGCATCGATTTAAATGCCCAATTTTGATGCTATATCTGATGGCCCAATTTTTTTTTTACAAAAGTTTCGATGGACATTTCAATATTTACGACCTAAAGATTTACGACACTAAAATAAGCGAATTAAATCATGAAAATTTAGCCAATGTAGTGACTCCCAAGTGGTAAAGTTGATGGTGTATGACCGAAAGGTCACGAGTTCAAAACCCCTTGGCAACGGGATGAATGAATTGCCATTTTAACAAAAAACCATTAAAATTTACCATGACGATCTAAATGCGAAGTTCTACTCAAACATGCAATAATATTTATATTGGATATGTGGGGTGGGGGCTCTCCCACATTTGCAAGTGAAGGAAGTTGAATTGTTTCGAATGAATTTTGATGGTAAAATAAAGGAATTAAGTTATGAAATTTTGCAAAAGTAATGTGTAGTAGCAGCCTTAGGAAAAAATTTCTTGGAAATTTAAGTTCTGTTTCTGTGCCAGTTCCCAAAATTACGGCCCAAATTGGCTTTTTAAGAGAATTTCCCCCCATTTGGCAAAATTTTGCTCGCAGGGGCAAAATTTTACCGAAATTATGTCCCATTCATTGTGTTTGTGCGTTCGATGTTCATTGGAAAAAAATTGGAAACTCCGACCAAAAAATTGACATTCTGATCGAAAGTTTGTTCCATGTTGACGAGTATACCCACATGTTCTATGACTTGGTGTACAAATACATGAATCAATAGGAATTACTAAGAGAACAGAAAAGGAAGAAACGAACATTGGTCTACTTGAGGAAGAATCACAACTTTCAAAATGAAATCAATAAGAAGGTTGGGGAAAACGATGAACAAAGAAAGAACGACAAAAAGAAAAGAAAAAGTAGAGAATCATGTAGCAGGAACCTTACGTATGGTGAAACCATGGAGAGAGAAAAATAAAGTAAAAGAAGATTAGTAGAGGAAGAAGAACAAAGAATGAATAATTGAATATAATCTAGGAATGCTAGAGTAGAAACTGAAAATGCAAGCAAGAAATTAGCATTGTATTAATGTGAGTACATTCAAACAAGAGATTTATAAAACTATAATAGAAATGGGAGGATGAAGAAGAAAAATTTAATGTGGTATATAGTAAATCGGTAAGTGGCGCAACAGTAAATGGATACTATCAAAATAGTGCAGCAACAGTAACTCCACAACATCGCAGCAATTTGCTGTTTGGTAATGCAAGAATAAGAAACAAAAACTAAAGGGGGAATGCAGTAACATTGCAGCAACTTTGACGCTTTATGGAGCTGTAAAGGAAAAGAAAAAACAAAAGGAAAGATTGAGGAAGAATAAATTTCAATAGAAACGAAATTAAAGATAAGAAGAAAAAAATATCCCAGATTTTAGGCCTCTAGAAGTCGGCAACGAGATTGCTTATTATTGGATGATTAAACAGAGTACAGGGGGCTCTCTTTTATAAGACAAGAGAGTACACATGGTATAGAGATAACCCATGTGGGATTAAGAGTACACAATAGAAAAAGAGAAAAAGCATAAAGCAAAATACACTAAGTATAGAAAAGCAGTAAAGTGTATATACTAATACTCCCCCTAAGAAGTAAAGTGTATATACTAATACTCCCCCTCAAGCTGGAGTGTAGATGTCAATCATGCCCAACTTGGCTGTCATAGTAGCAAATCTCGTCTTTGGAAGAATCTTTGTGAAGATGTCAGTCACCTGATCAGAAGTATGGATGTAGGGAGTGGATATCTGGCCAGACAATACAGCTTCGCGAACAAAATGGCATTCCACCTCAATGTGTTTAGTCCGCTCATGAAAAGTGGGATTACTGGCGATAAACGTAGCAGCTTTGTTATCACAATACATCAGAATAGGAGAGGAGTCAGAAATACCAAAATCCTTTAGTAGACTTCAAATCCAGAAAAGCTCACAAGTAGTATGCGCCATGGCGCGATATTCAACTTCAACACTTGAGCGAGCAACCACAGTCTATTTCTTGCTTCGCCAAGTAACAAGGTTTCCTTCCACAAATATACAGTAGCCAGAAGTAGAGCGTCGGTCGAGCTTGCTCCCAGCATAGTCAGAATCAGAATAACCAAGGAGTTTACAGTGACCATGTTTCTTATATAGCAGACCTTTCCCAGGAGAGCTCTTCAAATATTTAAGAATGTGGCAAACAACGTCCCAGTGACATTGCCGGGGTTTATCCAGGTATCTACTAACAAGCTCGACAACAGAAGTAATATCAGCTCGTGTGACGGTCAGATAAATAAGCTTACCAATCATGCGTCGATACTGATGATGGTTAGGATAGGCATGGGAGTTCTCATCATCCCAGTCAGTATTTGGATCCAGAGGTGTGCTAGCAGGCTTAACACCTAGAAGTCCAGTTTTAGAAAGCAGATCCAGAACATATTTGCGTTGAGACAAACAAAGACCAGAAGAGGACCGAGAAACTTCAATCCCAAGAAAGTACCGCAGAGAGCCAAGATCTTTGGTAACAAAGTGTTTCTCCAGATAGCACTTGGTAGCCTGAATGCCTGCAGGATCACTCCCTGAGAGAATGATATCATCAACATATACAATAAGGATAACAATGCCAACAGTAGTATTTTTGACAAAAACAGAGTGATCTGACTGGGAGCGTCTAAATGAGAATTTCTGAAGAATAGTACTCAGTTTATCAAACCAAGCACGGGGACTTTGTTTTAAACCATAAATCACCTTCCTCAGCCTGTAGACTTTAGATGACTCCCCCTGAAGCACAAATCCCGGGGATTGTTCCATGTAGACCTCCTCATGTAGATCCCCATATAGAAAAGCAGCGAAGGAAGATGGCAAACCAACGAGGAACTGAACAAGCATAAGTTTGTTGTGTTGACGCTGAACTTTAGTGATGTCGGCAGAAAGCGGATGATACACCTGAAATTCATCCCAGAGAGCACAGCATGTGGTGTAGTAGTCCTCAATAGAATCAGTGGCAGAGAATTCCTGTTTGGCAAGTTTCTTGAAGATCTCAAAAACCTTCTTAGGATTTTGCTGATGAGAGTATACATGAGAGAGCTGCTCCCACATTTCCTTCGTAGTCTGGAGGCGAAGAAGTGACTGGCTGATCTTGGGCTCGACGCTGTTGACCATCCATGTCATAACGTCGTAGTCCTCCTTGGACCAAAGATCGTAGGCATGCTTAGTCTTTTCATCAGCATCAGTAGCGGGGACCGCCGGTCCTTTGTTAGTCAGATGAGAATAGCGCCCTTGTGCTTTAACATATAGCTCGAAGGAAGCCGCCCAGAGGTGATAGTTGGAGTTATCCAACTTCACAGTAGTGACACACAAGTTGCGTGGAAGGTCAGGTGTCGCCATTGGAAGGGGCAGAAGCACGGGCGCAGAGAGCAGTAGAAGTCAGCAGCAACAGAAAGCAGCAGAAGTCCAACGCATGGACTAGTAGTAGCAGATAGAAGATCCACGCATAGATCTTAGAAAACCCACGTAGGGCAGTAGATAGAGATAAAAAAGCCTACGCCAACATGGAGGATCCGTTACTCCACCATGAGGCGCAGGCAGAAAGAGAGAGAAACTCCGTTTACGCCGTCAACGTGCCAAAACTGGAAAATGTCGGGGCTGTCCGGAGATTTCGAAAATAGAAACGGAGCTAGACGGCGGGGCCTGTGATAGATTAGGCCACAAAAGCGGGTGTAGCTAGGAGATAGGAGGTTGGTGGAGAGATTGGAGGGGTAGACGGCGGTATTGTAGCGGCGGCGAAAAAAAGAGAGAGGGGGGGTGGTGGCGGCTAGGGTTGGTGGAGAAGATGGCGGCTAGGGTTAGGGTGAGAGAGGGATTAGGTTTAAGGTGGATCGACCCGCTCTGATACCATCTAGAAGTCGGCAACGAGATTGCTTATTATTGGATGATTAAACAGAGTACAGGGGGCTCTCTTTCATAAGACAAGAGAGTACACATGGTATAGAGATAACCCATGTGTTATGAGCTGTTAGGCTTTTCATCAATTTTTAACTACCTTTAGGTTATTTGTTCAGGTAGAGTTATGATAATTCAATTTGTGTTTAATGGAATTGTCCCCCCATTAAGACTTATTGGGATTTATTTTTAAATATCGTCATCATCATCATCATCATCTAAGCCTCAATCCCAATCATGTTGGGTTTGGCTACGTGGATCCTTATTTTCCAGTCAACTCTGTTATGGGTCATACTCTGATCAAGATGTAAAGATTCAAAATCTTTCTTTGTTTGCTCTTCTCAAATTAATTTAGGTCTGCCTCTGCTTCTTTTATTTGTGATTGATTCAATAACCTTGTTTCAAATAGGTACATTTGTCTGTCTGCGTTGCACATGCCCATACCTTCTTTAGACATCCTTCATGCAACTTGTCCTTGATGCTCACCACCCCCACTTTGTTTCCGATATAATCATTCCTCAAACGATCTTTTCTTGTCTTCCCACATCCATCTCAGCCTATGATTTCAGCAAACACTCATCTTGTTGAGACCTTGTTTCTTCACTGTCCAACATTGACTCCCATATAAGCATGATTGACGATATAGCTGTATTTTTAAATATCATACATAATATATTTAAAATATCTTTGTTTTTATTAAATATCATACATACAAAACTGTCAAGTAGGAGGGTATGCAACACTAACAATGCATGAATCCAATTCATACTGAAAATGAGAGAAAAATTAATTTTTAATTTATACAACACTAATGCTCGAGGGCACTTAAAAATGCATCCCACCCTCTTTATCTCTCTCTTAATTTTTAATGTGGTGGGCTAGGCCATGAGCACACAACATAATATGTAATGTACTAGTTGTATTCATATTTAGGATGAAATTACAACATTTATCCATAGATTTCAACTCACACTTTAAGGAGTTGAAAATACACCATGAACATTTACTTGAAAGATAAAGAAATTGTTATTTATCTTTGCATTTCATTTTGTGCAAACCAAACTGTTCCAAGGTTATGTTGCTGTGAGGATTTGCTTTGGAGATATATTTATTAACAAAGGACTAGTTGTGAGTATTAATTTTGAAATCTCGTACCTTTCATACTCATGGCATATGTTTAATGCCATTTTGCTATCTTATTGTGTCTATAATCAAATTATAAGTACAGAATGTACGCAAGGACTATTACGATCTCTTGTGAAAGCTCTACATACTACTTTATCTTTTGACTTAGTCTGCAAACAAGAAAACAGCTATTTTTAATTTATTTCTTGCAGTATGGCAACCCTTTCATGGACCAGAATATGCTGCAGCAGCAACTGCCTTATTATGGTTCGGTGGCAGTGCCATGCGCCACAGAATATCAGCTCTCTCCCCAAGTCTACAGGCTACCTGCCGCTAGTCCATACGATAGCTTCTTAAAGGCAGCAGGCTGTTGAAGTTGATGGGAAGGCAGTTCAGATATCCGGTGATAGTTTTGATGCATATAATATATATATCAGAGCACGCGTCTCCTCTTGTCGAGTTTTTTGTGCATAGATTTTGTTGAAATGTATAGCGTTTTTTCCGTCAAAGTTGGGTTGCCTTCTTTTAGGCTTTGTATGCCGTTCCAGCTTTAAAGTGGATCGTGTCATATTAGAGGTAACCACGAAATGGTGTGTCGGGATTTTATCCCCACGTTCAACGTTGGCAATTTGTAGCAGAATAGCAATGCAACTCAACTTCTTTATCATATCGTTAAGGAAGAAGCATGGGAACGCCTTAACGTACCAGGTCTTTTGGTTGTTAGACAACGATGTAAATTGAAGATCTTTTTCCCATTTTTTACCCTTATTTGCTTTTTATATTTTAGTTTCTAGCTTTTTTCTTTTGTAAAACCTACTTGCATAAGCGTCTGTCAAGCAATTTGCAAAAACATTTTTTCCTCTCCATATGGATTATACTATACACTATTATGTGATTTCCAATATACCAAATTATAAAGGAAAGGACCAAGCAAGGTTTTAGTTGCGATTGCTTTTTCTAAAATATGAACTACACTATGCTCAAAATTGCCTCTTAGAATAAATGCTGGTGTTTTGACGGAACTGTGTGCAAGTATTGTTGATGAATTGTGTTTTCGGTGTCACCGGTCCTCATTTTCCTATGTTTCCCCAGCCTGCATGGAAATCGGAAGACACGTGTTTTTCTGTGTTTTTGTCCATTTAGATGCCGTATATGAGAATCACATTTGAGTGCGCTCCATGTTTGATGACCCACTAATTTAAATAAATCTTGATTCCTGAATACTCAGGTTGAGGTTCTATAAGATATATTTCTACGGCATATATTTCAAACATTATTGAAAGGCAAACCATTGTGACAGGACCGAGTCCAAACATTGGGTTTTTATGATGTGAGTTAGATTTGCATTATTTTATAGGAGGATATTGTAATAATCACATGTCCCCATTTGAGAAAATTAGCAATCACTACAGCTTTTAGAAAATACATGCTTTCCATTCTTAATTAAAAGCTCGCATGCGAACGAGCGTGGATACTGTCATAGTATTTCCAGTGGAGGTAAAGATGAAGATATCTAATCATGACTTAGACTGCATTCGAATGTGGCTAAAGGCCTTAATCTCATTGTTACATGGAGTGCCAAATAAAATTGAGTGACCACTGATATTTGTCTTTGTCCATAAATGCATAATATTTGGAGTGTAAATCATGTAAGGTTTCTTCTTCTTCCTCTTTTTTAAACCCTAAATCATGTAAGGTCTCTTCTTCTTCCTTTTTTTTTCTTGCTATTTTCCATCTCTTCTCCTTCCTTTGGCTGAGCTCCATGATTATGAACGGAGCAACATGCTCCTTATGGCTAAAAATCCCTCATCGTCTTTTAGACAGTTGGAAATAAATTTTGTTTGGATGAGCTTTTGTGGAGCATTGGTGGTCTGTTTGGATGAGCTTTTGTGGAGCATTGGTGGTCTGTTTGGATTTGGTTTGAATCCTATCTAATGGCGTTCTTTCTTGGATCATGTTTTCTACATCTTGAAGCGAGTGGTATAGGCTTAAGCCTTAGTTGCCTACATGCAACCTTAATCTTGCTGAAAACATGTTTTTATGCTTGAAAATGGAGTCTTTATGGATGTTTCGATCATATGAAATGTAATTACGAATTTTCTTGTCATATCCTATATTTTGATGATGATCATGCTATGCCCTCTTGAGGTTGTAAGGGCTGAATTTTCAAAATAAAATGTCTTTTTTTTCTCTCCCTAAAAGTGGTTCGTCTATGGCTTTTTGATACCAACCTTCCTTACTATTTTAATGAATATCTATGGTGAAAACATGTTTACATAGCCGTTATAATTTTCAAATTTTGTGTAACATTTTCATACATAAAGGTAGCTCTTGTTTACCTAAAATGGCATATTAATGCCTATTATTGTTTTGACCACAACTTCCTCATACTTTAGAATTAGTACATGAAATTTTACATGGCGCTTTCTTACTGACATGTGAAGAGAAATGCACCATTGTAGGTAAAGATATAACCTTTATGAGCGCAAGGTCGTGTGGTCGATAATGATAATTTGTGCTAAATTTGGTTGCTTTGATGCATGCCATGAGGCTTACATAGCTTCTAGGATTTGTTATATGTGCGTATGTTTATATACTTTCTTATGCTATGTTTGCACGTAGATTGAGTCTAAGACAAGTAATTGACCTCATTAATCAAGTGAAACCCTAATAATATAGTGCCCTGTGATCACAGGAACTATCCCATTGCTCGCGGGATAGTGAATTAGGTATCCTCGCAGCTATCTTAGATTCTAAGAAGGTACTTTGGGTTATATACTTTGGAGAATATGTTGACTGTTAGATCTTATTTTCTCAGGCACCTTCTATTGGATATTTGTATGAGTGTAATCCATGCCCTATCTCCAACGATATGTGACAATATGAATGATATATGTGATATGAGGGTCTTTATATTCAATGTGACAAGGTACTGTGACATGAGTACCCAGGATGGACCTAACATTGCAAGTTAGCCTTTGAGCCCCTATTAGTAGGATTTCGACTTTTGAGCCTCTATTTGTTTATACTCGCACCCACCAAGGCGTTGTAGGATCCTATAAAGCTGGGTAGTTCTAGGATGTTATAAGGCGGTCTAGGGGACTGTGCAATCTCTAGCTAGTGGTTTGAGTGGTCCACTTCAAACTACCCATGTACTAATGATAAAATGAGTAATAAAGTCATGCAGAGATATCTGTTTAGTAAATCAGAGAATCAAATTGGATGCTCTTATTTCTCTTTTATACTTTACTATTATTACCAATTTTATTCATGTGTTGCATCTACGACTTATTATGCCTTGTGGATATTTATTGTTACTCAATTAATCTGACATTATCACTCTACTAGTAGTAAGAATGTAAGAACATAATGCTACCAGTTTCTATATCCATCGGTCTCACCTTCTTAGTTGTCCACATGTTCTCGGTGGCCAACATTGTTCCCATGGTTTCTTCATAGAATAGACTCCCTTAGACGAACAATAGATCTAGGTTTTTGTTAGAGAATATACTCCCCTTGATGAACAATAGGAGGTTGGTGGTAGTCTTTTTGTGGAGTCCTAGAGCTGTTCATATACACTTGTGTCTAGGTAGGGTGGTTTTATTCGATATGTATTCCTGACTGATGTTTTGGCTTGTATGCCTTGTATATAAAGTTTTCATGCGATAAAAATTTGTAAATATATAATTTGTATACATGTTGTGACATAGGCCATTTAATCTTTATAATATATAGTTACCCCTTAATATATGAAAAGATGCATCTTTCAAGTGTATATTTTTGGATATAAAATAAAAAAATTTAATTACATTATTTTTCTACTCTAATTTTTGATGATGTTGGTTAGTATAAATAAATATTTTGTTGTGAGGAATGCCAACTTTGTGTAGCCGATTGCAAGAATAACTTGAAATAGATCAACTCACTACTAAGACTCTAATACCATACTTGTAATGATTGGGACCCGAGTGACAGGGGTGGGAATAGTTTGGTTATTAATCGAATTAACTGAATGATTAGTTACAAACAGATAACTTGATTAATTTATATCGATTTATTGGCTAAACAACTAATTTTTTGGTTAAACATATTTGTCTATTTGGTTAACTGAATTTATCGAATAATCACAGTTGATTCCTAGAAAATTATGTTATATACATATAAAGATATATAATTGTAATTTTGTTTTCATAACCATTACCATTTATTTGATAATCAAGTTTTTATAATTGGATAGTATTATATTTATGTGCATTACCACTACATATGACAACTGTTCAAAATTTTATGAATACTTCCAAAATAATGTTATTAAAAAGTATTACCTGGTTAACCAAATTAATAGATAGAATTAACCATTAACAAATAACCTTAAACGAATTAACCAACTCTAATTTGGTTAGGTTAATGGTTAAATATAAAGTCACAAATGAACTTAGTAACCAAATTAAATTAATCATTACTTGAAAAACTAACAGAATGCTCACCCCTATCTAGATGTGATTCACTCATTACTTAATGAGTAATATCACTTCATTCAATTCAAATACACCAACAAGTATGATGGAAGGGAGTCATTTTATTTCTTGTCATAAAAGTGTGATACACAAAAGAAATATGATTACACAGTAATAGAAGATTAGACTATTACATTATCACAAGATAATTTCATTTACATTATTCTTCACAAAATGGGTCATTAACAATGTTGAAAGGGGTCCAATTCAAACAGACCATGATAGAAAGGAGACATTTTATTTCATATCTCAAGAGCATAATAAACAAAATAAAGTATCATTACATAGCAGCAGAAGATAAGAATGTTACTTGTCAAAAGATATTTCAATTACATTATACCTCACCAGTAGGGGTCGTTACCAATAAGGAAAAGGGTACATCGGATTTATACAAAAAAACTAGTGCATACGACAATGTAGAACTCCCAAGCTATCCTCAATATTCATATTCACGACTTAAGTTCCTTTCGAGTTATCATCCTCCAATAACATAAATTTGGGTGGTTTGACAACACCTAGGAGAGGGAGAGACAAAAGAAAATGTATGCGCCTGAAAGTTATAGGTTATGCAATTTAAACGTTGCTTGGGTAGGTAATGATTTAAGTACAAAAGTGAGTGTATTCCCAGTTAAAAAAGACTGCTTAGAAAAGTTCAAGAGAGAGAATATAGCGTCAAGAGAGAGAATATAGAGAGACGATGCACTCATTTAAACAAAACATATAAATGACTATACGGATTCTTTTGATTCAAAATAATTTATAATTAGAAGAAATCATAATGTGCATGTAGATAATAATTAGTCTAAACTATCTATAGTTGGGTTGTGATGCCATGGATGCTCAACTAGAGGTAAGGGGTGTGAAATAGCAATACCTATATATACATACATATCTACATACACACACACCCCCATATATATGTATACATACACACACACACACACGCACGCGCGCGCAGACACACACACACACACACACACACACATATATATATATATATATGTGTGTGTGTGTGTGTGTGTGTGTGTGTGTGTACACATATATAATCTATATATATACATACATACATACATACATACATACATACATACTCCCCCACGAGTTATGGGAGAGTGGGGAGAAATCTTTCTCTCTTAATCCCATATATATATATATATATATATATATATATATATATATATATATATATATATATATATATATATATATATATATATATATATATGTGTGTGTGTGTGTGTGTGTGTGTGTGTGTGTGTGTGTGTGTGTGTGATCTCTAGTGTCACTTTTTCTATCGTCTATTCTAAAGAAAAACAACACTATAGACTAAATAACTTCGGTTCTTAAGAACAAACATCACCATTAGTCAAGTCCTGCTGATTTAGAAAAGACACAAGTATCACTTTTTCTATAATGTTGGTTGTGTTTATAAAAATTGATGTCTAAAATAACCCACAAAATATAATTTTTAGGAAAAAATTGCCTCTGAAAATTTTAAGATTAACGTTAATTTTCTAGGAACCAACGATATACACCTTTACACGTATTAATTTTGCCTCCAAAATACTTATGATGTTGATTTGGCTTTAGAAAAACCAACATTGTACGTCTTATAAACCGCAAAAAAGTTGTACAATCAGTGTCAATTTGATGTCAAGAAACTGACGACAGAGGATTCCAATGATAACAAAAATATCATTCCCCATAAATTGCTCTCTAGTATCATTTTTGTCAGAAAAAAACCGACGACTAAGTCTTTACTGAGGTTCATTTTTTTGTTTGGATAAGGGACTCTGTCATCAATTTTTTTTTCCAGAACCGATGTCTAAGTACTTACCTAGTTTTTATTTTTCACAAAATAAACCGACGACTAAGTTCTTACGGAGATCGACTTTTTTTGTTTGAATAAAGGTCTTCGTCATCAATTTTTAATGTTGAAGCGAGGACTAAGTCCTTACAAGGCTGGTTTTTTTAGTAGGAAAAGGACCTCTGTCGTCATTTTTTCTTACGCAACCGAACACTATGGTCGTAATCATTGGTTTTATTAAGAAATCAACAACTATGTCCCACTTAATACCACATGTGAAATTTCTTTCCCTCAATCTTCTGTTTCATCGCATGCGCTCCTCTATCGATTTCTCCTCTATCGCTCTTCTGCCATTGTTGCCGCTGTCAGAGCTACTATTGCTACTCGTGCTGATCGTCGCCGCTCCTCTACTTGAGCTACCGACTGCCATCCATCGCCACTGGAGCTTGTTGCCACTGCTGGAGCTTGAATTCTTCACTAGAGCTCATAGTTGTTGTTGGAGCTCGCTGTCGCTGTTGGAGCTTGCCAGAGCTACTTCTCCAACCCCACCATCGTGACCCCTAACTCTATCTCCAACACCGATGACTTGTAGCAACAACTCAATATCACCGCCGAGAGGTACACAGGGCCAACCCATCTCCTGTTTATTTTTTTGATCTATGTACAAGCAATAAAGTCAAATATAGAACACATGTGCATATATGACCTATATAATGGTATGAGAAAATGATGGCCCATCACGAAACAAAGAAGATCAATGGAAAACAAAATTAAGGAATATATATGGAGAAATAAGATTCAATAGAATAAAACTTAGTTCTAGATATGTTATTATTTCAACAACCTATAAAGCCATTTAAACCAATGTTTTTTTTAAATTTTATTTACCTACAATTTTTGTTTAATTTGATTAAATGCAACTATTATTTTAGACAAAACTATTTTTCTAATTTTATGAATTATAATTAGCATTTAATATCTAAATTGATATAAATTGGAGAAATTATACTTGTATAATTTCTTTTATAATTGAATTTCATGTATTAAGTGCTTGCATATTTGGTCGCATTGTTCAATTTGAATGTTGTATGGATACAAAATCACACTTGAGAATTAATTATAACTAATTGATATGAATGAAGTAAATTAACTTGATTTTGACTAAAATTGTTATGTATTTACCTAAACTGTAAATCGTAAACCTTAATTTAGACATATATCTTCTTTTGCTAGGTTTGTATTTACGCAAAATTGATATGAATCATAAACCTTAATTTTAAACATATATCAGTTTGCCTAGAAACCCATTTGAGATTTACTCATTAGTAGTAAATCTTGGATAGTTCCCAATTTGGGTATGTTATTGAACACTTAATCTCATTTAGGATGTAAGTGTAGAATGTGTATTTGGTGTACAAGATGTTTCATCAACACTTTCACGTTTGTTCTCTAAGTACATATATAGGTAGATATTTGCCCATCTACATCGACGTACTTGGAGAACTATAGGGAAATGTTGTCAAAATTTTCTTAAAAACTGAACCAAACATTATACACTTAGTATTTAGATTAGATGATCAAGAATGGGATATTTGGTACACACATTCATTACTAAACTATAAACCCTAATTTGTAAACCATAATTCTTAAATCCTAATATGTAAACCCTCATCCCTAATCTGTAAATCCTTATCCCTAAACCTTCAATGATAAACCGTCATCTATAAACCCTTATCCCTAAATTCTAATCATGTAACCCCTTAATCCTAATACTTGTTTTCTCTTTGATGAATAAGAGTACTACGACAAGTATGATGACTCAAGTCCATCATCAGTTGGCTTGCCAACCCCAAATGTTGAAGCTAACACTGACTTACATATGGGTGGAGATAACATAGAAGGAATGTTAGTTGATCCAAGGTCCAATCAATACTAGAGGCATGCACTTTGTATTAAATGTTAGATGTCCATTTACCATTCTTATTCACTTATATTCTATTGTTTGATTAATTTTTTAAATGTTTCAACATTTTTCATATGGTGTCTGACAATGAGTATGATGACCATGAGGATGATCAATGTGAGGATGAGCACCATGATGATGAAATTGGTGTAAATCATATTGCGTTATTACATAAATATGTATTTTACAATGTCTATCACATTTATAAGTTACATTTTTTATGACTTATATGTGTTTCTGGTCAATTTTAGCATGATGATCTACGCCCTGAGGATCTACACCCTTAGAATGTGCACCCTGAGGATCTTGTTGAGCTTGCTGAGAAACATCATGACCGTGCAAAAATAAGAGGCATCACCATGATGAAAAAATTATTAGAGCAAAGGGGTATAGGACCAAAGCTGGTTGTTGAGTTTGATGATCAAGGAAATCCTATTTGGAAGAATCATAGTTCTTTTGTGCAATATCTCAGGGTTCTTACTCATAACAAATCAGATAATAATGTTGAATCTTGGCATAAAATTTTACAAGACCCGAAATACTTATTATGGAAGAAACTATGCGTGAGGTATTATGATTTACAATTCTATTTTTGAAGTTATTTACAATTTTATTTTTAAGAATTTTCCACTAAGTATATAAACTTTTGTAGAGAAAATTTGAGCTGGATGAAAAACTACATCGTAAAAAGGTGATGAAACACTGTGGGAGGGTAATAAGGTATTGTAGGACAAATTTGACAAGAGAATAAATATTGAATGAGAACACAAAGAAGAAACCAACCCTTGATTAATGAAACTCTAGACCCGAAGGCATGGGTGTCGTTTGTTTCTAGGAGAAAATCTAATGAATTCAAGGTATTAAGCCTCTTCATTATGTAATATATATTTAGGTATTATGTATTATGTATTTAACATGTATTTTGGATTAACTATGATTTGACTGATGCTAAAAAGAAAGGTATGCGAAGAATGTGCACAACTACAAGATGGGTCCCAGTGTCTATGAAAAGCTTCACCAACATCTGGAGGTATCTTCTTCTCAACAACCTACTCTTGGGATTGC
This sequence comes from Alisma plantago-aquatica, assembly GCA_963693085.1. Taxonomy (NCBI): domain Eukaryota; kingdom Viridiplantae; phylum Streptophyta; class Magnoliopsida; order Alismatales; family Alismataceae; genus Alisma; species Alisma plantago-aquatica. Next base: position 921,895,266 of record OY856412.1, on the reverse strand, counting down.
TGAGTCCTCTACTACTACTGAATCTCTACCTCACCATGATTTGTGGATAGCTGGGAGGAAAATCAAATTTGGAGAAATACCCGACCCTGCAATCATTGAGGTGGTTGTAAAAATGGTAAAATTCAACTCTCAGAGTAATTACTATTGATGGTTGTTGTGTTTTACCTTGAACTTGATTGTTATGTTTTACTTATCAATTACTATTGATAATAATTAGAGGGAGCTTCACGAGCAAAGGGAACATAGAAAGTTCATCCCTGGGAGTAAAAGGGATGATTGACAGTTGGTCTAGGTAATCCAAAGCATCTTGGGCGTGTTAGGACTGCTGGCACTGGTGTCGGTGTAACAACATTCTTTGGGCCATCAGAGCATAAGTGTAAGAGAAGGTACAAGAGATGATTGCAAAGGGAATAGAGGAAGCAATGAAACAATATCATGCTTCTCACTAAGATCCTCATAAGACAATACTTGTGGCATCCCACTTTTCATATTAGGTGGAAACCCCTACGACAGAGGTGGTTGAGTGTAATCGCATGGATCCTCTAGCTAAAAAGTCCACCGTAAGTTTTTGTATGATATAGTCGTCTTTTAGAATTATCTGTATAATATGTTTGTGTTTAGGTATATATATAACACTATATACAAATGTGTAGGTTGAGGCCACACCATCTTGTAATAGAAGGATATCTTGTTACACTAGGTGCAACTTACCCACCCCTTGTAGGTGACATGATTCATGGTGCTATAATGCATGTCGATATGGTTCACGTGATGCCAAAGCTTGTCTACAATGCTTCGAAGAAGACTGCACTTCCATACAACCAACCCAAGCATGACACGATAGGTGATGTAGAAGGCAATGTGGTTGCGTGGCCCAAAGTGAGAGTTTTCTATACCGATGTATTCTAAATTTACATTGCATTTATATCTGTATGTGATTGAAGATTGATATGAGAATATATACATGCATGATACAATACCTAAGAAGCCCCTTACAACTCATACTCTACTTCCTCCTTAAGATATTCAATTACCTGGTTGGTTTGAATATGACCTATTAGACTCACTAGGTCCTAGCTACTGGGGGTTGGAAGTATTGATAGGTGACTTTGAAGAAGGGTCTCTTAGGATGGTTCATATTAAGGAGGATGTTGTAGGTCAAGCTCATGATACTAGTATATTTTTACAAGATATTTTGAAGATGTTTAATTATACTTGGTTGAATATATTTGTGGTAGAACTTGGATATGCTCAGATCTTATTACTAAATACCTCATTTTATACATGTTAATATTTTTCTTCTATATTATTGCATACAAGATATACGTTTTGCAGCTGCTTACATAGGGTGTGAATAGAGTTCACACTACCCCATGTGGCATTTTGAGTTCCATAATTGATTATTTGTGTATATCAAGATCCTAAATCTATGATCGAATACTTCTCTACCACATTTAAATATTTTGGTAAAGTGCAAAAAGCGTGATTATAGCTCTGTTAAATGTTGAATAAGTTTAGTTACTTTGCCTATAATTTTGACTTAAGAATACATTTCATTGTGGATTGAGTTTCCTTTTATTTTTCTTCTTTTCACTCAAAAATAATCTTTGGGTGTTGTTGGTTATTGTCCTGAGAAACTAAATGTTTATTATCTAGATCATAAAGTGACCAAGTAGACAATGGGGGACACAACATGAAAAAAAATTATTTTTTATATCCGTTAACATATATTAATGCATAAGTACTTACTAATACAATTCAACGTGTTACATTTACTTATAGGCTATAAAAGAATTCAAAAAGGCTGGAGGAAAGGTGGATAAGAAAAAAAATGTTAAGTTAGAAGAATGTTGAGTAATGTTTCCGACTTCAGTGTATATTTATACCTATACTTACTTTTATTTATTAATGTTATGTATGGTTGTAAATTTGTAATACCATGTACATGATAATGGTTGGGTATGCACATACTACATGATGTGGTATGTGAATATGATTCTTAGATAGAAGACACTAGACATCCACTGCAAACAAAATATAATCTACATATAATCTTGATCATCATATGTAAATTGTCTCATTTGATAATATGAAAATATCAAATCAAACTTTTTGATTATGTCATTTTCTTTACATCTGTTTGACATGATAAAGCCCTAATACAACACAAGAGCTATATGAGATACGAGAAAAATGGACCCAAACCTTCGTTAATGAAGTAAACTTTGACTTTGATTGAGATTAAACAAATATGAGTTTTTTATACTTTGATGTCATTATTTATATATACATGTGGTGCTTATGACTTCTTACAACTTTAAATTTGATGTGATTAAGTTATTGGTGTATATGTGAACGATGAATATGTACATGTGTGTGAATGAATGTGAAGATGAATGAATACAATGAGAATTGTATTTTTACATATCATGAGAATGAAATTGGTGCATATGTGAATGATGTATACATACATGTATGTGAATGAA
>OY856412.1:921597780-921887780 GCA_963693085.1 Alisma plantago-aquatica | reverse complement strand
GAAGAACAAGAAGCTTCATGGAGATCAAAATAGCATGGAGTGATACATACAATCTCTCTCACACTCCTTCTCTTAATACTTTTCTCTCTTCTCTATTTCTCCCCTACAAAGCAATTATGAAGTGATTGAGTAATTGGTGTGAAAAAGAAACAATACCCCATGAATGTGGAAATTGATGCACACATTAGGGATGGTACGGGGGATTTATGAATAGAGAGGAAGAAAAAAAAGTACAATGCCCTTTTTTGGTGCTCTATAAACTATCATGTTTTCTTTTTTATGTTTTTTTTCCTCGACGTTTCCTTTTTTCTCTTCAATTTAATATATTTTCTTTTTTTTTCTCCTTATCATTTTATTTCATTCCAAGTCATCAACTTCCCTTTCACTTTATGTTCTATTTTCTTTCTTTATATGACCAACCCCTTTGATCGGGTAACCAAATATTTAAATGAGAATGGGAAAATAATTGGCAAAAAGCATATTGGAAAGGAGCTTGGTCAACATAACAGTAATTCAAGATTATTATAGGAGCTTATGTTTCTAAAAATGCAAACAATAATGGAGGATGGTTTAAATTAAAAAAAGTGAGGAAAGGAAATATTGACTTAAAATAATGACATGAGAAAAGTTAAAGAAAAGAGACACTTCATGATGGCATAAAGCAAACCAGACAAAGAGGAAATTTTTTTACTTGCAATATTATTGGATAATGAAATAAGAAATGAAACCTTAACCAAAAGAAGGACCTCCTTGGCATAATGGACTTAGGGAAATGAGTTTCACACACATCAAGACAAGGAGGATGTTGGGAAGCGATGACTAGATAAATAAGACTTGGAGGAGGAAAGTTAATATTGATGATGTATGGGATGGATAGCGTCGACGTATGCATAAAAATATTCAATCTTTATGAAAGAAGATGAGAGAAGACAACCACTGAGGCTGGGATGATGATTGGTGAGAGGCCAAGACAATAAGGGACATCAGACACCCGTAGAAGGATGCTCTATAACTTTCCCCTAGGCTTAGTATCAATGCTTTGATACTATGTGGAAAATAATATGGGAGACTTATGTGATATTTTTGTTATTTATATAAGGAAGCCTCCTCACCTATATAGGAAAGGAGGCAAGTACAAGGGAATAAAACTTAAACCTAATAGGCCAAGACAAGTAGGCCTAAATGACATTGTGTGCGAGTTGAATGTAACATGCCTTGGGAGAAATATCACATGCCCTACATGGAATAGCACACCCCTATATATGGTGGTACATAAGTGCACTGCTCTAATATACTCCAGTTTAATTATCATACATGCATAATAGAGTGACCAGTTCTAGAAGTTCAATCATCATCACATTTAAAGATATATAGAACATTCAAAGTTATCATGGGAAGTAGGTTGAGAACTCGTAAAAAATAACATACACTCACATGTTATGATTCAAGAGATTCTAATTAACGTATTGTGAAAGGATTACATGCATGAATATGCTTCATTGTAAAAAAAATGTCTTTGTAATAGAAACATCCAATAAAATAGTGAGATGCATGTACCCATTCTTTGTGACAACCCCTATTCCTAGGGGTAGAATTCACTATTTGTCCTTTTCAACCTTAAAGTGTATTATACACATTAGTTCAAATGTATGAATACAAGACCAGAAGTAGGTCGAAACCTAGTATTGGTTGCCTAATTTTGACTTACCATTTTGCGTCTTAGAAATACCCACATATAGGGTGACTGATGGGATTATGACCACTAAATATTAACAAAATGTATATACTATCTCTTATACAAATAGGTATACTATTAAGTTAAATGGTATTTTGATTGAGTGTCGAATACCAATGACACATTATTAGAGAACATGGTCATTGGGAAGAGGAGACATAAAAATACATGATGAGTAACTAGTTCAAAGAGATGTGGATATCATATATGTATTGGGTTGAAATAATTTAGAAAGAGAGAACATGAAATTTTAGATTATGGATATAATTTCATTGTTAAATAATAACCATCAATAAATAAGTCCCTAGATAGGAACTATGATTCAATATTATACCTTATACTAGATCCAACTAAATAAAACTATAACAATTAATCAAATTTTTATCCATGAATGATACAAATAAGAAACCATGTTTGAAAAGTTTAAATTATTTATAATGCATGTTATTTCAAGTATACAAATCGAATCAAACCAACATATGAATGATTATTAGTATCTTGTCATTCACAAAACAACTTGATAGAGGGTGTAATAATACACATATCACATTATACAAGGTGAAGAAGAAGATACACCAGATATGGAAGAACATAAGAGGGGAATAAAGAAAATCTATAAATGATGACGTTCTTGAATAGGAGGTAGAGGAAGCTCTTGTCTTTTCTTTTTGTTGCTAGGTGATGCTGTAGAATCAAGTCTTTCCAACTAGAGAAAATGCCAATTCTTAGAAGGAAGAACAAAGTGGTTGGATCAAACTATGCTGGATGGGAGTAGTTTCAGTGATGATGCTGGTCTTAGAGGTGAAGAAAGGAGAAGGGTTATTTAGTGGTTTGATGGCTAGTAGAGTTGCTACCAACCACAAGACTCTTGGTGATGGCGGTTCCTCACTCAGAGAAGGTCACCAAGAGGGGGTGATGGCTTAGGGCAGCTAGGGTTTTGGAGGAGTGTTGGATGAAAAGGACAAAAAGCAATAGGGAAGAGGAGAAACAAATGAGAAGAAAGGGATATGAGAAGATGGTTAGGAGTCCACATTAGTAGGGGAAACATGTTGGTGATAGCGGGTGAACAATGTTGTCGTTCACTATTCATCTTCACCTTTTATAGATGACTTAAAACCATGAAAAATGTTCATATAAAATAACATTTCATTGCATTAATATACTTTTACTTCTCTTTCTTTTTGAAAGGGAAAACAAAGTCCAAATGACATGAAGATGTAGAATAGATGGATAACTACTCAAATAAAATGCTAATTTTGATATTTTGGATTTTTTAAGGCTACTAAATATGTTAGGAGTGATTTGTTCATTTTAGGCATTGCGATGAGTATAAAAAAATATTAACTCTCTAATATCATTCTAAAGACAAAACATTTAATATAATGAGTGCATAATATATTTTGAAGGAATTTTACTGACTTCAAAATTTGGAATGTTATAATTCATATAAGGGTATACCTAAACACTTATTACATAAAAATGTTTCGATCAATGATATTTAGAAGAGAGAGAGAAGAGGGGTCATGATATTTCCCAACATCAACAATGGTTCACATTGGTGAGGATGAACATTGTTGTACATGCATAAGAAATTTATGATGTAACACTAGAAGTTTGAAAACTAAGGTACAATGTGATATTAAATGACATCATTTCATATTTGTAAGTGTGACATCTTCAACTTTAGGATTTCATAAACCAATGGAGTCTACATGGATAAATATACCATGTTATTATCAAAACCCTAGATTAGGAAGAATTGAGATTTATCAAATCTCAAAATAGTGAAAAGGGGTGAATGTGCAGTTGTTACAAAATGAGAGATCATAGAAGATTATCTAGAACCAATCTAACTTAGGTGGTGAGTGATGTATGAGGATCGAGTCAAGATGATCAAATTATACATGTGGAATTATCCAACTAGATATTTGTACTTATAATTTAGTATCCAATTCATATTATTAATACATGTTTCTGTCACAAGAAATTTTCTGAATGATCACAATGATTAGATTAATGGGTGAAAATGGTATCTTGAACTCTTTTTACCATGGGGAGCTATTCTTATTTATACTTTGGTGTTTATGTGATTTAGAAACATGTAGTGAAAACTTGTGTATAGGGTGATCTATATGAAAAGTTATTTGACTCAAATATGGAATATAATGACACTTGTAATTCTATTTTCTTTGTGTCATGAGTACACACATGGAAATGATTTCATACATTATATTTGAAACTAATTTCCATAGAATAGTGACTAACAAATGACTTTTAGTCTATTATGATCTCCTATAGATATATGTTTTCATTTAACTCGGTTGAGTTAATCTTATGTAGATCAAACCCCTTAATAATATAGGGTATAACGTTCCTGGAAAATGTCAGTTAGTATATAGGAATATTGAGATTCTATAAAAACCAAACTTATATTGTATCATTTTCCACTGGATATATAATCTATTTGGGGTGGACTTTAAAACACACACACAATATATATATATATATATATATATATATATATAATATACATAAATATATGCATACATACAAGTGTTTGTAGGCTTTGACGAGGCCATATGCAACGTCCTTTGCATGATTTGATACTAGTCGTCTAGCTTAATATCCCCTAATGCAATCTTGCTGATGACTTTGACAAATAAACTAGGGAACATGCTGATGCCAAAAGGGTCTTCATAGGATGCAACATAGAGTGCACATACCCAGATATCCATTGTTGGATGCTAGTGAACCCATTTGGTGTCATGAGTGGAGTTAGAAGATCCAAAGGCCAATTTTCCCACTTTTCTAAGCCTATTTAACAAATGAGCGTGGCCTTGAGGAGCACACCAGAGTGCGCTTGACATAAGTGTTCCCCTCCTACTAGTTGACATTGCCATAGAGCAGTACACAAATGTTGTTACTGTGTGAGAAACAATATCAGAGATCACAATTGTGATTTAAAAATGAGCTGTCGAAGTAGATGGGCGCATCAATATCTTATTCCCATGTTGGGTGAGCATGGAGAAGAAAAACTGGGTGAGAGATTCTAGGAAGATGAGGTAAAGTCTTGGTGTCATCTATGTACGTTGAGGAATACCTCAGTGACTGACGATTGTAGCTACTAGAGTCTTGGTGTCCTCTATGGACGTCGAGGAACTCCTCAACAAAGATTGTGGCTACTAGATCCCAAAGTTAGACTCCTTGAACTTGCCACTTCATGTGCTTGACCTGCTTAGAAAGAAGGAGAGGTTAGAATGGTTCAAGTGGATTGTGCCTAAGGGTGATCCCCCTAATCCAATCAATATCCAAAAAGGTACTAAAATGTTGTATCTATTCAAATAAGGTCGCTGACTAGCATAAATAATAAAAAATGGATATTAGCTTAGAAAAATACAAATCATACATGAATTTAAATCATCCTTTTGAGATTTAGACAATGGGCTAAGTCATATGAGATGATTTGTCTTTATTTTCACAAAGTTTCAAACTTAGGATAATTAAGGTTTATATTCCTAATTAAGTACATCTTGGGTTATTATTACATGATAATTAAGGTTCAAGAGAAAGAGATCATATGATTCTTATTCATACTTAAGTTAGATAAGTGGACCATTCCCTAGAAATTCAATCCATATTTCATATTTAGACATGTTGTCTAAATTGTTAACATCATAAAGACCTTCTTTCATGAAATAGATTATTGTTGTTAGAAACCCAAGTTATTATTGTGCTATACTTTTGAAAGTATTGCAATAGTTACCTGTTCCTACATGTCATATTTAAAGATATCAAATTGTGATACTCAAAATAATAAGATTTTAGAATGTTTATTTCTTTTTTGATGACCGGGGAACCCCTCCTCAGGGCTCGCCACATTTGTGATTAATCCTAGCAAGGTGAAACCCGGGAGATACTACCCCGACCGCAAGGACAATGGCCCAATAAGCTGTATCGTTGGTCGGTCGACACGACGGGCTAAATCATTTCCGAGCAGCATACCCAATGTGATTCAAACCTGAGACCCTTCATGAGGGGCCCCGTGCTATGACCAGTTGAGCTACCACTTGTCGGCTGTTTATTTTAATGATAGAGTGAATTTAGATTTCACTCATGTACTGAATACTTAGGGTTATTTATGATTAAAAAGCAAAGATACAGATTCAAAGACAACATATTTAGATTCAAAGATATGAAATTAAGAATGTAGAGTAACTTGACACCAAAAAGTTAATGATTGTAAATTATAGGATAAGTCCTTACTAGAGCATTCCATGATGGTTCAAAGGACACTAAGGGTTTCATAATGAACATGTTGTGCCAACATGGGTTACATTGCACCATAGAGGACATTTCAATGTCAATAGATGGTACATTGTTTCGATAGAGGGTATGTTGCAACATAGAGGACACTTTAGTGTCACAGAGGAGGACTTAGTGTATAATGTTGTCCATAAAGATAAAATAAGTAACTAACAAATGTCTTATTCTTGATTTAGATTATCTTTCAGTTTTCATATACAATGTTATTCATGTGTTATAATATAATGCCACTTACTCTAGCCCTATGTTTCCTTCCTTTGTGCATGGTTAGGGACACAACGTTTACAAGTATCAATCTTCTTTAAGAGTAGAAAAAGTTTTCATCTACATGTTTAGGGAGGATTTTCTTTGTGGGACACCATCTATGGGTTCCACAGAGGTTAATTTGTAATTTCATGTTAGCATATACTAAATTCCTTATGGACCTTGATTTACTAAGTTTAATTAAATAAGAATGTGTATAAGAATCATTTGTAATCATATCTAGTGTAAAGTTATTGTATTATTGCAATGAATGATATACTCTTTGATAAAATCTCAAAGAGTAATACTAATGGTCCATGCTTCCATGTTGTTATTTATTGATTGTACTTGGGGGATGTTACAAAAGTTGTATGAATGAAATAACATAGATGGTCACTGGGAAATAATCTCACATTTTTATTATACAACCCCTTAGATGAGTCTTAAGAGTTAGATTAAAGAAAGTTAGACCAAGGATTAGTGGTAAGATTATCATCAAAATAAAGGTGTATGTTACCATAACACCAAGATCTTAAGAAGTTATGTGTTCTTGAAGACAGAATTTCCTAGCTCATAAATTTTGATATACCATATCTTAAAGAACTATCTTTTAAGGAAGATAATTACTAATAGATCATGTAGGATGAAATCTCAAATGAGTTGGAGCTGAGGATAATCGAATGATGAATGAGATGATGAGATTTAGGTAGAATTTCTTCTTAATAATCTCTCACCACTATACCTGGCTTACATTCATTTTCTACAACTATCAATTTAAATTTTTCCTGAATAATGATATTAGCCAAATTTAGGATGATTTCTTTGAATTCCTAGTGATTCACGACCATATAGAGAAAACTTATTTTCCTACTAATACTATATTATATATGTATTCAAGTTTTCTTAAAGTTTTTACTTCTCAATCTTTTTCATAATAAGGAATAAAAGTAATGTTTCATTGGGGTTTTATGTATCTTTAGAGGATATGTTATGATAACTTTAGACTTAAGTGCCTATTTGTAATGGGTTCTACGTATTGACTCCATACACCATTGCATGTCCTCTCTTTTCTGGTAATTTGTGGTATGGGAACATATAAATTGGGAACCTTAGAGGATATGATATGAGACACATGATATTATTATTCTACTCTCCTCTTTTTTAGTGCTTGTAATATGGGAAACTTGTACCAGGGGATGTTAGAGATGAGTATAATATATTTATCATCTCTATATACATATTGCCGCAAGTATGTGTTAAGAGATTCCATAAGAAATCAATACTAGGAGCCTACACGTGTGGTCACATCAACCTAATGGTACAAGAATTGGGTAGAATTATACAAATGTTTGATATTATATTCTTCAAGATAGAATGATGGGCTTAGAGTAAAGGATTGCATGGCGATACCCAAGCAATGTAGAAGTGCATTTGGTTAAAGAATTTGTTCCCATAAATTTTGGCAAAGCTTGAAGTAATCAATAAAATTATATGTAGGTCTCTACTTTAGGTTTTAACTATCAACACCTTTAGGTGGGACTCAACACTTCTGATGTTGACACCTTTAGGTGGGACTTAGCACTTCAGTAGTCGACAACTTGGGGTGGAACACATCAAATTTTAGCTATTGATCTATGTTGATGGGAATGTGTTGTGTAGATTTCAACATCATGTAGTGAGGACACACCAACTCATGTTTTAAGGTGTCTTAGATCACATGATAAAGACCGACCTCTATTTATGTGCACCATATTGTGTAAGCCATTAGATTAGTTCTAGGTGTAGATGCCCTTCATATAATTTGTGTAACAATTAAGTAATAAAAAATTCATCCTTAAATCGAGCATATAAGTCATGAATATTAATTTTTATTTTTTTGTGATCAAACTAAATTTTCATATTAAGAAGGATAAATGAGTATGTACAAGACATGTTGATCTATTAGATCCATGAAGTTCAATAAGTAATTCTTTTTCTTTAGTAAATTAATGATCAGAGGTAAATGAAGTTTTTGCCTATATGTGATGAGAATTTAGAAACTGTTGATGTATTTGGAATGTTGGTTAGGAACTCTTGTCATATGTTTTATCACAATGTTTATTAGGGGAAATACTTGAGAATGACCATGATCATGTTTTACTCCAACTTTAAGTTTGTTATGCATTGGAATTACAATGGATAGAGGTATCTATGACTTTTAAGGTTATATGAGTTGTGTGTTATTAAATAATGTGATACATGTTATGTTTTTGTATGAATTAATAATCTAGGATCACAATACTATTAGTTTCAGGATGATGTTGATATGAGTCAAATCATAGAATATATACATGTTTATGGTTTTGTTTAATGTTCCTAGGAAAATAATGATTTTATGGCAGGACGGTGACTACAAGTACCTCTAATTTTCCAAATATAGATCAACATGATTAGATTAATAAAGTTATTAAAATACATATTATGAGAGTAATGTCAATTTAGGGATTCTCCGTGGTAAATGAGAACTTTGGTGCAATTAGCACTTGGTGCAGTGAGCACTTAGGTGCAACAATCTTTTGGGAGCAATGATAACTTTAGTGCAAGTTTATGTGATAAATTAACTTACTTGACTCATTTGTTGTAGCTAATTATATCTTTCCATTGCTAAAGAACAACAAAACAATATTTAAGTTCTTATTCTAATTCTATAAGTGGACTCATTCTGAATAAATCTTAAAACCTTAAGACTACTAGTTTGTGCAAAACCCTAGATAAAATCATTAAGATGAAGGATAATCTAAGGTCTTAATTATAATGTTTAAAGAGTTAAAAATCCCTAGAAATATGGCCATTGGTTATCACCACCTAAGAAGATAATTGTGACTTATATATTCTAACTGCATCGAGAGTTTTTTTTCGACCTAATTCAATGTATTATATGATTAGAAGAGACGGGAGTGGGAATGACATGAGTATATAAATTCATAAGTCAAGGTGGGGTTTCACTTAAATCAGTAAGATGATGTTTTGCATAGCATACAAAAGACTAATGTTTGAGATGATACTTGAAATCATGACTTCTGATATTCCATGTTTGGGTGATATTTGATAGTCTTAATAAACATCCCAATTTTTAATATAGATGAATCAAGAAGAATCTAAGTATGAGGAACCACATGATGCTTTTTTTAGAGTAGTGTGGAATCATTTTTGACATATGTATCATGTAGTATGATGGTCGATTATTAGTGATAAGAGTAAAGAACAATTGCTACATGTCACCCAGAGTCTTAGTCCTAGTGACTTGGATACCACAATTATTTGATCAACATAATCTTCCAAATGAGATACTAAACTTTGAGAAGTTAAAAAATCATTTATATGTACAATATAATTAGAAATCTTTTGGTTAGGTGAGGTTGTGATGAGAATGATAAGTTCGTCTTTCTTAAGTCATCAATAAAGTTTAACATCTAGATTACATATTTCTAAACCAGGTGTCTTGTGTTTGCTACATTTGAATTATGAAAGTAGTGTGGAAGGAGTTTAGAAAAGGTTCTAAAATAGATGTATTAGCACTAGTAACCCTATGATTAGATTAGTTAAATTTTGAGGACGAAATTCCCATAAGGTGGTAGAATTGTAACATCCTCAACTTTAGGATTTCATAACCTAATGGGGTCTACATGGATCTATCAAACTTGTGATCATTAGTACCCTAGATGAGGAAGAATCAACATTTACCAGATCTCAAAATAGAAGAAAGAGGTGAGTCTATGGCTGTTACAAAATGAGAGACCATAGATTATTATCTAGAACCAATCTAACATAGGTGATGAGTGATGGATGAGGATCTAGGCCAGGTGTTCAGCTCATACATGTAGAATAATGCAACTAGATATTTGTAGATATAGTTGGGTAGTCAATTCATTTTCTTAGTACATGTTTATGTCACAAGAAATTTTCCAAATGATTGCAGTGGATGTTCATAGGAAATATGATATATTTGAAAATAATTGGAAATATTTGGCAACTACTATAAGTTATATAATCATGGTAATGAAATCTTATAGGTTATTAGATGAATGGGTGAAACAATGGTATCTTGAACTCTTTTTCCCATGGGGATCTATTCTTAATCGTGTTGGAATTACACTTTTGTGTTCTTGTGATTCAAAAACATGTAGTGAAGACCTGTGTATGGGTGATCTATATGCAAAATGATTTGACTTGGATGCAAGATATAGTGACACTTGTAATGCACTTTCCTTTGTTTCATGGGTACCTACTATTTTATACATTATATGTGAAACCAATTTCCATTAAAAAGAAAATGACTAATAGATGACTTCCAATCTATTATGATCTCCTGTAGATACCTATTTTCATAGTAAACTTTGTTTAGTTAGTATTAAGCAGAACTTTGTTGCAATTCCACACATAGATAACACCATATATATGAATATTGAGATCTTATAGGAAACTAAACTACTACTTAATCATTTTCAAGGGACAAATATCATATTAGGGTTGGATTTCGAAACATACATATACTTATATATATAAAAATATTTGTATATATGTATGAATATGTATATAAGAGGTTGTAGGCCTTAGACTAGGGCATGTGCAATAACCTTTGCACAATTTAATACTAGTCCTCAAGATCAATATCCCTTAGTTGCAATTTTACTAATGTGATGAAAAACAGACCATGGTACATACTGATGTTGAGAGGGTCTTCATAGGATGCAAAATAGAGTGGAAATACATAAAGATCCATTGTTATATGGTATTGAACGTATTGGGTGTCATGAGTGGCGTGGGAAGGTCCAAGGACCAATCTTTCAACTTTGTTAAACTTGTCTCACAAATGAGCATGGTCTGGAGGAGCTTGGTAGTGTGTGATCACCTTAAACAACTAATAGGGTGAAGGCGTTCCTTGCTTTCCACTTAATGTTGCCCTAGAGTAGTATGCAGGTGGTGCTAATCTATGAAAAGCAGCATTGGAGATCACGGTTGGGATTTGGAGATGAGCCACCAAAATCGATGGGCGCAATGAAGTCTTGTTCTTACATTGAGTGAACATGGAAAAGAACAACTGGGTGGGCAATTATGGGAAGACGATGTAGAGGTTTCATGTCCTCTATGGACGTCGATGAACCCAGCAGAAAAGTAACTGGATACTAGATCCATCAGTTAAATTTCATGCACTTTCCACTTCCTGTGCGTGACCTACTAAGAATGAATGTGAGATTAGAATCAATCAAGTAGATTGTGCGCAAGGAGAATCCTTCACTGATGCAACTAACATCTGACCAAGTTAATGAAAATTTGTATTTATTCAAGTTAGTTCTCTAAATGGTGTAAATCATAAGAAATGGATAATAACTTATAAAATGCAAAACATATATAAATTTGAATTGTATTTTTGAGATTTAGCCAATGGGCATACAACATGATTTGTATTTGTTTTAAAAAAGTTTTAGACTTAGCATAATTAGGGCTTAAGTTCCTAATCATGTAAATCTTAGAATATTATTACAACATAATTATGGTTCAAAATCAAGAGATTGTAGGATCCTTGTTCTTAATCAAATTAGGTAGGTGGGCCATGCCAGGAAATGTAGTCTATATCTCATTTTAGAGATGTTGTCTAAACTATTAAGAACAATAATACCTTCTTTCATGAATTTGAGATTTGTTTTCAAATATTCAAGTTCTTACTGTGCTATATTTTTAAACACATTCATTTGTTTTTACTAGATCCTACATGTCATATTTAAAGATATCAGACTGTGACACCTAGAATCATAAGCTTTTAGAATATTCATTGCAATTCTAGAGTAAATATAGAATGCACTCATGTAGTTAGATTTAGAGACAGTTCACAACTAAAGAGCAGAGATATAGATTCAGAGGTAACACATTTATATTTAGAGGTAAGAAAATAAGAGTGTAGAGTAACATGAAACCAAAACTTATTGATATACAATATAGGATAAGTCTTCACCAGAGAGTCCCAATATGATTTAGAGGAAACTATAGGTGTCATAGAGGATACATTATGCGAATATATGGTGTTTTGTAGCATAGAGAATACTTTAGTTTCAACATATTGCACATTGTGCTAGTAGAGGGTCTGTTACACCATAGAAGACACCTCAGTGTTACAACATATGACTTAGCATATAATGGTGTCCACATAGAAAAAATAAGTAACCAAAGATGTCTTATTCTTTATTTAGATTGTCTTTCAATTTTATATACCTTTTTATACATGTGTTAGGATACAATGGCACTTATTATAACCTTATATTTCCTTCCTCTATGCATGGTTTGTGATGCGATATGTACGTGTATCAAGATTTAGAAAGGTCAGAAAAAGTTTTCATTTACATGTTTAAGGAGGCTTTAATTGGTGGGGCCACCTAATGATCCAAGGAGGTTAGTTATAGAATTTCATGTTATCATATACTATTTCCTTATCATATTGATTTAATAGGTTTAACTAAAGAAGAATGTGTATAAGAATCGTTTGATATCATAATCTACATAATGTTATTGCATTATTGCAATGATGGATATGCTTTTTATGACAAACTCCAAGTATAATACTAATAGTTTTTTATTGTCATTATTTATGGTTTGTACTTGAAGGATGTTACTGTAGTCATTTGTTACTGCTAGATAAGCATAAGTAATTGTTGATACTAGATGATATCATTGTGAGGGAAGTAGAGTCGATGTGATCTCAATTTGGAAGGGTGATAGAATATATAGTTCATTACATTGTAAAAATACTTATTTTCCATTTTAAATTTCAAAAATTAATTATATCTAATTAGAGGAAAATGCCATTCTAGATTTACTTTAAAGGTAATAATTGTATAATGTATTAAATATTAGGCCAGATGCTAATGTATTAACTACAAGTGAGTGGGTAACCTATTTTAAAGTAAATATAGTTATATTTGTAGGAAAATATAATAATTTATTAAAATAATCAAATAGACTAACGTTTACCTAATATTATTTTTATAAAAGCAACTAAGGCTGTTTAAAGTATTAAATTATTCAATTATTATATATATATAAATTTTAGGCATATTCCAATAGCTACTAAACATTTAAACATGTTTATTCACATCCATGTATTATTACACAATATAAATTAATATGTGTAGTGGCAGATATTACATGTTGCGTGAGATCCAACTTAATTTTAAGACACAAATCATCATCTAATTTAGGTTTAAGGAAGGCTAAAACCAACCCTTGAGAAAAAGGAATGAGAACGATGATGTACAAAAATATATCTAGGTTATGGTATGTCACATCCATAATATTCATGCCTAATTACTAGATTAATAAATAGACAATTTGTGATATGATAAAAAATATTCTCTAAATATTATTAAATTTATATGTTTATCATGCCATTAGTAATGAATACCTCAAATCTTCATATTTTAATATCCTAGATCACTTTCCATGTTTCTTGTAAAGTGTTTAGATTTGTCTATGCATACTAACATCACAATGAGAAGAACCATATTTAAAATGGAAGGTAAATCATACAAAATGTTTATAAGACAACCAAACTTACGAAAAGATAAATATAGATCTACAAACACAACCTCCATGGTGGATCTCACCCACATATGTCTTCATGGAGAATTTTCAACATACTACAACAAAAAAAACAAATATCCTAACCCTTAGTAGACTTTGCTACATTAGAGTGAACAGTCCAATTTGAATCAACATATCCTTATGATAAACCTAGAAAGTCTTTAGGGAGGATTGAAATTAATTTATAGTTTCCTCCTTTTTTTTAAAGACACCACATTCATTACATTAAAGCCATACAAAATCTACATGTAAAGGGAGATACACCAACCGAACACAAAAAAGTAAAGAATAGATACAATAACCAGAAACTCATATCAGAACGTGATAAGTACAATGATGTATTGATCTCTCTTCTATATCACTGACCAAAATAGCTTTTTATGACAGATTCCTTCAACCTAAGATTATATATGATATAAAGTATATGCTCCAAACCAGTGACCAAAGAAGGGATCACCTTCACACTTGCTGCCATATAACAAAGAAACAAAAAAGACCTAATATGAAAGGAGGACACAAACTACACGACAACATAGAACCTATAAATCACTAAAGAAAACTGCAAATAGAGAGAAAGATAACAGATAATAGGCCGCACTACGACACCAATAGAAAAAGCCACTACAGATCCCTTTCAAGAACAAGCAAATGAGCAGAAAAGGCCAGAGGAAGAATAAGGATGGGGGACAGAAAATACAGCAGAACCCCACCACCACTCACCCAGAATCCTAACTCGATCACAATCGAGAGAGGAACGGAAGCAACGCCTCCAAACCCAAGACCCATGATTATCCCCTACCCTAGCAAGCTAAGAGAGAAACCGAGGGCACACCCACCAAACCTCAGATGACAGAACAGACACAGACAAGACACATAAAAAGGAAGACCCCAACAGCCTAGACCTATGAATGACACAAAACAGAAACAACAAGATGAAAAAAAGGAAGAAGGAAAACCAGAGCTGAAGGAACCCAAAAGAAAAAGACAAGCTAGATCCGTCCAAAGATGAAGCGCCGATAGGACCATGCCGATGGAAGTAGCCCCTGCCACTACACAATCGTCGACGCACCAGCCCCGCAAATCGTCACAGAGGAACTGATCGAGCAGAACAGCCGCCACGCCGAGAAGCAGAAAAGAACAAATTCAAAGTGTACCACTACATGATAACCACTAGCTCCGGTGAGAGGGCCAGGGGAGAAGGCCGGCACCGAGAGGTGGTAGGCGCCCCTCCCCCAAATTGGTGAGGCACAGAAGAGGGGAGTTTTCCTAGGGACGACACTCGCACAGCCCGCTACGCTTATAGTTTCCTCTTAATAATCATTTAAGAAAATAGAATTGATATTTATTTAATGGATGTCATTATTATGAATAACTACCAAAACAACAATCACATAGATGGACGAATTCTAGGTTACATGGGGCATAAGTATCTAGAATATCGACACCTTCTATTTCACCCATGGAGAAAAATAACATAAACCTATAATTTGGAAGTCACATGTAAATCTAAAAGAAAAGTGTGAAAATGGTAAGTATCATACTCTAAACCTTATTCTATGGCAAAATAAGGAAAGTTGCTTGTTAATATTTAAATAAGTAGAAAATGGAAAAAATCCAAAAATGAATCCATGCGAGTGTGGATAAAAGTGGAAATCATGGACAAAAGACTAGATTCAGAAACCCTATTACAATTGGTAAAGGTGTTAGCCCCCCCGGCAGACTGAAAATCAGTGTTACTATTCATATTCTTGAGAGTAAACAAAGTGGTAGTTGGTTTGGTTAATGAAAAAAAAGAAAAATAAAGATACACAATTTAGATATGAAAATATTTTAGGACTAGAGATGATCACAATTTTCCATTCATCAACCTTAAAGATTTTGATTTTTAAATTTTGTGATCCCAAATTGCCTCAGGATCTCCCATGATGGAGATCTATCTTGGGTGACTGGAATGTATAGTGGGAAATAGAGAGAAAAAATAGAGGAGAGTTCAATTATAAGATAGAAGTACCCTTCAAGTAAATCAAGCTATATATAAAGAGAAAAGATAGAATACATGGTACTTGATCTAGATGTGTGATATAGAAGTGGAGGAATTTCTTGTTTGATTGATCAGATGCTTGTTATATATTAAGTAGTTCTAAAACAATAAGTTTAGATGAATGATAAATTCATGCAACTGATTAGAAAAGTTCAACTCAGATAGATAGGTTTAAGGAAATATTTTTTAACAGTTTTAGATTATAGTATTTAATGATTAACGTCCATGTTGCCTCCGTACTATTTGACAACCTTTCAATGTGGGAGAGACAATTGTGCTGGAAGAAGGATCTTCTAGTCACCTATGAAACTAAAAATAAAAAATGAAAGGATAATTCTCTCTCTGATTTCAAGGGAGTTGTAAAAACTTAATTTTTTCAATCAATTTTTTACAAAACATTTATCAAAAAATATAAATAAGACTTTTTTTTCATACATTTTCTCATAGTACATCACATTCTAATAAAAGATACATATACAATGAATACTAGTGAATACAATTTTATCTAATCTAATCTGCATCTTCCAACAGAGAGATTCGCGTGCAATCTCTTCTAGATCTTACTTTAATCTTCTGTCAATGAATTCCCAGAGGGAACAAAACCACACGTGGACCCCAAGAAGGGAAATACGTGCCAATCAAATGATCAATACAAAAATTGTTATTTGGAAAGTAAAAGTATGAACCTAGCTACAAAGGATTTTCATGACAAAATGTAAAGAGATAAATAATGTAGGTAAGTATCAAATGGAAATATGAGTTTTCAAATTCAACAAGAATCAATACCAAAATTTTCAGACTAGTAATTCAAACTTTCAAATAGATAACACATGTCGATGTATGTTTTATTGAGAAATCCATGTGTTCTCTCCTATGGATAATGACAAAACACTAATTAAGATTCCTATTAAACTAGAGGACCATATGGCCTTTAACTCTAAGAAGAGGCATGGAAGTGTCATTCCACTAAACTAATGAGCACTATCCTATTCCTTTACAACATTTAAACAATGTGACACTATTTTCAAAAATAATTATTGTTGATCTTTTAAAGAGGAAGGCTAAAGTTTTATAAAAAATTAGACCAACCAACCTATGTACTATGGATTCTTTCAAGAGGGAAATATATTTTCAAAAAGTAATAGAAATTTTGTACCTTACATCAAACCATATAAAATTCAAGCATTCCAAATATGGAGCTCCAAGGGTCAATCAAGAGACATCTGCAAATGTAGAATGACATAGTTATTGTTGGCTTGGAATCATTCCATTACATTAGGATTATTTATGTTACATGTGATTTGTTTTTCATATATGCTTGTCATTCATATATTTCACTATCTACTCACTTATTAACTAAGTCATAGATGATGGTAGCCTCACAATTTTGCTATACAAAATTTTTTTAGTATCATATGACCAAATTAATGACCTAGGGTTCTAGACATGTATACACATGTACACATATTTAATCAATTATGAAGACATATATAGACAATATGTATTTAAGTATGAAAAGTACCTAGTACTCGTTTATATATATGATAATATCTAGTCTTACTAGTACTTTAAAACATTCCTCTTATGTATCCTTTCATATGCAATCTTTATACAATAGCATAGTTCAATGTAATTCGTAGGAAATACTTTAGATCAACTTTCTCTTGACAATGTCCATCTTCATTAAAATATATTGGTTCATGTTTGAGTCATTTGTATATATGGAACATATTATTGAATCTCAACTATTGGCATAAATAACTATGTGAACATAAATATTCACCTATTATCCAAACAGGAAATCATCTAAATTTGATTTTTTAAAAATATAAAATTATGCCTACTCATATTTTAGAATAATTAATTTTCTTTTAGCTAAAAAGGTATTTTGTTTATCAAAACATTTAAGGAATCATATGGGATTTGGACTTGTCTCGATATAGTATGCATTCAAGTTTTAACCTAAAACTAGGATAATCATTAGTAAGAATATAGTTCTAGACAAATACTAAAATTTTCTATATCGTCTTTAAATATTAATACACCAACTTATATAAATTAATATGATAATTATTAGAAAATTCTACCAAATGATATTGCCTTTGCCTAGATAACTGTTATAACACTACAGTTCATACATAGTAGATTATGACTGGTTACTGATCTCCCAGCTAGTATTAGTGAATTTATATAAAACTATGAGATATAATAGAAAACACTACATAATTCATGTATAATGATCACAAGTCCATACAGATGCGGGTAAATGATTACATAGCCAGTATAATTACCTATTATTTTAAGGTTTTAATTGATTGATCATGTCGTTACATAATGCATACCTACATGAATTTGTGGCGGTATACAATCCTTTTTTTGAATACGCACATTGTTATACACGTATACATATAGATATGGCTATATACCAAGATGTTTAATAATTATTCATAGTGTATCGATCATTCAGATGTAGATTATTATCAATGTGTTACTATTACAAAGGCATGTTTACAACAAAGTAACCTACTAAAACATATACTTTCCAAAAACTTGACACATGTTCATCTTACAATATGATGACATTAGGATTAAATGATCAACTCATTTAGATAATACTATAATTGGATTTTATTGTAAGGTCATATAATTGCCATTATCACTAATCATGTGCATTACTTTTCAAATCAAAATTGCAGCCATGAGTGGAATTGACTTAGAAATGATTTCAGATTGTCAATCTTCTATGCAGTCAGATGCTTGGGGCGGGGTTTTTATCATATTTTCACATTGTAAACTTTGAGTCCACTCCAGAACCAACTACCCAGTTAGCTACTTCTGATTTGGTGCTTTCTCATAGCATGTTAGGTTATTACAGATCATCACCCCAATGTTATCTCTAGTCAAGGAAATTAGAGGGGAAAGGATCTCTCAGATGCTGGGTTTTGGGAGTCTAAGATTATTTGTTCAAGATAGTGTTGATCATTAATTCAAAACCTACAAATCAATTCCCCTGGCCATATCAATTCTTCCTCCTCTACATGTTCTCTAGAATCAAGTGAAACACAATGTTGTGGTTTGAGGTGAACTAAGGCTAGTTCTAAAGTTTCCACCAATCTTCTACAAATTAAACCAATGTCTAACCTCCCTTGCATATGTTATGACAAATGTTGATTCTATCAAAAAAGGCTGCAACATCGACCGGGAGGGCAGAAGCCTATGACATTGCGCTCAGTAAATCCCTTCTTTGCCAGATATTGCAAGTCGTTTGGCTTTCATTGCTAATGAGTGTTTATGAGGATGGAGGAATGTTGTATAGATGGTGCCATTCCCTTGCGACTAGGGTGCTTGGGCGAGACGATGGTGAAATACTACATCTATGGTGCAATGGAAGAGAAGAGGCAACCAGGGTTAATTGTGGTGGTCATGGTGAACAAGGGTAGATGATGACATGTCTGTTAGCTGGTAATCGAGTATTTTATATGGTTGAGGGCTAGGGCTATGGCAAGAAGTGTCGATATGGCTGGAGTTCTATTGGAGTTTGAAAAAACATTCCACGACTGCCCTTTTATCAATTTGCAACAGGTGCAACCACGTTGATAGTCAGCTAGGGTACGAATCGTCTCTTGACTGGCCATTTAGGATGAGTAACTTCACAATGCCAAATATAGCCTTCCTATAACTACTTGACAATTGGAGAAGGAGGCCGCGTGATTCCATCTTGGTCTATAACTATAGGCGTCGACAACATCACATGAACACATAAACATGGTCAATCCTATGATTTTATTATATAAACTTCATTATATGTTATAACCCCTCTCATTCAATTTATTTTAATACTAGAAGCCAAAATACAATGAGAATGTGATCGTTTCTTCATCTCCTTGTAAAGTAATTTCTAAAAATATCAATGACTATAGTTATATCTCTAGCTTTGGCTATTAGGTTATCATCTAAATAGGTTCCATAATGCATATCTTTTTAATATAATTGATATTTTTCAGTGATTCCAGACCATTTCTATGGAAATCAAGAGTACTTTATGCATGTGATGTTGACTCTAGATATTCAAGACCTAATGATTCAAATTGTGCTAGTTGACATCAAAATCATTCATGAATCCAAATTGAGGGGCTAATTGTAACTATCTTTCAAATGAGGAGGACAATTACATTTAGACAAAGGAAATCATATAGAAAGCTAATTTTTATCAAGGACCATGATAACTCAAACAAAATATTTACTATGATTTGGAAAGAAGGGCTACACTGTAAATAATCTCAAGTTAGGGAACAATATGAATCATGGCTCAACATAGATTTAGAACCCAAAATCTAGTATGCTATAATTTTCCACTCTCAAAGTAGTTTTTTTTCCCCAAAATCAATATATCGCTCGTCCTGTCAAAAACTACTCTCGATCCCTTAAAGATGATTTAAATAGAAGTCTAAATAGGCATATCGACTATAGTGTAACATCCTTCACATTCTCTTAACTATTACCCTATATAGAATTATAGGTTTGAAGGGTTTTATGTGACTTTCCTCTATGATTTTTTCTTATCACCTTGATTGTGACTTAGTTAAGAAATCATTGATAAAATTTCATAATACCTTTTTTTACATATACTATAATAAAGTAAATAATTTCTCGATGGAATTTTTTTTTGATGTAAAACTGAAAAATGGACAATATCAATGTGAGAACAATGTCACAATCATATCTTACTAACTTTAACAATGCTAATTACTTGAATCAATCAAAAAACAATTTCCATGAGACCTGAAGAGTCACTAGAGGGATATTATTCTTACCAAATGGAAATTCACAAAGTCAAACTTGGGGCTTTGAGTCTTACTATTCAATTTCTCAATACTAGGTGCTTTACACATTTTTTTCATTTTGACATATTGATTTGGGTTGATTTCTTCTTCTTCTTTAGAATTAATAGTTTTCCCAAGTAGTAGGAGTCACTTCGTCTAGGTCGGTATGTAAAGTGAGAAAACCCTACCAAATAGTGGATTGAGTGTAATTATGCCAAAACCTTCACTAAACATCCGTCCTTAGACACCTCTGACCGTTCCACTTACATGGTGATGTTATTCTCCAATAACATATGTATTAGAAAATTTTGAATACATCGATTCCAACTAAGTTTCTATTTTCTACCTTATGTGGATGGGCTAGAAAAACTAGGTGGTAAACACTTTCATAAGTCTAGACTACTCTATTTGTGTTCCTCATTAACCTAATTCCATTAAATATGCATGAGTGCCAAATGTTTATAGCTTTGACACCATGTAAAAATCTGATCTTTACGATCAAAATTTTCCTAAATATTTTATTAGAAAATATAAACAAGTCTTTTCATTCATACACTTTCATCAGAGTACATGATGTTCTTAGAAACGATACATATACATTGAATAATAGTGAATACATTTTTAGCTAACCTAATCTTCGTCTTCTAGCAGAGGGCATCTCATGCAATCTCTACTGGGTCTTACTTTGATAACTTGTCCATCAATTCTTAGAGGGAACAAAACCACACATGGACCACAAAAATATAAGTATAACCTAGCTATAAGGGATTTTCATGATAGATACATAATGTAGGAAATTATCAAATGGAAATATGGGTTACCAAATCCAATATGATCAATATTAAAATTTTGAGACTAGTAATTCAAATTTTCAAATAGATAACACATGTTAATATATGTTTTGTTGGATAAGCCATGTGTTATCTCGTATGGAGAATGAAAACATGTCAACTAATATTTCTAGTATACCAAGGGACACTATGCCCATTAACTCTATGCAGAGGTGTGAAGTGTAATTCCACAAAACTAATGGGCACTATCCTACCCTTTTTTGACATTACTACTAATTTTAGAAATAATTATTGGTGTACAGAGGAAGGATAAAGGTTTATAAAATATTAGGCTAGCCAACCTATCTACTATGCACACTTTCAATAGGGAATTCAACTTTCTAAACATAACAAAATTTTGTACCTTGAATTAAAGCATGCAAAATTTAAGCATTCAAAGTGTGGAGTTCCAAGTCAATCAAGAGACATCTACAAATGTAGAATGACACTAGTTACTATTGTCTTGAAATCATTCCATTACATTAGGTTTATTTATGTTACATGTGATTTTTTTTCCATATAGGAGTGTCATTCATATAATTCCCAATCTAGTCTCTTATTAACTAAGTCGTATAATTATAGCCTCACAATTTTGTTGTAAACTTCTTTGTTGGTATCATATGACCAAATTAATGATTTACGGTTCTAGACACTTATAGACATTTACATATAGTTAATCAACTATAAATATATAGATATTCATTATGTATTTAAGTATTGAAAAGGACCTAGTAGTCATTTAGATGTTTGAGAGTATCTAGTCTTACTAGTACTTCAAACATCCCTCTTATATATTCCTTCACACAAAACCTTTGTACATTAAAAAAATTCATTTTAAATATTATAGATATACATTCACTTAATAGTGTCCATATTCTTTAAAATATATTTGTACATGTCTAAGTTGGTTATGTATCCAGAACATATTATTAACTCTCAACTATTGGCATAAATAACTCTATGAACATAGTAAATTCACCTGTTGTCCAAAAGAGAATGCCCTCTAAAGTTTATTTTTTGAACTATGAGATCATTCCTACTCATGTTTTAGGAAGTAAGTTCCTTTTAATTCAAAAAGTATTTCTTATCCAAACTTCTATGGAATCGTATGGGATTTGGAATTATCTCTATATAGCATGCATTTAGGTATTTTTTTACAACAAGGATAATCATTAGTAAGAATATAGTCCAAGAAAAATACTAAAATTAGAGATTATCTCTAAATATTAACACACCAACTTATACAAAGTAATATGATAATTATTGAGATATTCAACTAAATGATATTGCCTTTTCCTATATAAATGTTATAACACTACAATTAATACACAATAGATCATGACTAGTTACTAACATCCCAGCTAGTACTAGTGATTTTTTTGCAAAACTACGAGATATAATAGACATGGCTACATAATTGATGTATAGTAACAAGTATATACGGATGTGAGGAAATGATTACATAGCCTATATATTTACCTATTGTATGAATTTTTTACTAATTGATCGATATGTCGTTACATAATGTAGACTTTCATGAATTTGTGATAGTATATAATCTTTTGTTTGGATACATACATTCTTACACACGTATACTTATAGATATGAATATATACCAGGATGTTTGATATTTACTCATAATGTATGAAATTATTCAAACGTAGATTATCATCAATGTGTTGCTATTGCAACAACATGTTTACATGAAACAAATCTACTGAAGTATATCTTTTGTATAAACTAAACATGTGTACATGTTGTAATATGATGGTAGTAGGATAAAATGTTCAACTTATTTAGATAATACTACAATTGGATTTTGCTCTAAGTTCATATAGTTGTCATTGTCATTAATCATGTTACTTAATTTTTAGAATCAAAGCAATATCCATGAATAAAATTAACTTATAGATCATTTTAGATTGGCAATCCTCTATATAATTATATGCTTGCGATCAGGGTTTTATTTGATTTCCATACTATAAAATTTGAACCCACACAAGAACCAACCGCAAAGGTTTCTACTATTGATCTGTAGCTTTCTGGTAGCATTTTAGGTTATTGCATATTATCACCCCAATACCATCACTTAGATGTTGGGTTTCTGGAGATGAAGATTGTTTATTCGAGATAGTGTTGATCAATGCTTCAAAACCTACAGATCAGTTCCCCTAGGAAGATTTATTCTTCCTCCTTGTCAACATGTTCTCTAGCATCATGTTAAACACAATGTTCTAGTTTTAAGTGATCTAAGGTTGGTGCAAAGTTTCATCAGTCTACTACAGATTAAACTAGTGTCCAATCTTACTTGCATAGGCCATGGCAGATGTAACTTCTGTCAAAAATTACTATAGTGTCGACTAAGAGGGTATAAGCATCTAATGATGTAGTCAGTAAATCATCCTTCTTTGCCAAAGATTTTAGATCGTCAGGATTTCATTGTTGGCAAGTATTGACAAGGATGGAGGAGTTTGTATGGGTGGCGGCATTCCCTTGTGACCAGGGTGGCTGGGTGAGATGAAAGTGGAATACTACATTTGTGGCGCATGGAAGAGAAGAAGTAATAAGGGTTAATGGTGGTGGTCATGGTGAACAAGGCCAGCCGACGATAGGTTTGCTAGCTGGTACTCAAGTCTTTTATAGGGTTGAAGCCTTGGGCTAAGATGAAGAGTGCCAATGTGATTGGGGTTTTGTTGGAATTTTGGAAGACCTTCAAGAACTTATACTTTTATCAATTTGTAGCAGGTGAAGCCATGGTGATATCCAGCTAGGGTTTAAATCATATCTTGAATGGACATTTAGGATGAATAACTTCATGCCAATACCAACGATAGCTTTCCTATAACTACTTGACAATTGGAGGAGGAGGCTATGAGATTCCACCGTGGTCTATATTTTCCCGCACTAGAAATGTTACATGAACACAGAGATGTGGTCACTCATATGATTTTAATATATTAACTCCACTATATGTTATAACACCTCTCTTTCAATTTATTTCAATAACTCCCACACTAGAAACCAATTGCATTGAGAATTTGACCATATCTTTATCTCCTAGTAAAATAATTGCTAAAAATATCAACACCTATAGTCATATCTTTATATTTGGCTATTAGGTTATCATCATTATTAGGATTCATAATGCATATATTTAAAATATGATTACCATTTTTCATTGATTCTTGGCCATTTGTATGAAAATCAAGAGTACTCCATGAAAGTGATGTTGAATCAAGAAATCAAAGAACTAATTATTCAATTTGTGCTAGTTGACATCAAAATATTCATGCATCAATATTGAGGGGATGATTGTAAATATGCCGCAGATGAGGACAATAAATATATTTATACAAAGGAAATCTTATAGATGGCTAATTTTTATCAAAGACCATGATAACTCAAACAAAATACTGACAATGATTTGGAAAGAAGGACAACATTGTAAATAAGCTCAAGTTAGGGGAAAATTATGAATCATAGCTCAATAAAGATTTACTAACCAAAATGTAGTATGTTACAACTTTTCACCCCTTAAAGAAGATTTTATCTCCAAAATCAGTATATTGATGGTCTAGTCAGGAACTACTCTTTGCCCCTTAAAGATGATTCAACTGGATGTCTACATAGGCATATCAACCATAATGTAATATCCTTCATTTTATCTTAACTATTAATCTATACAAAATTCAAGGTTTGAAGGGTTTTACGTGACTCTCCTGTAGGGTTCTTCTCATATCGTCTTTATTGTGACTTAGTTCAATAAAATATCAATAAGATTCAACAAAACCTTTTTTGACATATACCATTATAAATAAAATAATTTCTCGATGGGATAAGTTTTTGATGAAAAACTAAAAAATGGATAAAATCAATGCGAGAACTAGGTCATAATCTTATCTTACTAATTTTAACCATACTAATTACTTGACTTAATAGTGTAATACTATTTCCATGAGACCTAAAGATTCATTAAAGGGATATTATTCTTACCAAAGGGGATTTCATGAAGTCAAACTTGGGGCTTCTAGTCTTACTGTTCATTTTTTGACCACTAGGTGATTTACATATTCTATTTTATTTTGACATATTTATTTGGGTTGATTTTTTCTTCTACTTCAAGATTTATAGTTTTCCTAATAAGTAGGAGTCTCTAAGGCTAGGTCAGTATGTAAAGTGAGGAAACCCCACCATTATGTGGGCCGGGAGTAATATGCCAGAACCTTCTCCAAACATCTGTCCTTAGACACCTGAGCTCATTTGACTTACATGGTGATGTTATTCCCCAATTATTAGTGTATTAGATAATTTTGAGTAAAATTGATTCCACCTAGTTTCTATTTTATACCTTAGGTGAATAGGGCTAGAAAAACTATAAATAAATTTTCTAAGTCTAAACGACTACATTTGTGTTCCTAGTAACCTAATTTAGAATAGATATGCATGAGTGCAGGCTATTTATAGCTTTGATATGATGTTAGAAATTTATATAAAAATTATAAAAAAATAGCGACAAGTTAATTCGCTCATACAATTTTCTCATAGTACATGATGTTCTTGAAAAATATACATATACTTTGAATAACAATGATATAATTTTTTACCAATTTAATCTTCACCTTCTAATAGAGAGAATCTCATGTAATCTCTTCTAGGTTTTTCTATGATAACCTTTCCATGAATTCACAGAGGGAACAAAACCACACATGGACCCCAAAAAGAGAAATACAGATCAGTCAAATGACTAGTACCTGATTATATTTGGAAATAAATGTATGAACCTATCTACAAAAAATTTTCATGACAAAATGTAAAGCAATAAATAATGTAGACAAGTATCAAATGTAAGGATGGGATTTCAGATGCAACATGATTCAGTTCAAAATTTTGAGACTAGTAACTCAAATTTTCTAATAGAAAGCACATGTCAATGTCTACTGTCTTAGAGAAGCCATGTGTTCTCTCCTATGAAGAATGAAAACACGCCAACTAAGATTCCAAGTATATTGAGGGACCCTATGTCCTTTAACTCTGCACATAGGCATGAAACTACTAAATTAATGGGGACTAACCTACCCTTATTTAAAGTTTAGACAAAGTGATACTATTTTAACTAATAGTGTTGGTGACATTTTAAACAAGAATGATAGTGCTTTATAAATAAATTAGACCAAACAACCTATCTGGTATGCATGCTCTCAAGAGAGAAATAAACTTTCCATGAGTAATAGAAATTTTATACCTTGAGTCAAAGCATACAAGAATTTAGCAATCCAAACATGGAGCTCTAGGGGTCAATCAAGAGACATCTAAAATGTAGAATGAAACTAGTTACTATTGACATGGAACCATTCCATCACATTAGGTTTAGTTATGTTACATGTGATTTTATTTCCATATAGGAGTATCATTCATATATTTCTAAATCTAGTTGCTTATTAACTAAGTTATAGATGATGATAGCCTCACAACTTCTTTGGACAAAAATTTGTTAGTATGATATGACAAATTAATGACCTAGGGTTCTAGACACATATACACATGTACACATAGTTAATCAATTAGTAATACATAGATATCCAATACAAATTTAAGTATGGAAAGTACCAAGTACTCACTTAGATGCACGAGAGTATCTACTCTTATTAGTACTTCAAAACATCTATCTTATATAATCCTTCACATAAAGTCTTTATACATTAACATAGTTCAATATAATTCTTGTTAAATATTTTACATCTACATTTTCTGAATAATGTCCATCTTCTTTAAAATAGATTTGTGCAATTTTGAGTACAAATATATGTGGGACACTTTATTAGTCAGAGACACTGTAATAAATAACTCTGTGAACATAATGAATTCATATATTATCTAAATGAGCATGCCATTTAAAGTTGACCTTTTAAATATAAGACATGCCTTCTCATATTTTAGGAAGTAATTCCTTTTAATTAAGAAAAACTATTTATTTATCCAAACATTTAAGGAATCATATGGGATTTGGAATTGTCTTTGTAAAGTATGTATTTAGGTTTTAATTTACAACAAGGAGAATCATTAGTGAGAATATAGTCATAGACATATACTAGAATTGTAGATTACCTCTAAATATAAATGCACCAAATTATACATAGTATTATGATAATTATTATAATATTCAGCCAAATGATATTGCCTTTACCTAGATAAATGTTAGAAAAGTACGGTCCATACATAGTAGATCAACTCTAGTTACTAATCGTCCAGATTTATGAGATATAATAGACAAGCGATATCATTGCTGTTTAGTACCAAGTATATATGGATGCGACAAAATGATTACATAACAAGTATAATTACCTATTATATAAAAGTTTTAATTATTTGATCAATATGTCATCACATAATGTTGACCTACATGAATTTGTGATTGTATATAATCTTTTGTTTTGATACATACATTGTTATACATGCATACATATAGATATGTCTATGTACCAAGATGTTTGATAGTTACTCATAGTGTATCAATTATGTTGATGTAGATTATCAGTTAACATGCTACTATTACTACGGTACGTTTACATGAAACTAACCTACTAAAATATATACTTCCCACAAAATAAATACTTGCACATGTTAAAATATGATGAAATTAGGATAAATTGATCAAAGATATAGATAATACTATGATTAATTTGGACTCAAAGTTCATATAACTATCATTATCATTAATCACATTATTTAATTTTCCAAATCAAAACTGCAACCATGAGTGGAACTAACTTACACATCATATTAGATTGGAAGATATCTATATTTTCACATGCTTAGGGTGGAATTTTTATCTGATTTCCACATTGTAAACTTCAAATTCATGCCAAAACTAACCACACAGGTTTCTACCACTAATATGCAAATTTCTCATAACATATTAGGTTATTGTAGATTATCACCCCAATGATGTCTTGAGTCAAGAAAAGCAGAGGTGAAAGGATCACTTATACGCTAGGTTTTGGAAGACTAAATTCTTTTGTTTGAGGCAATATTGATCATTGGTTCAAAACCTATAGATTAGTACCCATGGACAAATCCATTCTCACTCCTTGTTCACATGTTCACTAGCATCAAGTTAAACATGATGTTCTAGTTTCAGGTGATCTGAGGCTGGTAGAAACGTTTCTTTAGATATGCTATTGGTTAAACCAGTATCCAATCTCCCTTTCACATGTCATGGAAGATGTAGCTTCTATCAAAAATGACTGCAACATCGACCAGGAGGGTAGAAGCATTTGACGATACAGTCAGTAACTTGTCTTGTTTTTCTAGACATTGTAGAATGTCAGGATTTTATTGCTAGTGAGTGTTGATGAGAATCAAGGATTGTTGTAAGGGTGGTGGCGTTCCCTTGTAACCAGAGTGGCTGGGCGAGATGACGATAGAGTATTACATTTGCAAAATGATGGAAGACAAGAGGTGATCAGGGTTAATGGTGGTGGTTGTGGTGAACAAGGCTAGCCGAGGACATTTCTGTTAGCTGGTAGTTGAGCCTTTTATAGGGTTGATGGATTGGTCTAAGACGTGAAGTGCCAATGTGGCTGGGGTTTTGTTGGAGTTTGAGAAAAGTTTCAAAGACTATTGTTTTTTCTAGTTTGCATTAGGTGTGTGCATGGTGATAGCCATATAGGGTTCAAATTGTCTCTTGAGTGGCCGTTTAGGATGAAGAACTTCATGCCAATTCCAACTATAGCTTTCTTACAAGTAGTTGACAATTTGAGAGGGTGGCCATGATATTCCAATGCACACTACAAAAAAGGTTGATTTAGCTATAATTATTTTAATTATATATAATATATATGTAGTTAAAAAATTTCTTTTACAAATAATTTATCATGTAGTTAACAAATGTGGTTAATACACTACTAATCAAATAACTAAATGATGACCCACCAACCCCCTACCTTTGTATTTCATCCAAATAAAAACAATCTTATTCCTACGCACATCTTCATTTTCAAATCCGTGCACAACTCCTTGTCAAAATCCCAACCACTACCATCTTCCCTGAATTCACAATCTACTCCTCTACACCCAACCACCCACCGTTATTGGTCCCTCACTCTCCATCACCAGTCCCTCGCTCACAACTTCTTCTCCTCTCCCATGTCTTGATCACATGCTCTTCTTTATGGTGGCTGAAACTTGATGACCTTATGACTATCACATGTAGAACCTATTGTTGTCGTCGCCTTAAGTCCCAACGTGTCACCATTAACCATCATAGGTAGTTGATATTCTCCCTCTAGCAGTCTTGATCTCTGATCACATTCCATTAAGCAAGTAAGGTTATGAAAAAATTTCAAACCAGGTGGTAATTTTGGGCATGCCAATGTGGAATAATGCAACACATATTCAGATACATGTTCCTGTGTTGTCCATGTTGTGCATGATAATATTATTTTGTTCTTATTTCCAGGGGTAACCATAACTCAATAGATTTGGGTTTTCAAATTCCTTGTTTCTGGTTGATTTAATAACATATGAATGGAATGGTTAAGTCATTATCAAAATATGGACAATGTGTAATATTTAGTTCAATATTCTCCCCTTTTTGACAATTACAAACCATTCCTCAACATATTGATAAGGATATGAAATGTAAACCTTTTCCTTCGAGAAAAAATGTGAGAGTTAAAACTTTAACCTTATGAATTTCAAGGGGATGCACGAATGAACAATGCTAATTGCTCCCCCTCAATTCATGCTTACCTAAGCCTGCATGGTTAGCCATACCACAAATAACTATAGCTGCAATGACCCAAACTTTTGAGTGTCTAAAATATCTTAAAGTCACAAATCATTACTCATAAATTCCAGGATCAGATTCAAGAAATAATACAAACTAATAAATAATTCCAATTAATGAACAAATATTTACATGTTTGCATAAAAAGCTCCTCTAAGGAGTTACATAAATTTTAAAAAGAGTTAACATGTACATGTGTGAAGATATACCACTAAGACTAAACCTTCATGAATAACTTTAGTGTCTTCAATATCTTTATCTGTAACCTCATGTCCATGAATCAAGTATACCTGATACCTAAAACGCCGACAAACAAATACACGATAAGTATATTTCTATATTGGTACGTGGGTTCAAACAATAATCACAAGTACACATACAAGCAAACATCTTTATCTTGCATATAAGAACATAAACTTGTTTTCATATTCTAACCCATATTTGGTCTACTACCTCAGGTGTAATCACTGTCCCTCTGGGGCTTGTGCGCATTACCCTTAAGTTTAGTCTAACCCAGGGTTCAGAATATTGTTATATACTTTACATGATACTCATAGGAACTTTATAATTTGCAAGAAGTAAATAAACAAGCAAGTAGTTTATCTTTTGTTCAATCTCATCGAGAAACCTCGACAAACTCAGAATTCGATACATGCATTCATAACATAACCATATACCTTATGCCATTTTAGAAACTATGTAGAATATATCACATGTACTTTAAGAGTGCATACAAACACCTAAGCAACAAAGTATTCAATCTAAAATTTACATACTACATATGTGTCACCATGTATTCACATTACATTAAACAGATCTAGATGCACTCTTAAACTAGGGTTTAGGGTTATTTCATGTTTGGACTAGGGATTAGGGTTACAAACCCTAATTCCATCATATCCTGGTTTCTATGATTACAACCTTTAGTTATGCATATTAGGTGAAACCCTAATCATCAACGTAGTCATATTAGATTACTCAGGATACCTAGATCACATTATCAACATTAGATCATAACAAGATGTCGATATTGGTTTTAAAACCCGAATTCAACACATATAAGATTACTAATCTGGAATCATCCATTATTCATAATTATCAAGGATTTACTCATTATACATGTCTAGATCAGGTATTATCACAACCTAAATGAATCTACATCAATTAAGCATCATATTAGAGGAATCTCTATCTTCATTTCTATTTCTCATATTACAACACATATTGCATATATTTTTGGAAGAGGAATCATAATTAGCACCTGATTATATTTTCTTTGGATTCCTATGATTTTTTTGAGAAAATTTCATATATAACTTATTGAAATCAGAGTAACCATTTTTATTCTATAATTATTTCAAGATTAGTCTTGTTTGGGCCAATCAACTACCGTCACGTCAACAAAACTAACCTCTATTCTTGGTTGTGTCAGGACTGGGAGACATGACTTTACTATCCTTGTGTCTTGAAAGTGAGCTCAGGGGTGTATGAGTCATTGGACTCCATTCCACCCCATCCTTGCACTAGGGTGCGACTCGAAGTCCGTCTCTAGTACGTGTTCTCTTCGACGCCACTACCCCCTTCCTCACACAATGTCCCATGCTGGTCCAGCTACACCGTGCCTCACGCAGATGCCTCCACGCAACAGGGTCATTGGTGACTCAGATGGGGCTCCATGCCCTTGATGAGACTTGTGGCTAGTCACGGTGCGATGCCCCTGACGCAGATTCGTTCTAGCAGCCGTCGAGAGGAGCTGAGGCATGAGCGCCTTTGATCACGGTTGTGGCAGGAAGTAGAGGACCGATTTCATCGTAGGGCTTTCTTCATCGCTTCAACTCCATCTATCATGCTGTTGTTGTGAAGACACAACTACACCCTCTAGTTTCTTGCCCTCCGATCTTCATCCTCATCTTGTTGCAACTCATCATCAACCTGAAAAGGAAAACCCTCTTACTGCATTTCTGGCAGACGTAGTCAAGGTTCCTACTGGTTGCCATCAAAAAATCCTACTTTGAAAGACGCAAGGACCTATGCTAGCTGCTCTCTTCATGGTTTGAGGTACCCAAACCCAGAGTAGCGGTCGTGGCTTTGATACATTTAGGTTAATGATCTGCGTGTTCCTCCTGCTAGGAGCCATGCACAAACCTAGATGAAGTCAACAGGGAGCACGAGGGGGGGGTTGAAAGGAAGGAGAAGAGATATGAAGAGGGAGGAATTATGTTGATTCATCGTGTATCCAATAGATACCACATATATATATACATGTCTATTCTCTTGTATCTTCCCTTCTCATTTCTCTTCTCTCCTCTTCCTTGATAGGTACAAAATTCCCTCCTTTCCTAAGTATTACAAGATAATGTTTAGGAAGTTATTAATTATATTCCCCTTTCTCTTGCTTTATATTGGCCTCCTTCACGATTATGGAGAGCCTTCATGGGAAAGTATTTTTAATTATAAAGAGAGTATTTAATAGAATTCCCATTTGGAGACATTGTTAACCCAAAGGAAACATGCGCAATCTAGATAGTTCCTTTTTATCTCTCTTTAATTTACCCTTTAAACAAATCGTCTTCATCTCATGGAAAAACATCAAACACCTTTCCTAATAAAATTGGACTCCTTTCCTATTGAGAGTCATAAAAGCCATTTAATAACCCCTATTTATCTCAAGCTCTGGGACAATAAATCACTATATATTATCCAACCTTGGAAATAAGATAAGGTCTTAACTCATCCATGAATTATTTGAATCTTGGATATCTATTATAATCCCGATTAGCAAAACTATCCAAGCTCATATCCTAGGGACCCAAAAGTAAACTCTGATTACCCAATTGGGCTGAAAAGTGACACTAAGGCCCATGAACCACAACTTAGGCCATCTAAAGGCTCCATGAGCTTAGTCTCATTCCTAATTACCAAACTTGAGGCTTTGGTAACTATTGCATCTTATATTCTCCTCCTATGAGAACATATGTTCAAAAGTACATTATTAACTTAAATTGATCATACATTATGAGTCTAGGGTTTGGAATCATCAACCAAGACCCCTCAAAACTCTTCATCGTTATATGTTCCTAAATTTCATTTAGGCTTGAAATCCAAATTTTTCGTGGATGTAACATTCACCCCTCCTTAATAGGAATTTTGTCCTTAAAATTCAGGCCTACTAAGCCTAGGTGAATGATAACTCACATCATCTTTGAAACTTAGGGTTAGCACCCCACTTAGGTATCTTTAAAAACTTATCTTTAGTATATCAATTTTCAATTTATTCCTAAGATTGACTCCTGAATTTAAATTCAAGTACATCCATATCTTTAGTATTCACCTCATCATCTCTTGATGATTTCATTCTCATTGGCAATTTCCTTATTACTTGGTGATTCCTCTTTTCACCCAGGTTCCCAACCTATTATTCATTATTTTCACACAAGGGTGAGGTAACACCTCTAACCCTAGGTCATGTCATTACACATTCAATGTAGGATATTCATCCTCTTTATCTCAATTTTAAGCATAATGTGTGTCTATCCAATATCCCTCCATCATAATGAGGTGAACTAAGCATTTGACTACAACCCAAACACAAAGGTCATTCCATTCCAAGAGCGGAGATGGTACATACACACATTACCTTTCAATTCACATATTAAGTTGAATCATACTCGATCTAATTCTAAACATACTTGTTCTTAATTTCATAGCATTCTTATATTCCATGAAGTCAAGTGTCCCTTTTCTTACTCTTAAGTCAGGAAACAACTTCATTCCAGTTTTCATGACTTCCTTATATCTTTTATATTTACACCTCATGTATTATGAGCCTTAGCAATTTCCTTGAGGTCTCTAGGGGTATAGGTACCTTTTGAGTGATCTTATCCTTATGCATCAAGAGAGTGCCTCTTACATTCACCCATTAGGCTACATGATCCTCATGGAGGTAGCTAATCTCCTGAGTCATGTACCTTGGGTAAACCTAGGTGTTACCTCCCGATCACATGGTCATGTGAATGTAGGGCATATCAACTCCTAACCCATCAGTCCTATGTACCTCTAATACACCCTACTTGACTCTAGGATTGCATTAGGACTCTACCCACCCTAAGGGTTTCTTTTGAGATGTCACATCTTTTAAGCACATTATTCTCTTATTTGATTCTTTAGCCTAGATTGCCTTCACTTCTCCCTTTTGAGTAGACATTATACAGTGTAGTCCTAACATTGGGCTTGGGCCACCTTCCCTCTAGGGCTTGGTGCCATGTCAGTCTTCCCTCCTGGGCTTGACCTTCTGTGATCTTCCCCTCCAGGGGCTTGATCCTAAACATCTACACTGTGGACTTGGGCCACCTTCCCTCCTGGGCTTGGTGCCATACTAGTCTTTCCTCCTGGGCTTGACCATTTCATGACCTTCCCTCCTGGGCTTGGTCATCCACTTAGGCCACCTTCCCTCCTGGGCTTGGTACCTTACTGGTCTTCCCTCCTGGGCTTGACCATTTCATGACCTTCCCTCTTGGGCTTGGTCGTCTACTCAGGCCACCTTCCGTCCTGGGCTTGGTGCCTTACTGGTCTTCCCAATCCTAGGCTTGACTAGTTGTGTTACTCATAGATGACATCATTGGTTTCAAAGAGTGTAAGTGCTTTCTTCTTTATATATTTAACTTTTCATCCCTTTAGGTGAGGATTAAGGTTATTTCAATACTTAAATATGTTTATTCACTTACCTTTTAAAGGAAAGTCCTAGCTTAGGGTGCTTTCTTGGCTCATAGGAGGGGGTTAGTCTCTCTAGATACAGCCTGGTCCCAAGATCTAGGTTTTTCCTCCCTCATAGGTCATCTTCCCACTCTTGGGTTGACCCACCCCAGGTTGGCACACTAACCCTAAAGGTTTCATAGATATCCTTTTTTTTATCATTAGGCATAACTTTTTATCATCATAACTTATCAACCCATGTTCTCAATTTCTAGAATACCCCCTCATGGTTTCTGTCCATTTAGTGAACTTGGGTCACCTTCCCCTCCAGGGGCTTGGTGCTACATTGACCTTTCCTTCCAGGGGCTTGGCCACTATCACCAAACTTCTAGAGACAACATGAGGGGTTTGAGCAAGTTATATTCAAACTTTCATTTTCATATATAACTATTAAGTTTAAATATTTCTTAAGACCTCTTACATACATGTTATGCTCCTCATGCACACGTTCATGGGAGACTAGGTTGCCTCAACCCACTCCTTTATCTTTCTTATTCTTGATTTCAAGTTTCACACGGGTGATGTCCCATACCACCACACCATGTTCATTATTTAAGATTAAGGTTTTAGGTTTAGGGACTATACTCTACCCCTTAAAGTTTCCATATCTCTCAATCCACTAGAGTTCTCATACCCTAATCCATCTCCCTAAACCATGTCCTTCCTCTAAGAGGGGACTTACCCATACTTTCATCTTTCTATCTTGTATCTTTCTAGTGGTTACCCTCTCTAAAGGAACCTACACAAAAGGTTATTTCTTTTCACATTTACTTCTCTAATTAACAATTTCTTTTCAAGGATTTTAAAGCATAGAGATGAGAAGTAGACGAAAATGTGAGATGAGAAACCTAAAAGATACATTATTCTTTACTAATTTTCTCTTAAATTTCTAAGGATAATTTGAAATTATAAACTATTAAGTATTATTTGATGAATCTGTGCTCTGATACCAAATATAACGACTCACACTTTTGAGTGTCTAAAAGACCTTAAAGTCGCGAATCATTACTCATAAATTCTAGGATCAGATTCAATAAATAATATAGAATAATAAACAATTCCAATTAATGAACAAATATTTACATGTTTGCATAAAAATCTCCTCGAAGGAGTTACATAAATTTTAAAAAGAGTTAACATGTACATGTATGAAGATATACCACTAAGACTAAACCTTTATGAAGAACTTTAGTGTCTTCAATATCTTTATCTGTAACCTCATGTCTGTGAATCAAGTATACCTAATACCTAAAATGCCAAAAAACAAACACGCAATCAGTATATTTCTATACTAGTACGTGGGTTCAAACAATAATCACAAGTACACATATAAACAAACATCTTTATCTTGCATATAAGAACATAAACTTGTTTTCATATTCTAACCCATATCTGGTCTACTACCTTAGGTGTAATAACTATCCCTCCGGGGCTCATGTGCATTACCCTTAAGACCAGTCTAACCCAAGGTTCAGAATATTGTTATATACTTTACATGATACTCATAGGAGCTTTATAATTTGCAAGAAGTAAATAAATAAGCAAGCAGTTTATCTTTTGGTCAATCTCATCCAGAAACCTTAGTAAACTCAAAATGTGATACTTGTATTCAAAAGCGTAACCACATACCTTATGCCTTTGTAGAAACTATGTAGAATATATCACATGTACTTTAAGAGTGCATCCAAACATCCAAGCAACAAAGTATTCAATCTGAAATTTACATACTACATATGTGTCACCATTTATTCATATTACATTAAACAGATCTAGATGCACTCCTAAACTAGGGTTTAGGGTTATTTCATGTTTGGACTAGGGATTAGGGTTACAAACCCTAATTCCATCATATCGTGATTTTTATGATTACAACCTTTAGTTATGAATATTAGGCGAAACCCTAATCATCAATGTAGTCATATTAGAACACTCAGGATACCTAGATCACATTATCATCATTAGATCATAGTAAGATTTCGATATTGGTTTTAAAACCCTAGTTCAGCACATATAATATTAGTAATCTGCAATCATCCATTATTCATCATTATCAAGGATTTACTCATTATACATGTCTAGATCAGGTTTTATCACAACCTAAATGAGTCTACATCAATTAAGCATCATATTAGAGGAATCTAGATCTTCATTTCTATTTCTCATATTACAACACATATTGTATGAATATGAATCATAATTAGCCTCTAATTATATTTTCTTTGGATTCCTCTCATTTCTTTGAGAAAATTTCATATATAACTCATTGAAATTAGAGTTACCAATTTTATTCTATAATTATTTCAATATTAGTCTTGTTTGGGCCAATCAATGACTGCCACATCAGCAAAACTAACCTCTATTCTTGGCTGTCTCAGGACTGGGAGAAAAGACTTTGATATCCTTGTGTCTTGAACGTGCGCTATGGGGTGTATGATTCATTGGACTCCACTCCACCCCCATCCTCGTTCTAGGGAACGACTCAAAGTTCGTCTCCAGTGCGTGTGCTCTCCGATGCTGCTACCCCCTTTCTCACACGACGTCCCATGCTGGTCCAGCTGCACCACATCCCACACAGATGCCTCTGCGTAATAGGGTTGTTGGCGACTTAGATGGGGCTCCATGCCCTTGATGAGACTTGTGGCTAGTCACAGTATGACGTCCCTGACGCATAATCATTTTAGCAGCCGTCGAGAGGAGCTAAGGCATGATCGCTTAGGATCATGACCGTGGTAGGAAGCAGAGGACCGATCTCACCGCAGGGCTTTCTTCATCGCTTCAACTTCATCTGTCATGCTGTTGTCGTGAAGACACAACCACACCCTCCGATTTCTTGCCCTCCAATCTTCGTCCTCCTCTTGTTGCGACTCATCGTCAACCTGAAAAGACAAACCCTCCTACTACTTTTCTGGAAGATGTAGTCGAGGTTCGTGCTGGTTGTCAACACAAACTCTTCCTTTGATAGACGCAAGGACCTATGTTGGCTTCTCTCTTCACGGTTTGAGGTACCCAAACCCAGAATAGCATTCGTGGATTTGCAACATTTAGGTTAATGATCCACCTGTTCCTCCTGCTAGGAGCCATGCACAAACCTAGACGAAGTTGAAGGGGAGAACGTGGGGGAGGTTGAAAGGCAGGAGAAGATATATGTAGAGGGAAGAAGTTATGTTGATTCATTATGTATCCAATAGATACCACATATATATACATGTCTATTCTCTTATATCTTCCCTTCTCATTTATCTTCTCTCCTCTTCCTTGATAGACATAGAATTGTCTCCTTCCCTAAGTATTACAAGATAATGTTTAGAAAGTTATTAATTATATTCCCCTTTCTATTTCCTTATATTGGCCTCCTTCATGATTATGGAAAGCCTTCATGGGAAAGTATTTTTAATTATAAAGAGAGTATTTAATAGAATTCCCATATGTCGACATTGGTAACCCAAAGGAAATATGCAAAATCTAGATAGTTCCTTTTTATCTCTCTTTAATTTACCCTTTAAACCAATCATCTTCATCTCATGGAAAAACATCAAACACCTTTCCTAATGCAATTGGACTCCTTTCCTATCGAGAGTCCTAAAAGCCATTTCATAACCCCTATTTATCTCAAGCTCTGGGACAATAAATCACTATATATTATCCAATCTTGGAAAGAAGATAAGGTCTTAACTCATCCATAAATTATTTGAATCTTGGATATCTATTATAATCCCGAGTAGAAAAAATATCCAAGTTCATATCCCAGGGACCCAAAAGTAAACTCTAATTACCCAATTGGACTGAAAAGTGACCCTAAGGCCCATAAACCACATCTTGGGCCTTCTAAAGGCTCCATGAACTTACTCTCATTCCTAATTACCAAACTTGAGGCTTTGGTAACTATTGCATCTTATATTCGCCTCCTATGAACACATATGTTCAAAAGTACATTATTAACTTAAATTGATAATATATTATGAGTCTAGGGTTTGGAATCATCAACCAAGACCCCTCAAAACTCTTCATCGTTATATGTTCCTGAATTTCATTTAGGCTTGAAATCCATGAATTTCAAGGATGTAACATTCACCCTTCCTTAATAGGAATTTTGTCCTCAAAATTCAGGCCTACTAAGCCTAGGTGAATGATAACTCACATTATCCTCAAAACTTAGGGTTAGCACCCCACTAAGGTATCTTTAACAACTTATCTTTAGTGTATCAGTTTTCAATTTATTACTAAGATTGACACCAAAATCTAAATTCAAATACATCCACATCTTTAGTATTCACCACATCATCTCTTGATGATTTCTTTCTCATTGGAAATTTCCTTATTACTTGGTGATTCCTCTTTTCACTTAGGTTCCCAACCTATTATTCATTATTTTCACACAAGGGTGAGGTAACACCTCTAACCCTAGGTCATGTCATTACACATTCAATGTAGGATATTCATCTTCTTTATCTCAATTTTTTAGCATAATGTGTCTCTATCTTATCTCCCTCCCTCATAATGAGGTGAAATAATCATTTGAATGTAGCCCAAATAGAAAGTTCATTCCATTCCAAGAGCGGAGATGGTACATCCACACATTATCTTTCAATTCACATATTAAGTTGAATTATACTTGATCTGATTCTAAACATACTTGTTCTTAATTTCATTGCATTCTTATATTCCATGAAGTCAAGTGTCCCTTTTCTTATTCTTAAGTCAAGGCACAACTTCTCTCAAATTTTCATGACTTCCTTATATCTTTTAAATTTACACCTAACGTATTATGAGGCTCATCCATTTCCTTGAGGTCTCTAGGGGTATAGGTACCTTTCGAGTGATCTTATCCTTATGTATCAAAAGAGTGCCTTTCACATTCACCCATTAGGCTACATGGTCCTCATGGAGGTAGCTAATCTCCTGAATCATGTACCTTGGGTAAACCTAGTTGTTACCTCCCGACCACATGGTCATGTGCATTTAGGGCATATCAACTCCCAACCCATTGATCCAATATAGCTCTAATACACCCTACTTGATTCTAGGATTGCTTTAGGACTCTACCATCCCTAAGGGTTTCTTTTGAGATGTCACATCTTTTAATCACATTATTCTCTTATTTAATTCTTTAACCTAGAATGCCTTCACTTCTTACTTTTGAGTAGACATTATACAGTGTAGTCCCAACATTGGGCTCAGGCCACCTTCCCTCCAGGGCTTGGTTCCATGTCGGTATTCCCTCCTAGGCTTCACCTTCTGTGATCCTCCCCTCTAGGGGCTTGATCCTAAACATGTGCACTATGGACTTGGGCCACCTTCCCTCCTGGGCTTGGTGCCTTACTGGTCTTTCCTCCTGGGCTTGGCCATTTCATGACCTTCCCTCTTGGGCTTGGTCGTCCACTTAGGCCACCTTCCCTCCTAGGCTTGGTGCCTTACTGGTCTTCCCTCCTGGGCTTGACCATTTCATGACCTTCCCTCTTGGGCTTGGTCATCTACTCAGGCCACCTTCCCTCCTGGGCTTGGTGCCTTACTGGTCTTCCCAATCCTAGGCTTGACTAGTTGTGTTACTCAGAGATGGCATCCTTGGGTTCAAAGAATGTAAGTTCTTTCATTTTTATATCTTTAACTCAGAGATGGCATCCTTGGCCACTCTCACCAAACTTCCAGAGACAATATGAGAGGTTTGAGCAAGTTATATTCAAACTTTCATTTTCATATATAACTATTGAGTTCAAATATTTCTTAAGACCTCTTACATACGTGGTATGCTCCTCGTGCACACATGCATGGGAGACTGGGTTGCCTCAACCCATCCCTTTATCTTTCTTATTCTTGATTTCAAGTTTCACACGGGTGGTGTTCCATACCACCACACCATGTTCATTATTTAAGATTAAGTTTTTAGGATTAGGGACTATACTCTACCCCTAAGAGTTTCCATCTCTCTCGATCCACTAGAGTTCTCATACCCTAATTCATCTTGTTAATCCATGTCCTTCCTCTAAGAGGGGACTTACCCATACTTGCATCTTTCTAGCTTGTATCTTTGTAGTGGTTACCCTCTCTAAAGGAACCTACACAAAATGTTATTTCTTTTCACATTTACTTCTCTAATTAACAATTTCTTTTCAAAGATTTTTAAGCACATAGATGAGAAGCAGATGAAAATGTGATATGAGAAACCTAAAAGATACATTATGCTTTACTAATTTTCTCTTAAATTTCTAAGGATGATTTGAAATTATAAATTATTAAGTATTAGTTGATGAATCTATGCTCTGATACCAAATGTAATGACCCACACTTTTGAGTGTCTAAAAGACCTTAAACTCATGAATCATTACTCATAAATTCCACGATCAGATTGAAAAAATAATACAAAATAGTAAACAATTCCAGTTAATGAACAAATATTTACATGTTTGCATAAAAAGCTCCTCTAAGGAGTTACAAATTTTATAAAAAGAGTTAACATGTACATGTGTGAAGATATACCACAAAGACTAAACCTTCATGAATAACTTTAGTGTCTTTGATATCTTTATCTTGTAACCGCATGTCCGCGAATCAAGTATACCTGATACCTAAAATGCCGACAAACAAATATGCGATCAATATATTTCTATACTGGTAC
The DNA here is from genome assembly GCA_963693085.1 of Alisma plantago-aquatica. NCBI lineage: Eukaryota > Viridiplantae > Streptophyta > Magnoliopsida > Alismatales > Alismataceae > Alisma > Alisma plantago-aquatica. The sequence continues at coordinate 921,846,018 of OY856412.1, read as the reverse complement.
GTGGGTACAAACAATAATCACAAGTACACATATAAGCAAACATGTTTATCTTGCATATAAGAACATAAACTAGTTTTCATATTCTAACCCATATCTAGTCTACTACCTCAGGTGTAATCACTATCCCTCTAGGGCTCGTGTGAATTACCCTTAAGATCAATCTAACCCAAGGTTCATAATATTGTTATATATTTTACATGATACTCATAAGAACTTTATAATTTGCAAGAAGTAAATAAACAAGCAAGCAGTTTATATTTTATTCAATCTCAACGAGAAACCTTGACAAACTCAGAATTTGATATATGTATTCATAAGTGTAACCACATACCTTATGCCATTGTAGAAACTATGCAGAATATATTACATGTACTTTAAGAGTGCATCCAAACATCCAAGCAACAAAGTATTCAATCTGAAATTTACATACTACATATGTGTCACCATGTATTCACATTACATTAAACAGATCTAGATGCACTCCTAAACTAGGGTTTAGGGTTATTTCATGTTTGGACTAGGAAACAAAGTATTCAATCTGAAATTTACATACTACATATGTGTCACCATCTATTGACATTACATTAAACAGATCTAGATGCACTCCTAAACTAAGGTTTAGGGTTATTTCATGTTTGGACTAGGGATTAGGGTTACAAACCCTAATTCCAATATATCGTGGTTTATATGATTACAACCTTTAGTTATGCATATTAGGTGAAACCCTAATCATCAACGTAGTCATATTAGATTACTCAGGATACCTAGATCACATTATCAACATTAGATCATAGTAAGATGTCGATATTGGTTTTAAAACCCTAATTCAACACATATAAGATTACTAATCTGGAATAGTCCATTATTCATCATTATCAATGATTTACTCATTATACATGTCTAGATCAGGTATTATCACAACCTAAATGAGTCTACATCAATTAAGCATCATATTAGAGGAATCTAGATCTTCATTTCTATTTCTCATATTACAACACATATTGCATATTTTTTAGAACAAGAATCATAATTAGCCTATGGTTATATTATCTTTGGATTCCTCTCATTTTTCTGAGAAAAATTCATATGTAACTTATTGAAATCAGAGTTACCAATTTTATTCTATAATTCTTTCAAGATTAGTCTTGTTTGGGCCAATCAATGACTGCCACGTCAACAAAACTAACCTCTATTCTTGGCCGTCTCAGGATTTGGAGGAAGGACTTTACTATCCTTGTGTCTTGAATGTGCGCTCAGGGGTGTATGAGTCATTAGACTCCATTCTTCCCCCATCCTCACGATAGGGTGCAACTCAAAGTCTATCTCCAGTGCGTGTGCTCTCTTACACCACTACCCCCTTCCTCACATGATGTCCCATGCTGGTCCATCTGCACCGCACCCCACATAGATGCCTCTGCACAATAGGGTCATTGGCGACTCAGATGGGGCTCCATGCCCCTGACAAGACTTGTGGCCAGTCACGGGGCGACGTCCTTGACACAAAGTTGTTCTAGCAACCTTCGAGAGGAGCTGAGGCATGAGCACCTTGGATCACGACCGTGGCAAGAAGTAGAGGACTGAGCTCACCACAGGGCTTTCTTCATCACTTCAACTCCATTTGTCATGTTATTGTCATGAAGACACAACCATGCCCTCCAGTTTCTTGCCCTCCGATCTTCATCCTCCTCTTGTTGCGACTCATTGTCAACCTAAAAAGGAAAACCATCCTACTACTTTTCTGGTGGACGTAGTCGAGGTTCCTACTGGTTCCAAGCAAAAAATCCTACTTTGATAGACGCAAGGACCTATGGTGGCTTCTCTCCTCATGGTTTGAGGTACCCAAACCCAGAGTAGCGGCCGTGGCTTTGCTATGTTTAGGATAATGATCCTCCTATTCCTCCTGCTAGGAGCCCTGCACAAACCTAGACGAAGTCAAAAGGGAGCATGGGGGGTTGAACAGCATGAGAAGAGATACAGAGAGGGAGGAAGTTATGTTGATTCATTGTGTATACAACAATCACCACATATATATACATGTCTATTCTCTTGTATCTTCCCTTCTTGTTTCTCTTCTCTCCTCTTCCTTGATAGACATGGAATTGCCTCCTTCCCTAAGTATTACAAGATAATGTTTAGGAATTTATTAATTATATTCCCCTTTCTCTTGCCTTATATTTGCCTCCTTTACGATTATGGAGAGCCTTCATGGGAAAGTAATTTTAATTATAAAGAGAGTATATAATAGAATTCCCATATGGCGACATTGGTAACCCAAAGGAAATATGCACAATCTAGATAGTTCCTTTTTATCTCTCTTTAATTTACCCTTTAAACTGATCATCTTCATCTCATGGAAAAACATCAAACACCTTTCCTAATGCAATCAGACTCCTTTCCTATCGAGAGTCGTAAAAGCCATTTCATAACCCCTATTTATCTCAATCTCTGGGAAAATAAATCACTATATAGTATCCAACCTTGGAAAGAAGATAAGGTCTTAACTCATCCCTGAATTATTTGAATCTTGGATATCTATTATAATCCCAAGTAGTAAAACTATCCAAGTTCATATCCTAGGGACCCAAAAGTAAACACTGATTACCCAATTGGGCTGAAAAGTAACCCTAAGGCCCATGAACCACATCTTGGGCCTTCTAAAGGCTCCATGAGCTTACTCTCATTCCTAATTACCAAACTTGAGGCTTTGGTAACTATTGCATCTTATATTCGCCTCCTATGAACACATATGTTCAAAAGTACAGTATTAACTTAAATTGATCATATATTATGAGACTAGGGTTTGGAATCATCAACCAAGACCCCTTAAACTCTTCATCATTATATGTTCCCAAATTTCATTTAGGCTTGAAATCAATGAATTTCAAAGATGTAACAATAGCACATATATATACTATTTGGTCCTCTAGCAAGTCACACGATATGTAGATAAGTGACAAGAATAGGATCATATAAGTGTTAAAATAGTATGGCTGAGATCACTTCTCCCCCTTTGTCATCTCAAAAAGGTAGGGAGGCAGAAGAGATTAAAAAACATGTCTTCTCCACAAACACAAGCTAAAGCAAACTACCATTATATCACACATCAAATAGGGAAAAAGCATAAAGAAATAAGAAATCTAATGTCATAATCAAAATATAGGATAACATACCACAAACTCATAAGATATGGTCAACCAAAGAGTTAGGGTACATAAGATTTAGTTTACAACATGAAACATGTTCTCACAGAACGAGCCATAAACCAATGATAAAACAACAAATGATAAAATAGTATGCCTCAGATGTAGTGTCCAAATGTCTTTTTGGCATCAAAATATTCTTAACCAATATAACAAGATTAACTAATGCAGAAGTGATCACTAACAACGGATGACTAAAAATCACTAAAAATTAAAACCATTTACAAAGAGATCCATTCTCAGGAACACTCTTTAAACAAGAACCACAATATCATATTTACATATTGGTTCACAAAGTACATTCACTGTACTATCTCTTCTCGAGGAATATATATACATCATTGCTTTGCTAAAAAGCACAAGTAATAAAATTCTCGAGACATTCAAACCAAAATCTCAGATTGATTATAAAAACACTATCCATTGACTCCTAGGACCTGAGAGTACAGAGATGACACATAGGACTTTATATACAAAGCTTGACAGCCAGTATTTCCACCTGAAGGATTACTGTTGTCCCTGTTGTTGTTGCTGCTTCTCTTCCTCGGCTGTAGGGTTCCTACCTCTTTGTCAGCGTCTACCTAAAAATGTTGGATCCCACGGGGGTGAGACAATTTGTAAATTGCCCCAGCGAGAGATATAACTCTCCGCCGAAAATATTATTATTGCATTTTAATAGAAATATAAATCAATATCTATGCATATTAGAGCAATATTCCTATTCAAGTATTTCAGATATAACTTGATAAGGCAACATGTCTCTTACTCAATACATAAATAAAGAACATAAGTAACATTTATGTATCAAGGACATGCTAAGCAAGATAACATCAACCAGTGGTTCTCATATTTCAATCTTATTCAAATACGCTACACAGCTAATTACATTTTAAAAACATACCTAAGATCTGAGGAGATGAGGTATATCGCTCATACTCCAACCGACCATTGCGAAGTCAAAATTGGTACCATACAAAGTCAATGGAAGAGCCGGATTCCATGACCTCCTACATCTCGATCAGTGCGAGATCACATGCAGGATATCTTGTGTCTTTTCTACATAGCTTGCCTGGGTATAGAGGAATATTCACTATAGAGTTAAAGTGGCGGCTGTACTCTCTTCGCAATCGAGAGATTTCATGTTTACCTCGATCGATCTGACATTAACATCATCAGGAGATTCGTGATACATCCATCCCAGCAAATATAATGAAGGATTGAGAGGTTTAATGTTTACCTTCCAATAATTCCCCCATTATCGCCCATCGACCCCCACATATTAAAAAATATGCAAACTCTAGGAAATCCCGTAGGAAAACCTATTTCACCATCACCAGCTTCTGACAATGATGGATCTATGGTTAGAGCACTACATGAAAAGATTTCACTTGATTAATTAAGTACATTATCATATTCTTGTAGCATCAGTCAAGTTTTCAAACATAACTTATTAGGACAAATGCTACAAATAAACATGTACTGTTTTCATCAGTTACTTCTCAATCTTTATAAGACATTGGGATCTCAATCCCTCATTTCAATATTGGGAATACTCATTCCTTCACAAACTCAATGCCATAATCATATGGATCTGGGTATTCAAACCCTTAACTCATCACTGAGCATTGTTACCACTTTTTTAGGTAACTATCACCTTTAGGTCATCTGACCAAGGTAAGTATGATACTTGTTACACAAGCATCTCTCATGGCACTTAAGGCCCATTAATTCTCTTATTACCTCTTACTAGGCAACAAGGCATATTATGGCACATAAGGCCCAATAACAATTTTAATAAATAAAACATCATAGCTCATACCTGGCTATGATCTCATGATACCTGCATGGTTAGTACAGATGATAACAGTTACATCAATTTCATATCAGCACCATGCAGAAGAAATATAGCATCACTATTCAAGGGTAACACCACTATTCCCTCACTAGGATTAGGGTTTCCCATTTCAAGTCAATTAGGGATACTCATCCCATTACCCAGATCAGGGTTATGGTTTATTGCCATATTGCCCAATAGTAGGGTTTCATATAGCATTACATAGCATCACCCTGGATTTGAGTTCCACATCACATTAATATATCAGGGTTTTACATAACATCACCCTGAATTTGAGTTCTACATCACATTAATATATCAGGGTTTTACATAACATCACCCTCAATTAGGGTTCCACATAATATCACCCTAGATTAGGGTTTACATTCAATATCCCACAATTAGGGTTTACTATTCATCCCAACTAGGGTTTCATATTCAATTACCCATAATTAGGGTTTACTATTCATCTAAATTAGGGTTTTACATTTCATAGCCCTAACTTAGGATTACTCATGTCATCACCCTCAATTAGGGTTTCATTATTACCCTAGATTAGGGTTTCACTCAGAATTGCCCTGAATTAGGGTTAGGGTTCATTAACCTTCTCAATTAGGGTTTTCATGATCTATTCACTAAGGATCATACCCTAATCACCACATGATTAATACTCATGTATGAATTCCATTCTATCATCCTCTCAACTTGATTTGGTTACATCAACCCTTCAATCAAGTACATACAACTATGATTGACATAGTGTACTAAGACATTACTTTCATAACCTTTTAGGGTTAATTAATCTAAAGGTATTGATCATCTAGGTACTTTAGGGTTTCAACCTTTGTACCTAACATTGATAATCATCATTGGATTAATGGATCAATTATCATCTTAAATCTCCAAATGATTTGATCACATTGGACCTCCATTCAGTTTTGGGGTTTCAACACCAAACGGTTTTCAAACCATTTGATTCCAAATGGTCCTGAGACCGTTTGACCCCAAACGGTTTCAGGACCATTTGGACTCAAACGGTCTCAAGACCGTTTGGGCCAAATCAGCCTCAAAACCGAAATGGTTCATATGATAAATCCATCACGCGATTGATCATAGTTTGCTATATTGAATTGGCCTTCAATCGTGCTTTTGAATGTTCATCAATCAACACCATTGGATCTTCAAACCTTCAAATATCAACCATTGGATCACCAAACGGTTTTGGTTGACTTGGTCCAAATGGTTTGAAACCGTGTAAGGCTCCAAACAGTTTTGACCTAGAAGTCCAAACAATTTGCAACCGATTAAGGCTCCAAACGGTTTTGAACTTATTTGTTCAAACGATCAAACCATCCCCAAACGGTCAACTAAAGTATGTTAAAATGGTTTGAAACCATTTAAGGCTCCAAACAGTCAACTATCCCATTCGGTCAACATGCCCAAATGGTTTGGGGTTCAACCTCCAAACGGTTTACAAACTGTTTGATCACCAAACGGTTTGGTGAAAACCGATTGGATCATTTTGTTGAAACTGATTGCAACTAGATATTATTGAGATGTGTGCTTAAGATGATTCCATAATCATCAAGCTTCAACCCCTCAAAATCTACTTCCATTTTCATGGTAGTTTCATCAATTAATCAAAGAAATTTCACGAAGAACAATTGAACATATTGAATTGAGGAATTGAATTCAATAACAATGAATAGGGGTTCAAGTTATATAACCCGCATTCAATTGAGCTTCAAAGCTTGGATATTCACGTCAACAATGTGGAAGAAGCTTTCTCAAACCACACAGTTCGTTCCTCAAGCTTTTGAGTGAAAAAGATTGGCTAGAATTGAAGATTGATCAAAGAAAGTAAGAAATCAAGCATTGATTTGTGATTTCCACCATGAAATCAAGGTGAATGAAGGTCAAGAAGCTTACCAGCAGGTTGGGGGTCGTACTCCTGTTTCTCCTAAGCTCCCTTGGTCGTTTTTCAAGAAATAAGTGAAAGTGGATTCGAAATTACCCTTTGAACTCATGGATAAAGGAGCATATATATGAATTTTATTGAAAATTCATTTAAGAGAGAGAAAGTAGGGATTATCTCCTCCATTTCCTTGCCACTTTCCCCCTTCATTTCCTTGGTTATGAGGCTATATTATTTTCCTATTATTCCTATCAATTATCCATGATTTAAAGAAAAGCAAATTAAGCACCTTAACCCTTATAATAATAATATCCATAAGTTAGTGGATATTTCTTTTTATTTTCTTAATGTGAGTGGGTTCTCCACTCACATAGATATTTTCATTGCCTTTGCAAGGAACAAGGACGTCCATATATGTGGATTTCAACATATACAATTTTGGTTGAAGGGAAATCCATTTAATATAATTATTTTTGCATTAAATTGAATTAGGGTTTCAATTATGCTTAAATCTTGATTATTTTAATATTAAGATTCTCTCTCCTTCAAAGAGGTACAAACGAGATTCCCCTCTCATTTTTTTTCTCTACATGATTCCAAGAAACATTAGGGACTATTTTGAAGTGGTAATTTGCATATTGAACCCTAGGTTTTGGGTAAATTGCACATTACACCAAAACTAGGTTTTAATGCACAAACATTGCTTTATTAGCTCTTTCTTGGTACTCAAGCTACCACAAGCCATAAATCTGTATGATCTTCATTATTATGATGCTTAAACACATGAGGAACATTTTATCATGTAACATTTGCAATTTAACCCCTCAACTTGGGTAATTTGCACTTTAGTCCAACACAATCAGAACATTATTTTCAACGTCATTCAAAAAGGACTAAAATTGAAATATAAGTTCCTCTTGAGCCTTAATTACTTTTCAAAAGATAAGAGCAAACATATAATCCACTTTATTAAGCAAAACATCTAGGGTTAAAGCATAACCCAGGTCAGGGATGTTACAAATTATCCACCCCTTACAAGGATTTTACCCCGAAATCATCAAGAGAAAAGAGAAGGGTACTTCCTACTCATCTCTTCCTCTAGCTCTCATGTAGCTTCTTCAATGCCACGGTGATGCTAGAGAACTTTTACAAGACATATGTCTTTCTTTTTCAGCTTTTTGATTCTTCTATCAAGGATCAACATAGGTCCTTCAACATATGATATATCATCATTTAACTCTACCTCGACAGGTTGAAGAACTAACTCTGTGTCAAGATGACACTTCCTCAACATGGAGATATGGAACACTAGGTGCAATCTATGCAACTCAGGTGGTAACTCCAGCTTATAGGCTATCTTTCCCATCCTCTCAATGATCAGATAAGGCCCCATAAATCTAGGAGCTAACTTCCCCTTCTTTCCAAATCTCATGATACCTTTCCAAGGTGAGACCTTGATGTATACTCTGTATCCAACTTGGAATTCTAAGGGTCTATGATGCTTATGAGCATAAGATTTCTGTCTATCCTGTGCAGCTTTCAACTGTTGTTATATGACTTTAATCTTCTCAGTTGTTTGATGTACTAGCTTAGGACTCAAAAGTTGATATTCTCCTGTTTCATACCAACATAAAGGAGATCTACAACGTCTACCATACAATGCCTCATATGGTGCCATCTCAATACTGTGCTGATAGCTATTATTATAAGCAAATTCTATCAAGCTTAGGTGTAGATCCCAACTTCCTACAAACTGAAGGACACATGCTCTAAGCAAGTCCTCCAAGGTTTGTATGTTCCTCTCAAATTGTCCATCTATCTGTGGGTGAAAGGCTGTACTAAACCTTAATTGCGTACCCAAAGCTTTATGAAGTCATTCCCAAAAATGACTCGTAAACTGGGGACCTCTATCAGAAACAATTGTAGCTGGAACCCTGTGCAACCACACTATCTCATCTATATAGATATGTGCAAGCTTCTCAGCGGTGTAGGTTGTTTTGACAGGTAAGAAATGTGCTGTCTTTGTCAACCTATCAACTATCACCCAAATGGAATCATGACTTTTGGTTGTTCTAGGCAAACCACTCACAAAGTCCATGGTTACATGATCCCATTTCCACTGCGGTATAGGCAGAGGTTGCATTGTTCCTACGGGCTTTTGATGTTCATCTTTAACCTGCTGACACACTGGACATCACATAACAAACTCAGCTACATCTTTCTTCAAACAAGGCCACCAATACATATCTTTTTAAATTATAATACATCTTGGTGCTCGCTGGATGCATGGCATACATTGAAGAATGAGCTTCTTCCAGAACTAACTTCCTTAGGTTATCGACATCAGGTACTACCATCCTACCATGGTAACAGACTACCTGATCATTTGAATCATGGAAACCATCCTGTTTCTCACTACCATACTCTGACCTAATCTGTTGAATCACAATATCAGCTTGATGTGCTTCTTTAATATGTTGTCTTAGAGTAGGTTTCACTTGCATTTCAGCTAACAACCTAGCTAAAAATGATACTTTGAGCTGTATATTATCTTGCCTCAAGGAAATAAGCATATTTCTTTTAAAGCACACTAAGCAGTTTAACTGTGCTTCACCTAAGGCTGGTGTTGCTGATTTTCTACTTAATGCATCAGCTACCACATTAGCCTTCCCTGGAGGATAATCAATTGTACAGTCGTAGTCCTTGATTAATTCTATCCAGAGCCATTGCCTCATGTTCATCTCATGCTGTGAGAAGATATACTTTAGGTTCTTATGGTCTGTGAAAATCTGGAATGTCTCTCCACAGAGATAATGTCTCCAGATCTTCAAAGCATGGACCACAACAACTAGCTCTAGATCATGTGTTGGATAATTCTCCTCGTGTTTCTTAAGTAGTTGAGAAGAAAAAGAAATCACTTGCTTATCCTGCATCAACACACATCCTAAGCCATTCTTAGATGCATCACAGAAAACTATGTACCCCTTTCCCTGCTCAGGTAACACCAGCACAGGTGCACTTGTTAACCTTTCTTTCAGCAACTGAAAAGAATGTTGACACTTGTCATTCTAGACAAAAGGAACTTCCTTCCTGGTCAACTTGGTTAGGGGTAAAGTTATAGAACTGAAGTTCTTAATGAACCTCATGTAATAGCCTGCCAACCCTAGGAAACTGCATATCTCCGTTGGTGTCTTTGGTTGTTCCCACTATAGAATAGATTCTACCTTCTTAGGATCAACACAAATACCTGAAGCAGATATTACGTGTCCTAGAAAAGAAACTTCTGGTAACCAGAACTCACATTTTCTAAACTTAGCATATAGCCTATGCTCTCTTAGCAAAGTCAAAGCCTGACGGAGGTGCTTCTCATGCTGTTGAGCATATCTACTGTAGATCAAGATGCCATCTATGAAGACTACTATGAACTGATCAAGAAAAGGCCTGAAGATTCTATTCATGAGTTCCATGAATGTAGCTGGTGCATTAGTTAGTCCAAATGACATAACTATGAAATCATAGTGACCATACCTTGTCCTAAAGGCAGACTTAGGTATGTCACTCTCCTTAATACACAACTGATGGTATCTCGACCTCAGATCTATCTTAGAAAAGATGGTTGCACCACGCAACTATTCAAACAAGTCATCAATCCTTGGTAGAGGATACTTGTTCTTTATGGTGACTTTGTTCAACTATGTATAGTCGATGCATAATCACATAGACCCATCCTTCTTCTTTACAAAGAGAACCAGAGCACCCCAGGGTGAAGTGCTCAGTCAGATAAAACTCTTCTCAAGAAACTCCTACAGTTGTTTCTTGAGTTCTACCATTTCAGCATGTGCCATTCTATACGACGTTTGTGCTATTGCTTGTGTACTCAGGATTAGATTAATTTCAAAATCAATCTCTTGGGACGGAGGAACACCTTGAAGTTCTTTAGGAAATACATCTTCAAATTTCCTGACTACCGGAACTTCAAAAGGATGAGGGCTCTCCATTGTGGTATCTACCAAATGTGCCAAGAATGCAAGGCATCCCTGTCTCATCAACTTCTCAGCTACCATAGCTGACACAAGACAAGTTGGAAGAATCTTTCTAACTCCCTAAAAGATCCATGTGTCACCGTTGTCTATGAACACATCCTTCTTGGAACCACAATCCAAGACAACCTTATACTTCTCTAAGGTGTCCATCCCTAGGATTATATTGAACACGTGAATTTCAAGTGGTATAACATCAACCTGAATGCGATGATCAGAAAAGGAAAGATTGCAGGGAGAACACACCTCCCGCAACACTGTAGATCCTGGAAAAGGGGTTTCTAACATCAAACTATCTTCTCTATGACTGATAATCATGTTGCAGTCATGAATCACTTCTCAAGTGATAAAGGAATGCGTAGCACCCGAATCATTTAACACAGATACAAAGTAGGACAAAGACATATCAGAATAAAATAGTTCCATTTGACTTGTCATAACTCGAGGGTTGACTACTGCTTTGGGCTGATTCATAGCATAGAATCTAGCCGTTGCTTACTATTAACCCTGTGCTCAGTTGTTGGGTGCCGATGATCTAGCTTAGGACCCTTGTCCACGTCCTTGAGAACCACTAGAAAACTATCTCCTCTGTGAGCCTTGTTGACTCTGCCTCTGGGGTTGAGTTACAGTGCTGACTTTCTCAGGACAATCTCTCAACAAGTGTCCTAGCCTCCCGCATTAGAAGTAGTTGTAGCTTCCCAAACTCTGCCTGGGTAGTCTTGTCACTAATGCTGATGTTGTACTGGGGGCTCTACTTGGAGGAAAACTACGGCCCCTACCCCTACTTGATGTCCACTGTGTCGGGGTATCAAACCTTAGTGGTGGTGGTGGTGCAGAGAAACTCGGCTTCTTAAAGCTCTTAGACCTTTGTCCTTGAAACTGTGTGTACTCTTTCTTACCACTGGTCTGTCGCTTCTCGATTACATGCCTCTCTATCCGTCTCACGGACTCCACAAAAGTAGCAAACCTCTCCCTGTTCTCTAAAGTAGACACCGGAATGGTCAATTCAGTGTTCAGCCCTTTCTCAAAATGTCGAATCCTCTCTTCATCTGTAGATGCCATATGCAGATAGAACCGCAAAAGCTCCATGATTCATACTCACTAATGTTCATCTGTCCTTTCCTCAACCTCTCAAATTGAGAGTTCTTCTCATCTAGATAAATCTTGGGGAAGTATCTAGTAACAAATTCACATCGGAATTCATCCCATCCGACTTCAACACTGGGTCTTTTGCCTTCCTCGATGGTCCACCAATGACCAACACTCACTTTCAATAGGTAGACAACATGTCTCACCTTCTCATCTTCAGGAATCAAAAGGATTCTGAAGGCTTCCTCCAGCTCAGTTAACCATAAATCAGCATCTACTGGGTCAGCTGTGCCAACATACTATGTGGCTCCTACCCTCCGAAGCCGTTCAAAGGTCTTGCCAGCTCCCTGTCTTTCATTGTGGGTTGCTGCCCTTGGTGTAGGTAGTGGCATCCTATCTTTCATATGAGTCATGGATTTCATAAATTGTCCAAACATGGCTTGGAAGGCTGGGTTCCCTATATCATCTTGATTGAACTAGGGTTGTTCAGGTACGGGCTCCTCCCTATTCTGGTTCCTTGCACCTCCTCCTGGTGTAGCAACACTACTCTCAACAGCATGTTCATCATGTGATCCAGACATCTTTAAGTTCTTCTTCTCCTATATGAGCAGAAGACACTTATCAGATAGATTGGAAGACACTAGAACAGACTCAACAACCTTAATCATATGTCTCTGTAGACTTAGCAAACCTAGAGCTCTGGTACCACTAAACTTGTGGCGTCAAAACAATCTTAACCAATATAACAAGATTAACTAATGCAGAAGTGATCACTAACAACGGATTACTGAAAATCAATAAAAATTAAAACCATTTACAAAGAGATCCATTCTCAGGAAAACTCTTTAAACAAGAACCATAGTATTATATTTACATATTGGTTCACAAAGTACATTCACTGTACTATCTCTTCTCGAGGAATATATATACATCATTGCTTTGCTAAAAAGCAAAAGTAACAAAATCATTGAGACATTCAAAACAAAATATTAGATCGATTATAAAAACACTATCCACTGACTCCTAGGACCTGAGAGTACAGAGACGACACATAGGACTTTATATACAAAGCTTAACAGCCAATATTTCCACTTGAAGGATTACTGTTGTCCCTGTTGTTGTTGCTGCTGCTCTTCCTCGGCTGTAGGGTTCCTACCTCTTTGTCGGCGTCTACCTAAAAATGTTGGATCCCACAGGGGTGAGACAATTTGTAAATTGCCCCAGCGAGAGATATAATTCTCTGCCGAAAACATTATTATTGCAGTTTAATAGAAATAAACTGAACAGTGGAATCATATATTTCAATAGCAGATAAATCAATATCTATGCAGATTAGAGCAATATTCCTATTCAAGTATTTCAGCTATAACTTGATAAGGCAGCATGTCTCTTACTCAATACGGAATTAAAGAACATAAGTAACATTTATGTATCAAGGACATGCTAAGCAAGATAACATCAACCAGTATTTCTTGTATTTAATCTTATGCAAATACGCTACACGACTGATTACATTTTACAAACATACTTAAGCTCTGAGGATATGAGGTATACTGCTCATACTCCAACCGACCATTGCGAAGTCGAAATCGTACCATACAAAGTCAATGGAAGAGCCGACTTCCATGACCTCCCACATCTTGGTCAGTGCGAGATCACATGTAGGACATCTTGTGTCTCTGCTACATAGCTTGCCTGGGTATAGAGGCATCTTCGCTATAGAGTTACAGTGGCAACTATACTCTCTTCACAATCGAGAGATTTCATGTTTACCTCCATCGATCCGGCATTAACATCATCAGGAGATTCATGATACATCCATCCTGGCACATATAATGAAGGATTGAGAGGTTTAATGTTTACCTTCCATCAATTCCCCCATTAGGACGTATGGATATTTTTGCCCATCGACCCCCACATATTCAAAAATATGCGAACTCCAAGAGATCCCATAGGAAAACTTGTTTGACCATCACCAGCTACTGACGATGATGGATCTATGGTCAGTGCACTACATGAAAAGATTTCACTTGATTAATTAAGTACATTATCATATTCTTTTAGCATCAGTCAAGTTTTCAAACATAACTTATTAGGACAAATGCTACAAAGAAACATGTACTATTTTCAATAGTTACTTCTCAGTCGTTATAAGACATTGGGATCTCAGTCCCGCATTTCAATACCAGGAATACTCATTCCTTCACAAACTCAATGCATAATCATATGGTTCTGGGTATTCAAACCCTTAACTCATCACTGAGCATTGTTACCACTTTTTCAGGTAACTATCACCTTTAGGTCATCTGACCAAGGTAAGTATGATACTTGTTACACAAGCATCTCTCATGGCACTTAAGGCCCATTAATTCTCTTATTACCTCTTACTACACAACAAGGAATATTATGGCACATAAGGCCCATTAACAATTTTAATAAATAAAACATCATAGCCCATACATGGCTATGTTCATCACTTCATGATACCTACATGGTTAGTACAGATGATAACAATTACATCAATTTCATATCAGCACCATGAAGAACAAATATATCATCACTATTCAAGGGTAACACCACTATTCCCTCACTAGGGTTAGGGTTTCCCATTTCAAGTCAATTGGGGATACTCATCCCATTACCTAGATCAGGGTTATGGTTTATTACCATATTGCCCAAGATTAGGGTTTCATATAGCATTACATAGCATCACCCTGGATTTGAGTTCCACATCATATTAATATATCAGGGTTTTACCTAACATCACCCTGAATTTGAGTTCTACATCACATTAATATATCAGGGTTTTACATAACATCACCCTGAATTAGGGTTCCACATAATATCACCCTAGATTAGGGTTTACATTCAATATCCCACAATTAGGGTTTACTATTCATCCCAACTAGGGTTTCATATTCAATTACCCATAATTAGGGTTTACTATTCATCTAAATTAGGGTTTTACATTTCATAACCCTAACTTAGGATTACTCATGTCATCACCCTCAATTAGGGTTTCACTATTACCCTAGATTAGGGTTTCACTCAGAATTGCCCTGAATTAGGATTAGGGTTCATTAACCTTCTCGATTTGGGTTTACATGATCTCTTCACTAAGGATCATACCCTAATCACCACATGATTAATACTCATGTATGAATTCCTTTCTATCATCCTCTCAACTTGATTAGGTTGCATCAACCCTTCAATCAAGTACATACAGCTATTATTGACATAGTGTACTAAGACATTGCTTTCATAACCTTTTAGGGTTAATTAATCTAAAGGTACTGATCATCTAGGTACTTTAGGGTTTAAACCTTTGTACCTAACATTGATAATCATCATTGGATCAATGGATCAATTATAATCTTAAATCTCCAAATGATTTGATCACATTGGACCTCCATTCGATTTTGGGGTTTCAACACCAAACAGTTTTGAAACCGTTTGATTCCAAACGGTCCTGAGACCATGTGACCCCAAATGGTTTCAAGACCGTTTGGGCCAAATCAACCTCAAAACTGAAAGGGTTCATATGATAAATCTATCAATCAATTGATCATAGTTTGCTATATTGAATTGGCCTTCAATCGTGCTTTTGAATGTTCATCAATCAACACCATTGGATCTTCATGTTGGGTTTTAGGGGAGGCAGAGAAGGCAGCGGAAACAAAAAAAATTCTCCTCCCCAAATCCAGAACAAGGAAACACGCCAATGTCTATACAATAGGAAATGATGGTTTGTTGAATCATACCTTATCCTGAGGCTTTCTCGGTGACAATACCTCGCGACTTGCGTGGTCTTCACCTCCGGTATTGGACGGTGTCTGTGAAGCTCCTAGTCGCACCGGGACTGACAACTCCTGGTCTCACCGGGACTGTCGGGATTGACAGCTGTCCTCCGAGCGGCAGAAATCTCCCGCATATGAAGTAGTCCATACGGACCACCTGGAACTCCAATCTACTTATCTCACAAGGAATTGGAAGGAGTCACACCCTCCTGTCAGTGTACTAGTCACCGACACACTCTCCTGCCACCATTCGCTTTCTGCAGTTGTCTTTCCCTTATTGTGCCTCCCTTATCGGGTAGCACTTGCTCATGCTCTCTTGATTACCAAAACCAGAGAGAACGACAACTTTACAGAGCAACTGGTTGCACTGAGTTGTACTTTGAGAAGCCCCCAATACCCCTATATATAGGAGGGTCATGGGATAGGGTTCTCTATCCCGGGAAATATGGGACTAAAGCAGGAGTAGAAGGGTTCAAGATTTTCCACAAAAACAACCAACTCGCAGCCTAAATCGATCGTTTCATTTCTGAAACGGTCGGTTGGGGACCTGAGCTGGTCGGTTTACACCTCAACCGATTGGTTGGGACCCATGAAACGGTCAGTTCATTTCTGAACCGATCGGTTCATGGTCCTGATCAGTTCTCGATTGACTTTCCTTCTTTTGTTTCTAATTGGTACGAAATACTAATCCTTGTTCCAATCAAATTGGGCAAGTGAAATGAAAGGAAATTTCTCACCAATCCTACTTTCCCAACTTGCTCAGTTGCATCAGTTGAACCGACCATTTCAACACTTGAAGCAATCGTTTCACCCTATCCATGAGCCGATTGACTCACCATCTGAGCCGATTGGTTCACCAAGCTGAGCCGATCGGTTCATCACATGAGCCGATCGGTTGGGAGTGTAGATTGTGCATAATCAATCAATTGTAGTTTCAATCAATCTGATACTCCAATCAATGTGTCCAACACCTTGAACATTATGACATTGAGCTATCAATTAATTGAGTGTTTAATTGAACTACTAAACTCCTTTAGTAATCAATCTAAACATTGTTTGTAGACAAAACTCCTCTTCCAGGTTAAATCCTATGTGTGTGACCCTGCAGGTCCATTTCACGTTGGCAGTGAAAGTCCATAACACTTATGACTTCACAAGCAAAGAGCGGTGCCTAGTCACACATCAGTGCTACCCAAGTGAAATAGAAAGTTGGAGAACAACTTTCAATCCTACAATCCGTGAATGGTGTTACAGTGAATGTATAATTCCTTTATCACTGATATCCCGAATGAACTCGAGGTATGGAACAATCATCCTGTCAATGTTCATTCAATTTCTTGATCTCAGAGTAGATTGGAAGAGATATGTATGACATCAATATCACATACTGATTCACACATGTGTGCATGCCTTTCTCAATCCTAGTCATCAAGTGGCCATGGATATCATACTCCATCAGGAGGGACAAATCCCATATCTATCACTCACCCCTCAAAAGCCCCATGTGTCAAAGCCACCCAATCATCACCTTTATAACAACCCATGTTTTAGGACTACGTTTGATGATGTCAAAGTGTGCCCAATGACATGTGTTGAGTGTAGTGATTTCAGGTCAAAGAATCACACTCACCACCATCACTATGAGTACTGACTGTGACTACCATGTCATGGTTCCATGTGTCAAACTCACGGTGGGTCTGTCTGGTACACTTGTTCTCTAACAAGTACCTATGTGTTTGGTTTAATATCTCTATATCATGACTAATGAGATTCTGTCATCAACCAACACCACAATCTAGTCTTGTGTGTCATTATTGTCTATCTACCTTCCACAATGACATCCGACTAGGGATATAACAAGAATGTACAAACTCTTAGCATCCGTATGATCTCATCATTCAGGTCCTTAACCTGAAAGCATACGTCATTGAGTACTGTCATTCTCTAGACATTCAATCTGTTCTATCACTATCTCATATGATTGAACCAGAAAGAATTGGAAGCTTGCCTTTGATGTTTATCAAATCAATCTTAATGTATCCCACAAATCATCCTTTGATTGGATCTCAGGGCATACATACCAACAGACTCCCACTTGCACTGTGAGCCAATCACCCTTGAATCATATTCACAGTGATCTTCAAACATGTCCCACATGTTACTGTGCTCTAGTGCGGACATAGTGAGTTATGGAAACACCTTGCCAAAGTCAGTATAAATTGCATGTCTCACATCTCTTCACTGTACGTCACACGTATGAGATGGAGTTGACGTAATATGCAATCTAGTATTCCTTTGCTAACCTTTAGCCACATTGCATGATCAAGGATTCCATACTTGTCATCAATGAGCAGAATATCTCTAAGTTCATCTCATGAACTTCCAGATCCATATAGTATCCACTGCTGTTCTCCAACACATAGATACTCGACATTTCCTTTTAAATGGTTTTATTGGAACACTTCCAATTATCAACAAACTTTCACTTTTATATATCCTATATATATTTTGCGATTAATTTTCTATCCTTCTGGAAGTTTGCAACAATGTAAATCTTCACATTGAACTCTTCCTTATCTCCATAGAACTAGTACTTCCCAAGTACTTATCAAGTTCTCATGGTATTCCAGTAACCCTTACTGGAAGTAGACAGACATCCACTCGTCATGTCTCACATACGAGTTATCAGGATGAGCACATCATATTGTCATGTCCTACATACAAGATGATGAATGCATTTTATTCTTGCCATGTCGATACATGCAAGATAATGGGATGATTACATACATGATAGATCCATATCTATTCTTAGTGTTCCCATTCTTCATAAGAATTGGACACTTGGCCTTGGGATACTAACTCCATGTAACATGGACAAATTTTCTCCCACTGAATCTGTGCATACTGAACCCTTCAGTACAGATTGCCAATGTATGCTTTCTCTTTTCAGGTCAAGAGGTTTTTGAGAACTATCTCTATAGATCTCTATTCCTATCACATAGGAAACATATCTATCTTCCTTAAAGATAATTTCCACTTTTGGATTTCCATTCTAGAACATTTCCATTTCAAATCAACATGTGGAATGTGAATACGCTCCCACTAAATCACAGATCCCTTCTTTATCTTTGACATATCAGTCAAACCCTTTGACTATATCATCAAAGTAAAGATCCAATTCTGAGTTGCTTGTACTCAATCAATCACATTGATTAGTCCATTGTAACTTATAGACTTCATTTGAATTATTGGATTCATAAACCATATAGGTTGTGTCACGTACACATCCTTGTTTTATTCCTTATAGGAATGCAGTTTTAGTATCCATATGCCAAATGTCTTAGTCATTAAGTTGCAATCAACAAGCATCATCCTTCTCAAAATGTTATCCATGTGTCTTAACACTTAAGACTCAGTTTCACTTATGGATTTCATCCAAGGGGTGCTACCATCAAGGTCATACCTTATGGTTCACGTGGATGTCATTTAGGATATAATGGTCATAAACCATAACTCAAAATTCGGTTCCTCATATTCATCTGGATAGTTGACTCATCACATGAACAACTCATCACATAGATAATTGAGGTGTATCCATCAAGGATATAAGAACTTACAACTCCTTGTGATTCTTAATGTCCTTTATTAGTGTGGGGTATTCTTTTATTAAGAAGAATTCAGTTATTTTATAATCATTCTCTAACTCCTTAGAGTATGATTCCTTCTTGATTTAGACATCACCAAGCCTTAATCATGAGTTCACTATGATACACTATCATAATCACTCATAAGGATCTCAAACATTTGGTCTAAGTATTTCATTCATTGATCTCATCAAGAATTAACACTTTACCAAATTTGCACTTCATCTATGATAATCTTGAACACTTCAAGATATTCATATTGGTATTTCTCTAAACACCAATTGAAGTATTAGCATTTGTTCCAATAGGTATGTAAATACATCACATGTATCATACCTAATAGGATACTCATTCTCCCACTACCAATAGTGAAGATTGATTAATCATGTCTAAGATATTCATGTCTCTTACTGGTTCTCTAACCAAAAGAGTCTAGATTTATCCATCACATAGAAACTAGAAATGAATTTCTCATGATTGATGCTAATTTTGATTGTTTGAGTTATCTATAACTTTTAGGTATCATTTTATCTTATGCATATAAAATACCACAAGATAAACAAGGCATTGCCACAAAGATCATATCTTTAGAAATTGAAACATCTCTTTATTGATTGCCATCATTGTCATACAATATGAAAAATAAAGTGTTTCTATCTATTGGCAAATATGAAATAGCAGTTCTCAACTCTATTTCGTACCCTTTAGGCTGAAATAAACTGAAAGGTACTCCTATCTATGGCAGCAACACTTGCTCCAATGATGGGTACTCCTTTCTTGGTCCTTTCACAAAGGCCATCACTTCTTTGTGGATATTGCATATCATATATGACATATCCATATCTTGGTATCATATACCTTAGATAAAAAAGCAGTTCATTTCATGATACCTTAGGTGGATATCTCCATCCCCTCCTTCATCTTCTTTTGTTCTTCCAGATATAGAGGACAATTCCCTCATACACCCTTTCCCCATGTGCCTTGAGGTTGAAGACGGCTTGGGCTAGTGGCTAGCATCAGAACACTTCTTTGATTTTCCCTTGGCATTTCCCTTATGACTTACCTTTCATTGATCTCATCAAAGATTAGGGTTAGTCTTTCTTCATATTTGCCTCTACTGTCCTCAACATGTCCAACAACTTTGTCAACGCTTGTCAAAGTTGTTCATGTTGTAGTTTATCATGAACTGTATGATTCTCACAACATTTGCAGTATCATACCAATAGCCAACTCTTGGCTCAGAGGGAATCCTTCTTAGTCAGGTCTTTCACCATATACCCAATCATATTGAGTGTGTGAATACCTTACTGGATTTCCTTCTGTCATGACGTACTAGGACAATGTCTTGGAGACATCATATGTCTCATGTTGTCTCTGCAACTCATAGTTCAGAGAACACAACATCAAGCACTCCTCATCAATGTCTTCCTCGGTATGCTTCCATAAGCATACTTTCAGCCATTGATATGGTGGGATCGAGTTCATCTGGTTCTGGTATAACTAGGACTTAGAGTTTTCACTCTACGATTGAGAACACTTCTCAATGTCCTAACCAGTCGTGGAAAAATTCCCATTTAATTTTTCCTTTTCAAGGACCGATCGCAAAGAAAAGTGATTGTTGTTTGTTGTCATTTGTACTACAAAAGGAAATATGCAATTTTAGTCCAAAGACTCATTTTTGACTTATTTGATTGATTTGAAAAATTGACGATATAATTAGGCCTTTAATTAATTATTGCTCCCAATATTTTAGTTCAAACTGATAGCCCTCACCATCAATTCGGAAGATAGCAGCGTACAACCTTCTAGTGGGTAAGATCCTAAAATCCTCTAAATCATGGACCAGCTAGGGATGTCACCCACAACGTAGATCTCTCAGGTAGGAAACTCTTGCCAATTGCATCATATTCAACTCTTGATAAGATGTCATATGCAACTCCTTACCATGAGCATCTCCATGCCTCAAGGTGCTAGATCCTATATAGGTCACCTTGTTAAGTCCGACCCAAAGCAAACACGATGAATATGCATCCTGCTAGGGCAGACCCACATATCCATCCTTCATGCTTCCACGAGATAGACGGTGCACCATGCTAGGGCGTGCCCACACTTGGTCTATCAAGCTTTTCACGTGTGTCGCATTGGGAAGGAATCTAAAACTTAATATTTAATGAGGGATTTGGTTTTATATACATATACATATCCAATCACCACAATATATAGTACGTATCATATACATGCTATATCCCACTGAAAACATGCAAAATGATAAAAGCGATGATTATGGCCATTCTAATGTGATTCCTCGAGCTAAGAGGAATCACAGTCATCTAGGTCTACATCACATGCAACCTGTATAAGATGAACTCTGTGCTTTGCCTTTCTGAGTTTGATCAACTCATCACATGACTGATCGGCTCGCCATCAGGCC
Organism: Alisma plantago-aquatica; assembly: GCA_963693085.1. Lineage (NCBI taxonomy): Eukaryota > Viridiplantae > Streptophyta > Magnoliopsida > Alismatales > Alismataceae > Alisma > Alisma plantago-aquatica. The sequence goes on along the minus strand of OY856412.1, from coordinate 921,824,068 downwards.
ATTCGGCTGGGTGCCACCAACCGATCGGTTGGCTTCTCCAACCGATCGGTTCACTTTGTCGTCATGCATCTCATCATGGCCGCCACCCTCTCATCTCGCTCCTCAAACTGGTCATCAACCGATCGGCTCACTCCTTGAACCGATCGTCTGGAACGTCAACCGATCGGTTCACGCCTTGAACCGATCGTCTCATTTGTCGTCAGGATGTCCTCCGTTCTTTGACATAACATGAAATAAAATTCTATCCTATTTTACATTATAAAAAGAGAAATGTCGAGTTAGATTCGAGGGGAGAAAAGGTAGGAAAGAAATCTCGAATTATTTCGAGTAACATCAGGAATAGGAGAAAGGGAATCGGTGCGCAGATTGAGATGCAAGCAACCACATACAACCATACACAGATAGGGTTTACTGGCCATAACCACACTATACATGCACCACAAAACTCATTTAAGGGTGACGCGTATCGAGTGCATTCATAATACATATCATATATGTAAATTGGGATTTGTGGATTTAGGATTGGACATGTATAAAGCCAATTTTATTCGCATCGTATGCAATAAATAAATGCGACAAACCAAAATCGATCATATCGATAATCCTAAAGTATAGAGTAGTTGACGTGGCTCTGATAGCACTGTTGGGTTTTAGGGGAGGCAGAGAAGGCAATAGAAACAAAAAAAATTCTCCTCCCCAAACCCAGAACAAGGAAACGCGTCAACGTCTATACAATAGGAAAGGATGGTTTGTGGAATCATACCTTATCCCGAGGCTTGCTCGACAACAATACCTCGCGGCTTGCATGGTCTTCACCTCCGGTCTTAGACGATGTCTCTACAGCTCCTGGTCACACCGGGACTGACAACTCCTGGTCTCACCAGGACTGCTGGGATTGACAGCTGTCCACCGAGTGGCAGAAGTCTCCCGCCTCTGAAGAAGTCCACACGGACCACCTGGAACTCCAATCTCCTTGTCTCACAAGGAATTGGAAGGAGTCGCACCTTCCTGTCGGCGTACTAGTCACCGACACACTCTCCTGCCACCAGTCACTTTCTGCAGTTGTCTTTCCCTTGTTGTGCCTCCCTTATCGGGTAGCACTTGCTCAGGCTCTCTCGATTACCAAAACTAGAGAGAACGACAACTTTACAGAGCAACTGGTTGCACTGAGTTGTACTTTGAGAAGCCCCCAATACCCCTATATATATAGGAGGGTCATGGGGCATGGTTCTCTATCCCGGGCAATATGGGACTAAAGCAGGAGTAGAAGGGTTCGACATGGGGGTATCCATTGGCTTGGTGTTCTCCATCCCAACATGCTGAAGTATTTCATTGGTGTACTTGCCTTGGTTGATGAAGTTCCTATTCTTTGTTTGCTTGATTTGAAATCCAAGGAAGAAAGTAAGCTCCCCCATCATGATCATCTCAAACTCACTATTTATAGAGAAAGAAACTCCTTGAAAAGATGAAGATCATTCCCACCAAAGATAATATCAACAACATAAATATGAATGATTAAGAAATTTCTAGAAGTGTGTTTTAGAAAAAAAAGGTAGAATCAACTCTACCCATGATATAGCCATTGTCTAGCAAAAATCTATTTATTTTCTCATACCAAGCTCGAGGTTCTTGTTTAAGACCATAGAGAGATTTTTGTAACAAATAAACATGGTTAGGAAAATATCATGTTGAAAGCCCAAAGTTTGAGCAACATATACTTCCTCCCCAATTGTATCATTCAAAAATGTACTTTTAACATCCATTTGATAAAGTAGAAAACTCCTGTGACTAAAAAAAGCAAGCAACATTCTAATTGACTCAAGTCTAGCTGCTACGGGTGCATATGTTCCATAAAAATCTATACCTTCTTGTTGATTGTAGCCCTAAGAAACTAACCTTGCTTTGTTTCTTACCACTGTTCCACTTTCATCAAGCTTGTTGTTGTTGTGGTAGACCTGTTTGGTTCCAATGATCTTTCCATCACTTGTTCTTGGCACAAGAGTCCACACTTGGTTCTTCTCGAACTATTCCAACTCTTCTTGCATGGAAATGATCTATTCATCATCTTTGAGGGCTTCTTTGACATCTCTTGGCTCAAGTTGGGAAATGAAGGCGATGTATGCTTGTTCTTTATTGTAGGCAGCCCGCATCTTCACCCTTTCAAAATGATTGACTATGATGAGCTCTTTTGGATGATGCTTTGCAAAGAGGGGGGTTGGATCCTTCTTTTCTTCTTCTTTCTCTTCTTCATTACCTAACACCTCCTTTTCCTTTTTCACCAATGTCGAGTTTTTTCAAGTGAGGGATCACCTCATCTACAATATCATCATCAACAACATTCTCGGAAATATAGGATTTAGTCTCAACAAATCTTACATTGATAGATTCTTCTACTTTAGACAATTTAATATTAAATACTCCATAAGCCTTTATAGTAGCTCTCTAGCCAAGAAAGAAAGCCTCAGATCAAACTAGTCAAGGGAATCCTTGGCGTAAAAAAAAGGACAACTTAAAACATGAAAGAAGTCAATGAAAGGCTTTCTAACATGTCATAGCTCATAGGGGGTTTTCTTCAAAGAAGGATGAGCAAAAACCCCATTTTTCATAAAGCATGAAGTACTATCATCTTCGACCCAAAACGTCTTTGGAGTTTCATACTCTAGAAGCATGGTCCTAGCCATTTCTTGTAGTGACCTATTCTTTCTCTCTACAACCCCATTTTGTTGAGGCGTTCAAGGTTGATGCATGAGTTTTTAGTGGTTATTATAGGCACATTTTTCTTTGATTTCATGTGTAAATTAGTCATTTATTTGATTTATTATGTATGGAATGACATAGATGGCCTGTTTCTATTGAATGCATCAAATTATATGATTTTAACTATTTTATGTAGTATTTTACGCATCCCAAGTACTTATGTTGTTTTTGTGCATTTTCATCTCCTAAGTTAGCGTCACAATTGCACATTGATACAATAAATGAATACATTGAATCATGGATATTCTCGGTCGACAAAAACTTCGACCGAGACACTCTCGGTCGATAAAATTCTCGACTGAGAATAGACCCTCCTAGTCGTTAGACTGAGTTAGAAAAAATAGTTGGGAGTTGAGTTGAACGTAGCAATACACTTACTTTAGACTTACCCTCGATTGACAAATTCCTTGACCGAGAGACTCTCGGTCGACAAACTTCTCGACTAAGAATAGTTCTGTCTGCACTTTTCAGAACTAATCAACTAGCCATTACAAACACAATTAGTAGATAACTAACAACTAGTTGAGCATTAAGAACACCCTAGAAGGTGTCTACAATGTCCCCAAGCATTAACAAACCACTCCTATAAATAGGACAACCATAGGACACCTCAAGATACAACTTGCATACACAATTACACTTGAGATTCAATCCTTGTGAGCAAACAAGCTGAGCTACACTTGCAATCTATTTTCTTTGAGCTCTACATTAGTGTCCTATAGGCTGATATCTCCTATCCACTATAAATCCATGTCCATCCACTTTGGTTAGGAGATCAAACGCTTGATATAGGATCAAAGCACTGTACTCAATTGGTAACATTATTTCTTTCTTTCAATCTTGTTCCTTTTATTGTATTTTGTTCTCCTTTGCTACTCCTAGGTTGGAGGCTATGGAAAGGAGGTTGTTGGAGCTTCTTCAGGCGGTGAAGGTAGCTCGGAAGACTTTGGACTACTTCTAGAAGGTCTCAACGGGAAGCTACTTCAAGGAGGAAGGCTACTTCAAGGGGGAGCTTGAAGTTACTTCAAGTGAAGGATGCTTCAAGGTTGATGAGATGACTTTGGGGTGAAGGCTATCCAAAAGGTGGTGAAGGTGTTTGTAATTTTATGTAAAATCCCTGTGAGGTAATAAAATTCAAATACTTTCAAAATCCCAATTGGAAACAACCGGGTAGTGGACTGAATCCCTTAGTTTTTGCTAAGGGTGGAACCACTCTAAACGTCGTGTCTCCTTCTCCAAATTTCAATTGTGGTTGCTTGGTTGAATTAATTTTAAAATCATTATAAAACCCTATGCACACCCCCTCTAGAATTTTTCAGAAACAACATCAGTAATTCCCAGTATGATTCGAGAAAACTCGGTGCTATCAAGTTTCCAACTTGGTACTACCGACTTGACGTCAAGGAGGCAGTTCAAAAATCACAAAACTCGGTGCTATCAAGTCCAATCGATACTACCAACATGATCGGGATCACACGACTAAACCTAAGTGAATCGATACTATCGAATCACCTAGTCAGTACTATCGAGTATGCATGATCAGGCCATCTGCAGATTTCACTCTAATCCAATGGTGGATGTTATTTCAAACCCTAAGTGCCTTTTATGACTTGGGGGAAGACGGCCAGACTAGGGGAGATGGCTTTTTCCATTGCATGACAACCAAAGAGAGATAAGAGATGAATCGAGAACTAAAAGTTTCAACTGAGAAGATTTGAGAACCTTCAAAGGACAATTCTACAACTAGAAGACATCGGAACGCACATACAATGGAGGGGATCTACCAGACAGGCAGAGATTCCAAGGTTACTTTAGTTTCCTAATATTTCCCACATTTTTCTTCTTCCTTTCCATGTATTTGTCGATGAAAATCATGCAAGGCTAAAAATATTTATTTCTTAGGATTTGAGAGTAGCCCGAATATACACTGTAATTGATTTCTATGCATTAATATCAATTTTATCTCTTTTTACTGGTTATACATCTATGAAAGCTTTGTGTTCTATTTGTACTTGATCACCGTAAGTGAATTAATAGATGCTTAGTCATCTCAAGAGAGGGATTAAGGGTTAGAAAACATAGATTTACCCATGTACTATGCCCTCTGGGAAAAGCGGAGTGTAAATGGGAGGAGAAACCCAGAGAATAATCATAAAGCATCTAACTAATCAACCAATAACTTTGGAAGTGGGATTGACATTAGATTAAGTAGTGAATTACACTACAGGAACATGTAATTATGGTTATAGGATCCTTATCCAGGGATTGATATAATATATATAATTGTGTGGGGTTAATTATTAGTGCTATCTGTGGTGAAACCACTATCCTAAAGAATTCATTCCATCTCTAATAAATTCAAACCTTTAATTTGTTTTGTTTCTACATTAGTTTTGTAACTCAAACCAATTCAACCATTTACAACTAGCCTAGATGATTAAACTACAGTAAGTAGCAGTCTACTGGAGAAACGCTTCCTTGTGTTTGACTCGGGCCTCAAAAGGGTGTATATTACTTCCATAAGCTGACTTGCGTATAATACATGATAAACACATGTCAAGTTTTTGGCACCGTTTTTGGGGAAATGACAACATCTAGCACTACGAGTACTGTGGTCGTCCACTCTAGGACAACCCAACTTTTTATATTTATTTTCATTTAGAGTTGAATTATAAAATTATTATTACCTCTATTTCTGCTACTGCACGCTGACAATTAGTTTGTCACTTTTAGGCATTGGTGTATGGTGTAGACTCCAGCACACAAATATGGAGAGCCATCTTTTCCGGGGTTTGGGCAAGCAGAACTCCTTCACACAAAGAGAGAAGCTTCACAGTTTGTGAATAGATTCAACCAAAATCCACCACCAAAACCTCCACCTGAGAGACCTGCGACACCAGAAGAACCAGAGACAATAGAAATGGAGGGAGAAGAAGAACAAACAATATGGGAGATGAAAGTTTCATCATCTACGACCCAAAAAGGACCAATCAAAAGACAATCCATCAATGTGGGCAGTTACAAGATAGATCATGGACTTATTGCCTTAGTCAAATCTCAAGCGTTCCATGACCATCCTTCTGAAGATCCAATGATGCATATCAATAATTTTTTGAGAATTGTGATATAGTCAAGATAGATAGGATCCCGACTACTACAATATATCTTAAGCTATTTTCATCTTCACTAGCAGATAGTGCAAAGTCATGGTTCAACAATCTTGATGATGAGATTATCGACATATGGGATCAGATGATAGACACATTCTTAGAGTGCTATTTCCCTCCACAAAAGATGAATGACCTAGTGAAGAAGATTCACACCTTCAGACAACAAGCTAATGTCTCATATTCAGAGGTATGGGAGAGTTTTTAGAATATGCTGAGAAAGGTGTCTCATCCTGGCATTGATCTACTAGGGCAGACCAAGATCTTCTATTATGGTCTACACAAAGGGGAGAGAACAACTCTTGACAGTACAGGAGCAGGTTTCTTTGTCAACAACAAGCCCGCTCGCTTCCATGAAATCCTCAAGAACATTTCTAAAACCCAATCATGGGGAGAAGAAAGAGAGCTACCACCAACCATCAAGAGTGTCGGGAAATCCAAGGTGATATCTGCTTTAAATGAGAAGTTAGATCTGATTGCTAAGAAGCTATGTGCTATAGATAGATTTTCTACTGAAGAAGAAGAAGTGTCAGTAACCACTCTTTTGATCAACATAAAAACCAACCATTAGAGATAATCCCAAACCTAAACCCAGATTATGAAATAAAACAATGAATTCTCAACAAAGGCGATTAAACAATATAGGAAAAAGACAGACAATTTTTTCCTTTTTCTTTCTTTACAAACTCATCAATCAATGTCACATCAAGGACAACATATTCAGATATCACAAATCATATTCAACTCCATTAAATCTAGAATCAAATCTTGTTCTCATATGCAGTTCAATTTACATCAGATACATGTACATTGATGAACAAACTTAATCTACAACCCATCCCAAGAAAGAGAGAGTACAGGGACATTCTAATCTTAGATTATGCTATTTATATCTTCCTTGTTGTGACCTCTCTGCTAGATAGAATTATACCTAAAAACATTTGAAACAACCTCATGAGACTCATATAGAGCCCCAGTGAGTGGATACCTCCCACTCAAGCTAGGTACATGCATCAACATCAAATTAAGTATAATAAACTTAATAGAAACATGCAGATATTGAAAATTCTAGCAGATAGATCTATCATAAGTCATTTCTAACTTGCAATGATAATCTGATCCAACAGATAAGGTAATCACTTAAACCAATTATAACTTTGAAACATCTTTTAAAGCATGTCTATGAACAAATCAACAGATACTTCTTAGTTCAGATTAAGAATCCTAATGCATGAGTAACAAGTCAAGTTTGAAGCATTTTGAATCAATACATAACAATAACATTAACTTTGTGACACTCCACCAGCGGGACCAGGAACACATCCTGTAGTCCTGAAGCTAAAGTACACATAATACATATCTACCAAGCAGTACTATCAAATAGCAAGCAATCCGACTCATATTCAGAATGGATATAAATCCCAACATTTATAACTTGTCAACATGACAGATCATAATATGAAATAGTAAATTTCCATATCAACATGATTACTTTCCACAACATGAATCTTAATCAATAATTACAAATCATCAACTAGCAGTACAAGGAATGTAATAATCATTCAAATCATGTTCTATACGGCTTATCATCTTTTATTCATTTTCCCTGAAACTACTTGGCTTGCACCTCACCAAGTAGAAGTTGCCACACCTGATTCTTGTGTCAATGAATCACCATCACTATCTTAGGGTTTAGTTGACCACCTTAAGATATCAACAACATACCCTGGCCACATCAGGGTTGCCTAAAGAGGCTCACATCCTCATCTCGGGTACACGAGATAGGAACTAGCAAAGCAGTATATCACATATAATAGTATTTCACATATTTTTCATTTCACATTTCACATATTTCATTTCATTAGATTCTATTCCATCTGGACATAGACTTTCACAACAAGGATTTAGGGCCAGAGCCACTCCAGATGACTCACTCCTAAATCCTGGTGGTCTAACCTTTAAGGTCTCGATCCACACTCCAGAAATCCTTCTCAGAATTCATCAATTACTACAAGGAGATCCATTTTGTTTCCCCAGTGTGGTCCTCGGGGGAAACTCACGGTGTTCAGTGCACCTAACTAGATGTTCTGTCATTTCACTTGTTATTAATCTCTTTTACTCATCTTAAAAGAATTCAAAACATCATATATCATATCTGTCGCATAACTAGAATAACATGAAATAGATCAAGTTTATCAATAAGGACAATGATCAAAGAAAGAAGCACAATAAATCTATATATTGAAACACATATGACTATTTCTATCTTCTAATTCATCTCATAGCAATCATCAATAGTGGGCTTTCTGCCCGAGACATAATCTTGTTGTCCAACATTTACCCCATCAATGTTTTATCATCATCAGTGGGCTTTCAAACCTAAACGTAATCTCATTATGCAACATTTACCCTTATCAGGGTTTCTCAATGTAAGGAGTGCATATTAAATTCAATTTCAACATAAATCTTATCAGTTCATTATATAACATAGTTCTGAACAAATGTTAGAAGAGGCATTAGAACTAGCAATAGTAAAAGCATATAGATATCATGTATCATTCCTCATACTCAGAATAATTTATCATACAACATATACATGTTCCATCCAATCTGAATAGATGCCAATAATTGTATGCATATACATGCATAATAGACTTAGTTCTCTTCTTCTTTTATTTCACATTCTTCATATGGGTTTACTCATCAACACATGTTGACTATCAATTGAAGTTTGTACTATTAGTCCATTCTCAGAGTACAACTCACAATTCAAGAACACATTCTTGTAAATCAATTCAAATACTTGACTTTCATCTTTTAGTTGAATTCAACTACAATTATGTGCATCTCTTAATCCCCCATTTGAGATTGTCATTCACTAGCATCATCAAACTCGTCATTTTAGGGTAAGAGTTACATTCTTAGAATCATCTACTAATTCCTATCTTTTTCCATCATTTTATACTCAGTAGTCTCAACTTCTTTCATTTCATGTTCATTACATTATCTGGACCAATATTTCTTGATTCACTTTACATACAATGCTTCTCTTCTACATAACATTTATCAAAGTACAATTCTTAGTATATTTCATATAATTTGGGTTAACCCACACGTAATTAAAATAAAAGATAAAATACTTCAACATACTATCTTCATTAGTTTCATCTTTATCTTACAATCACCATTAAGTTCATCTTGTTCATATTGTCTCTTATATTCAGATAAGTGTTCCTTGTCATTGACTACGAATGCCATTCCCATAATCAACAATGATCATTCTTTATTATACTAAAACAAATACATTGGACTTAGGTGATATTAGTAAGACTCATCATATTCAATTGAAGTATTAATACTTTCAACATCAACATTTGATCACATTTACAACATCATATATAAGTTCTAGCTTTATCACTCATATTCATCTTAATACTAAACATTTAGGGTTTTCAAGAAGTCATTCCTTAGTTCAACATATCATAGGAATCATATCATTCAATAATACAATCATGATTCAAGGGTTCATTAGGGTTATTCACAAACATGGAAACCCTACTTTCCATTTTTACACATTTCATTCATCAATCATAAGTACACATTGATCAATTGACTCGTTTGATTCACTTCCTCAACACAAATCTTAATAAGGATATGTGGTCATTCAAATCCATTGACATTCAACAATACACTTGTATAATACGATCTAATACAATTCAAATATGAATATATCCATGTTAATTCAATTCCAAGCATTGTATAATACAATCTAGTACAATTCAAATATGAATCTATACATGTCAATTCAATTCCAAGAATATCGGCCATTTGGCTGATTTTTAGGCAAAATTCACATGAAATAGCATATTCATCTATCCATAAGAAAACCCATAGATCCTCAATTAATATATCAGGAACTAATCAAGTTTTAATCAATGAGAAATAATCAAAATCAGTAGAAGTTGAACCCCTAATATCTTTCCCAAATCAAATCCAATCACATACATATACAAGCAGGGTTTCTGATTATTTTAGCCGGATGGAATTAGGCTTTCAACATGAATACAAAGGTTAGGAGGGAGAAAAATTGTGATGTCCCTGGATTTTCTAAAACTTAATCTGATGTGTGACATCCAAATTGAAACCCTCACCTCAGCGAGAATCCCAATTTAAACACCACACACTAGGCTAAGAAGAAGAAAATAAGAGGAAGTTAGAAGGAAACAATCAGTAGCACATGTACATGAACAATAATAAAACCATACATACATGTTCACCATTCAACATATAATTACAACATGAATTGTTAAAACATTTGATATTACATATTGAACAACAAACTTATACATATACACGTACTACCACTAAACTACAAGATCATAAGACAACATGTCCACTTGTACATCAGCTCGCCACACAACTCTCAACTATCTTGGATCTTCAAGAGCATAACCACAACCTAAACAAAAGATTACATGTGGTACACATCAGCACAATATTCAAGAATATTGTACTGAGTATGCCTACGTGTCTTTTATATACCTCTCATCATATCTTGGCAATAAGATAAAACTAGTACTTGGCAGTAACAAAAGAATATAAGAAAAGTGTATACTTATACAAAGATATTCATTAACAAAAGAGAACACATTTTTAGCTTATTTTCCATTATATCATCCATGCATTTACTACCTGAGAGTTGAATGCATTTAAGGCCTTTATGATCTACTACCAAAGAGTTGGATCACTTCCAAGTACTTTACTACCAAAGAGTTGAAGTACTTATTTTCCAACACTTTACTACCAAAGAGTTGAGGTTCTTAGATATAATGGAATATGTAAATTATGTTTGATGTGTTCATAGCAATAAGTATGGAAAATCAAGCAACATATCATACAAGAACAATTATTTCAATCCATACCATATGCCAAGTATTTACTACCATATAACACATACATATTGTATAATAAGCCAAGTAAGAGGTAATGTCGTACCTTCACCAAGATAAACCTAGTCATCATATATTCTTTATGTCACTATATCCTCTTGGTCAAACCCTGATAAAGACAAGACTATATACTAGCATCAGATTCTCATCATATTAACCCTAATTATATCCATTTTAGGGTTTACCTTTACTCATTAAGATATGTGCATCATTGCTTGTCTTATCTTCTTGTAATTAGGTTACTGATCTTATATTCCAGATAAGGATACATAATATGATTACTTGGTAACATATGATTGTGTACATGTTAGCCCTATGTTACATGTATTAATCATATTAGGGTTTTATATCACATTAAGAGTAAACATCATTGTATAACATGGATTATGTGTATCATACTGATCTCATATTAAAATTTGAGGTTCTACATACTGATAAGAGCTTACTCTGAAGATTTCAACATTTACTGACCACATGTGTATTTATTGCATTTTATTTAGGGTTGAAAGCCCTAATTAGCCATATGGAGTAAATTACATGATTTCATGCATCAACATGAGTATATCTGACATCAGGTACATTATAAACATAATTACGAGTAAACTGACATTTTTCCATAATTTTCTATCATCATTTGATATTTATTACTCATGGACTAAGAATTACACATATTACATGATATCGCTGATATTAAAGCATTAAAAGGCTGATATTATGCTTCCATATTGTTCTACACATTTTTCTAAACATTTTGGTACCTTGTTTGTATTTGTTTGATGTGTGAGCTAATTTCTACGAATTATCAAACATCTGGATATATTTAGGGCATTTACCTTTTTCGGCCTATCGCAAACTGCCACATGGCCTTATGGCTGGCAAACATCCTTTTCTTGTTGTGACTGGTTCATCTCCTGGTTTGACTCAGTTTTGGGTGATTGGAGCGGGGTTTACCTATGTGGACCGCCTACCCACTTTCTACCTCTCGCGTTCAACACGACGCTTGCGTGGGGGGGGGGGTTGGGAACAGAAGCTGCCACTGCTGGCTTCATCTCCGGTGAGCGATTATTCCTCTACCAGTTCTCCTCATGAAAGTGTTGAGCTTCCATTGTCTTTGTCATCCCTCCCTCCATGCCGACGGTCGCTTGGATCTGCTTCTGATGACTCCTCCTTCTTCTGCCATATGCTCACTGACACCAGCTGTGGTTGCGGCTGTGCAAAAGAGGCAAAATGCCTCTGTGCCACAAAAGCCCAAAGAGAAAGTTCCACGAGCATGCCCAGGAATCTAGAAACTCGACAAACTCATCCACATATGGTGGGAAAGTCCTGCAACATCCTTCAAGCTCCATCTTCATGGCCGGCTGGGCTGAGTTGGTTTGCTACCAAAACCACTTCAGGAGGTCATGGAAATGATGGGGTTGGATTCCCCTGGTCCCCAGCTTCCTTTTTTGTTCATTGGTCTTCCTCCAATACCCTCTCTATTTCTATTTCCTTTCTTTGGTTCTAACCTGCTCACTGAGATGGAGAGACACCGCGAACTGGGAGTTCGTTCTTTCTACTAGAGTGGTAAAGCAGTTCACACAAGGGGTCAAATGGGAGCTCATCCCAGTCCAAAACCAACTGTCCAGTTGGATATCTTTCTCACTCCCACTATCCGTGATGTGGTGGAGGCAAACATGGCCTCGTCCTCCCCACATCTCAGCCCCAATCTACTGGAGGTTGAGGACAAACTTACAACCATCAGATCTATGATCTACGACCCATGTTGAAGCTAGCCACAACCCAATATGTGGCTTCCCTTAAGCCAAGGGCCTGGACCATCAGATTAACCACAAATGGCCCAAGTTTTTCCACAAGATGCATCCCAAACCAAGGGTGTGTGACACATCCATTAAGCCACAAACTTAGGTCTATGAACATCAAATATGTACATTATTTCACCAATTGCAAACCTAAATATCTCTCACTAGGAGGACCCAATTGCCACCAAAGTTTAACCATAGCTTCCTCACTACTCAAGGTACCATGTACACAAATTTGGTGCCAAAACTCAATTGTTTGACCATTCAAATAAATTCCTAAAATAGGCATAACTTATGGATCCAAATCATTATACAAACCTCAATCAACACTCCAACTTTACTAAAACACTCAAGATTCTCAAAACAACTGAACATGCATGACTTCACTTGTGTCATTGGACATTTTAGGATTCCAGAAGTCCACTCCGTCACATCCTACACACCTTTAAAGAAATTTCATCCTCGAAATTAAGTCAAAACCAGTCTTTCACATCCTATACATCTTAAAATAAATTTTGTCCTCGAAAGTAAACCATACTCATACCTCCAGGGAAAACCTTATCTTGCCTTCATCCACATGTAGGCACTATTCTTTATGTAACATATCCACAAAGGTTACCTATAACCATGTATCCAAAGCACTATTAGGGTGTTTACAACCATCTTTGGTGCACAAACACTCCATTCAAGGATGAACTCAAGGTTTAGAAGCTTAGGTTATGTCATGGCATATGTCATATATCAAGGTTGCATCCTTATCTTAACCCATGCATTAGGGTTCCCACATCATATTACCATGTTCTATAGGAATTAACTAAAGTTAGCCCATTATATCAAAATGTCATCAATATTTTATTAAGCTAATTGTTAGAACATGTTCAACATTAACATAAGCCTTTTAGGAGGGATTCAACTATAGTTAAACCACTTTATCCATCTAGGTCATATCAAGGTGTCATAATTGTTATGTTGTGCTAGCTGTCAAACTATATTTTTCATCTTTATTAAGCACTAAGGTTAATACCTCATATAACATGTTTCATTAATATGATCTTCTTTCATTGCTCATAATAAATTGCAACATTTACTAGTGATTTCATCACGAGCTTAGCCAACAAATTTCACATTATCATCATTATTCATGTATATGGTTAACCATTTATGCCTTGATATCTATTAAACCGTCTCTAGATTTCAAACATATTATGTTCTTATATATACATCTCAAGATTAGATCATGAACACATATATTCTATCATGGTTGTACTAGACAAACTTATACAAGTGGCTCCTCAAACATATATCAAAAACTTTATCTAAGCCAAAAGAGGTTCTCCTAACCCATATCATGAGGGTAGCCCCATGCTCAGTCTCTATGAGCTAACTCAACTCTATGAACATCCCGTAAACAAAGCTTTATCTTCCCTTCATAGTCTAGGGTTCTTGGATTACCTCATTGGCACTAGTGATAGCCTTACAAGATCAAACCACATAAGAAAAAACCAAAACATGCTATGAAATTCTCTTCATAGGTCTCTACCCATGAGTTGTTCTTATTGAACACTATCTTTTACACATGCCACTAGTGTCCTATGTGGGGAACCACCAACCCGAGCTCGAGGCTTCACAAAAACTAACATAGCTACCTCCTCTAGGGTCTTAGGCTCTCTCCCTCATCCAGATGGAAGGCACTCATATTCATGTTCACATGCACACATATATCGAGCCTCTCTCTCTATCTCTAGGGTTTGGTCCTCCCAAGGACATCTAGGATTCAATATAACTATAGGAATCATGCATAAAGCAACTCAACTCATTCACTCAGTAGTAGTCTAGTTTAGGACATATCATATCACAGATTTCTCTTATTTCTCATATCTTGGAGTTTAGGTTTGAAAACCTTCTCCCATTGGGTCTCACTCTCTCTAGAGTTAACCCTAAAATTGGTCCTAACACTAGAGGTCCTCCTTTGTAAAATAGATTGAGGCTATTGCTAACTCACAACCTTGTCTTAACTTAACATATCTTATCTCATAAAATCCTAGTTACTTGCATCATCAAAACTCATCTTGCATCCTCAAACTAAACTTGGGTCCTCAAAGACAAACATATATCATCATAAACATCTTATGTCTTCTATATAAGACTTACATCATATCATCAACTTATCCATCTATTCCATCTATCATATATACCAACAAGGCTCTAGACATCTAATCTAGAACTACTCTCTCTTCTAGACTGATGTCATTCACTTTCACTTAGGTTGCATGACCACCTCCTACTCGTACATGTGTGGGGACACATTTTTGTAATACATATACATAATAAGATATTATATAGTTTTTATCTGATAAAACAAGCGTCTGAGAAAACTATCAAGGTTCAATCCATTTGGAATCAAAAACCAAATCCTGAAAACGAGTGTCCCACACTTAGTACAGAGTACAATGTCATGAAAACTAGTGAAAAGGGTGAGAACAAGGGGTAGACTAGTGTAGCTACTCTAGACAACATGTGCAATATGTCTAGGGTTTCTCTTCCTTTTATGTACGTCATTTCCAAATAGTGCAACGTCCCATACCATTGCACTACAAGGAAAGAATGACATCTAAGGACTTGCTATTTAACAAACACCAGTCTAGACCTAGTTCTCGGACATCTAGGTGCTAACCTAGAGTCTAGATCAGATCTAGTCTCTAAAAGATGACCAATCTAACCCTAAAGATTATTAAGGCTCAAGGTTCATAGTTTTGAGTTGCATAATGAGAAAATGTCAGGCTTTGCTATTGTTCATGCTCTGATACCACCTGTGACGTCCCCGAATTTTCTAAAACTTAATCTTATGTGTGACATCCAAATTGAAACCCTCACCTCAGCGAGAATCCCAATTTAAATACCACACACTAGGCTAAGAAGATGAAAATCAGAGGAAGTCAAAAGGAAACAATCAGTAGCACATGTACATGAACAATAATAAAACCATACACACATGTTCACCATTCAACATATAATTACAACATGAATTGTTACTACATTTGATATTACATATTGAACATCAAACTTATATATATACATGTACTACCACTAAACTACAGGATCTTAAGACAACATGTCCACATGTACATCAGCTCGCCTTACAACTTTCAACTATCCTGGATCTTTAAGAGCATAACCACAATCTAAACCAAAGATTACATGTGGTACACGTCAACACAATATTCAAGAATATTGTACTGAGTACGCCTATGTGTCTTTTATATAACTCTCATCATATCTTGGCAATAATATAAAACTAATACTTGGTAGTAACAGAAGAATATAAGAAAAGTGTATACTTGCAGAAAGATATTCATTAACAAAAGAGTACAAATTTTTAGCTTATTTTCCATTATATCATCCATGCATTTACTACCTGAGAGTTGAATGCATTTAAAGCTTTTATGATCTACTACCAAAGAGTTGGATCATTTCAAAATGTGATCTACTACCAAAGAGTTGGATCACTTCCAAGTACTTTACTACCAAAGAGTTGAAGTACTTATTTTCCAACACTTTACTACCAAAGAGTTGAAGTGCTTAGATATAATGGAATAGATAAATTATGTTTGATGTGTTCATAGCAATAAGTATGGAAAATCAAGCAACATATCATACAAGAACAATCATTTCAATAAATACCATATGCCAAGTCTTTACTACTATATAACACAAGCATATTGTATAATAAGTCAAGTAAGAGGTAATGGCGTACCTTGACCAAGATAAACCTAGTCGTCATATATTCCTTATGTCACTATATCCTCTTGGTCAAACCCTAATAAAGCCATATACTAGCATCAAATTCTCATCATCTTAACCCTAGTTATATCCATTTTAGGGTTTACCTTAGCTCATTAAGATATGTGCATCATTGCTTGACTTATCTTCTTGTAATTAGGTTACTGATCTTATATTCCAGATTTGGATACATAATCTGATTACTTGGTTACATATGATTATGTGTACATGTTAGCCCTATGTTACATGTATAAATCATATTAGGGTTTATATCACATTAAGAGTAAACATCATCATATAACATGGATGATGTGTATCATACTGATCTCATATTTAAATCTGACGTTCCAGATACTGATAAGAGATTACTCTGAATATTTCAACATTTATTGACCACATGTGTATTTATTGCATTTTATTTAGGGTTGAAAGCCCTAATTATCCATATGGAGTAAATTACATGACTTCATGCATCAACATGAGCATATCTAACATCAGGTACATTATAAACATAATTATGGGTAAACTGACATTTTTCCATAATTTTCTATCATCATTTGATATTTATTACTCATAGACTAAGCATTACACATCTTACATGATATCACTGATATTAAAGCATTAAAAGGCTGATATTATGCTTCCATATTGCTCTATCCATTTTTCTAAATATTTTGGTACCTTGTTTGTATTTTTCTGATGTGCGAGCTTATTTCTACAAATTATCAAAAATTTGGATATATTTAGGGCATTTACTTTTTTCGGCCTATTGCAAACTGTCATGTGGCCTTAATGGCTAGCGCCCATCCTTTGCTTACTGTGGCTGGTTCATCTCCTGGTTTGGCTCGGTTTTGGGTGACTGGACTGAGGTTTACCTATCTGGACTGCCCACCCACTTTCTGCCTCTCGCGTTCAACGCGACGCTTGCGCGAGGGGAGGTTGGGAACAGAAGCTATCGTCACTGGCTTCATCTCCGGTGAGTGATTGTTCCTATGACAATGCTCCTCATGAAAGTTTTGATCTACCACTATCTTTGTCATCCCTCCCTCCATGCCGATGGTCACTTGGATCTACTTCCGATGACTCCTCCTTCTTCTGCCATATGCTCTCCGACACCAGCTGTGGTTGCGACTGTGCAGAAGAGGCCAAATGCCTCCGTGCCACGAAAGCCCAAAGAGAAAGTTCCGTGAACATGCCCAGGAATCTAGAAACTTGACAAACTCATCCACAGATGGTGGGAAAGTCCTGCAACATCCTTCGTGCTCCATCTTCATGGTCAGATGGGTTGAGTTGGTTTTCTACCAAAACTACTTTGGGAGGTCATGGAAATGATGGGGTTGGATTCCCCTGGACCCCAGCTTCCTTTTCCATTCACTGGTCTTCCACCTAAACCCTCTCTATTTCTATTTCCTTTCTCTAGTTCTAACCTTCTCGCTGATATGGAGAGACACCGCGAACTGGGAGTTCGTTCTCTCTACCGGAGTGGTGAGGCAGTTCTCCCAAGGGGTCAAATGGGAGCTTATCCCGGTCCAAAACCAACTATCCAGTTGGATATCTTTCTCACTCCCACAATCTGTGAAGTGGTGGACAAAAACGTGGCCTCATCCTCCCCACGTCTCAGCCCCAATCCGCTAGAGGTTGAGGATAAACTTACAGCCATCAGATCTATAATCTACGGTCCATGTTGAAGTTAGCCACAACCGAATCCGTGGCTTCCCTTAATCCAAGGGCCTAAACCATCAAATTAACCACGAACGACCCATATTTTTCCACGCAAACACAGCCCAAACCAAGGGCGTGTGACACATCCATTAATCCACAAACTTAGGTTTATGAACATCAAATATGCACATTATTTCACCAATTTCAAACCTAAATATCTCTCACTAGGAGGACCCAATTACCACCAAATTTTAACCATAGCTTCCTCACTACTCAAGGTACCATGTACACGAATTTGGTGCCAAAACTCAATTGTTTGACCATTCAAATAAATTCCTCAAATAGGCATAACTTATGGATCCAAATCATTATACAAACCTCAATCAACACTCCAACTTTACCAAAACACTCGGGATTCTCAAAACAACTCAACATGCATGACTTCACTTGTGTCATTGGACATTTTATGATTCTAGAAGTCCACTCTGTCACAAAAACACTCACCTCAGGTGCCAAGAACCTTAAAAACGTAGGTCAGTCTCTGAATTTTTGGAAACCCAATCAAACTCTCGCAAAAGAATCCAATTCTTTCTCCTCTCAACTCGGAAATCCTAGAAATGGGGATTAGAAGAGAAAGAGTGAGAAAAGGGGGAGATTTGTTGTGATTTTGATTCAAATCAGAGGAGGGATGGAATCTTGACATGTGAGAGAAGATTCACCATGAAATGCTATGAAAAGAAGCTAAACTTACTTGATTTCATCATATCTTGGATAGAGAAACCCTAGGTCAACATCTCCACCACTTTCTCTACTCAAAACCCTAGCTCTCCTCTCTCTCAAGAATTTCATTTCTTTGACAGGAATGACAAGTTATGAGAGCTCCTTATGTGTTAGGTTAGTCATATAGATGAATTGAGGTGCTTAGAACATTTGCAAACAAGCCCCTCAATGTATTTTTTTTTCTCAGACTGGTTGGTCGGCTGAGTTATAAACTCGACCGAAACCACACGTTTCAGAACTCAAACCTCATACAAAATTATGAAAATTTAACCCAATATCTGAAATGTAGTTTATAAGAAAAAAAAATAGATCATTTCGAGTTACCAATAAATAATTAAAAATCAAATACTACACTACTATATTGTAGTTAGCAACATGGTCAGTCGAGTTTGTCCTTCACAGAACTCGACCGACACCCCTCTCTGTAGAGATCAAACATCATCCAAAAATTACACCAATTTAATAGAGTGTCTATAATAGAGTTTAACAACTACATTTAAAATTTTAGATCAATTGGATATACCAATAAAAATATAAAATTCAATTTCCACACTTTTATATCAATATGAAAATATGATCGGTCTAGTTTGAAACTCGACCGAAAAATAGGTCAAAACATTCTTACAAATTTTGATATTTTTATAGGGTGTTCAAATTTTATATATAAAAATCATATCCAAATTTTAATTAAATAAGATTTACACATAAAATAATAAAAATCATTTAGTGAGACACTATATTTATCAAATTATGTATTCATAGGTCATCAAAATCCTAATTTGGGCTGATTAAGGTTTCCAAACCTTAACCCTAATTATGTGAATCAAAGTATGATTAAACCTTCTCATTATATTTAAAATATAAAAAATCAAGTACCATCACTAATCAAGATTTAAACAATGATAAACTTAGTTAAGCATACAATCATTCAAGTAAACCCTAATTAGATGACTAATTTGAAAACGGGTCATTACAAGAAAAGTGCAAGTATGTGTGCCAGGGGAAATACATGAACAATGACTATTCTTAGAGGAAGGATCCCAAATTCTCTTGGAAGGATCCTAACAACTTCCAACAGGATCCATCATAGGCACAACAACAACATCCTAAACCACAACAGTATGGTGGCCAAGCACAATATCAACTAGATCCGCAAATAATTGACAAGATTGAAGAAATGTTGGGCAAGCTGGTGAGTCAAAATGAGCTGTAGATTGCACAAACTCTAAGGGATCTTCAGAATCAAGGGGAACATATTTGCAACATAGAGACACATATCTCTCAAATAGGAGCATATGTGAGTACACTAAAGCAACCAATCCAACAAGAATTTCTAGCAAACACCAATGTACCTTTTGGGAATCAGCATGTGAAAGTTGTTCTACTTTGCAGTGGCAAGAATCTATTGAATGATGCATCACATGGTGCAGATATAGAAGAAGCTAAAAATCAAACTATACTAATGGATGAAGAAGAACCAGACATGTCAGAACATGAGAAGACTGTAGAGGAGCAAGTTGTTGAGGTTGGGGGTAATAAAACTCAAGCTTATATCTTGCCTCACCAGAGGGCACCTGTGGTTCTTGTGCCCTTTTTGAATAGTTTGAAGGTGACAAATATGGACCGACAGTTCAAGAAATTTCTAGATAATTTTTGGAAGTTATATCTAAACATTCCCTTCATAGACGTTATTGAGCAGATACCATCCTATGGGAATTTTTGAAGGATATAATTACAAAGAAGAGAAAGATACATGAGTCTGATGTCGTGGTTCTGAAAGAGTAGGTTAGTGCTTTTATTTTGGGGACATTGCCTCCTAAAATATAGGATCTGGGATGCTTCAATATCACATGCTTCATAGGAAAGACAAAATTTGGAGAGGCTTTATGTGATCCTGGGGTGAGTATAAATCTAATGCCCCTATCTACCTTCAAGAAGCTCAGACTTAAGGAATACAGGAAGAGAAGCATGAAAATCTAGTTGGTAGACAACTCAGTAGTTAAGCCATATGGTATATGTGAGGATGACCTAGTCAAAGTGGATAGGTTCGTCTTTCCTGTAGATTTTGTAGTGATGGAAATGCAGAATGACCATGTCAATGAGCCTCTACTTGGAAGACCATTTCAAGACATTGCAGACATGATACTTGAGATGGAAGAGGGCATCTAATTATAGGAATTCAAGATGATAGGTTTCAGATCAAGATGCTGGATCACTCTCAAGCCATGGGAGATAAGCTGCAATGCAACATGCTTCAACACGTGGATAGCAAGTTTTCTCTATTTCTCTAGAAATCGTTCCTAGATATGGCCCATGTTATGACTAAAGTAGAAAGAGGTACACTAGTAGTGGACATCCTGGAAAATACAAAGGTGATATCAGTGATTCAAGTAATGCACTACCCAGAAGATGAGGGAAAGGAGTATGACCCTATTGTCGTAGAAGAAGCCATAGCTGATTTTGTGATACAGTCATTGCCCAAGCTACCCTTAGAAGCATGCTTGATGAATAGAATGAAGGAAAACATCTACAACAACCATCTAGAGGAGTGTGTCTTGATGCTGAAGGCAGTACCTTGCTACTATGCAAGACACTTTGAAGACCTTGGACCACCACCCCCACCATTGGTCCCGTTTCTATCGAGCCCACTGGACTTGGAGCTAAAGCCAATACCACCACACCTGAAGTATGTCTTCTTAGCTATAGAGGAAAATCTCCCAATGATCATATCATCTTCTTTAAGTGGCGAAGAGGAAGGAAAACTACTCACTGTGCTCAAAAACCACCGAGTTGCATTTGGGTGGTCCATAGCAGACATTAAAGGGATCTCTCCAACCTTGTGCCAACACAAGATTTGGCTTGAAGAAGGAGCAAATGCAATTATCCAACCTCAGTGGTGTCTCAATCCTATTACGACTAAGGTGGTGAAGAAGGAAGTCATCAAGCTTCTATTGACAAGTATAATCGACGCAATTTCTAACCCAATGTGGGTTGGTCCTGCCCAGGTAGTTCCTAAGAAAGGGGGGATCACGATCACTACTAATGTGGTTAATGAATTAATTTTCACTAGGCTGGTGATGGGTTGGTGAGTGTGCATAGATTATCGGTGACTAAATGCAGCCACCCTTAAAGATAATTTCCCTTTACCTTTAATTGATCAAATCTTGGAACGATTATCTAGCCGTTCGCACTTTTGTTTTCTTGGAAGGTATTCTAGTTATAATCAAATTTCCATAGATTCTAAGGATTAGTAGAAATTTACTTTAACCTATCCTTACGGCATGTTTGCATATCGATGGATGCCTTTTGGTCTTCGTAACACCCCTGTTACATTTCAATGTTGTATGCTCATCATTTTTTCTAACATGGTAGAGCAGTGCTTAGAGGTTTTTATGGATGATTTTTCTATATATGGGGAATCTTTCAATGATTTCCTATATAACCTTGATAGGGTGCTACAGAGATGTAAGGACACTCACCTAGTTCTTAACTGGGAGAAGTGTCACATGAAGGTGAGTGAAGGGATTTTTCTTGGATACAAGGTGTCGAACAAAGGCATGGAAGTAGATCCAGTAAAGCTTGAAGTCATCTCCACACTACCTCCACAAACATCAATAAAAGGAGTAAGGAGATTTTTAGGGCACACTAGATTCTACCGCCATTTTATCAAGGATTTCTTGAAAATGACCAAACTATTGTCTGAACTTTTAGAGAAAAATGTTGAGTTTTCCTTTGATGAGCATTGTTTAAAAGCTTTTAAAATCCTTAAAGAAAAGCTGATTTCTGCACCTATCGTGTAGGCTCCTGATTGGAGCCTTCCTTTGGAGATGATGTGTGACACATCAAATTATGTAGTTGGAGCTGTGTTGGGTCAACACAGAGACAAGACTCCAGCTGTCATATATTATGCGTCAAATACTTTGAATGATGCATAGATGAATTACATTACTACTGAAAAAGAGCTGTTAGCAGAGTGTTTTCTTTTGAAAAATTCCGCGAATACTTAGTTGGGGCTAAAGTGATAGTTTGGAATGACCATGCCGCCATCAAATACTTGTTACAAAAGAAAGATGCCAAACCCAGATTGATTAGGTGGATCCTTTTACTGCAAGAATTTGACATTGAAATTAGAGAAAAGGCAGGGGTAGAGAATGTTGTAGCTAATCATTTGTCTAGGATAGAAAGGGTGGACGAAAAAGATGTAGCCATCCCCATTATTGAGGAATTCGTGGATGAGAAATTGTTTGCAATTAAAACTAAAGATCCTTGGTTTGCAGATATTGTTAATTACCTAGCTTGTAAGGAAATGCCTGCATATTGGGGATACCGGGAGAAAAAATGATTTTTCCACTCATTGAATTTTTATATTTGGGATGACCAATTCTTCTTAAATAATGTAGGGATGGGCTTTTAAGAAGATGTGTACCTCAATATGAGGTAGAGAGTATCTTGTCACACAATCACTCTCTACCTACGGATGGACACCATGCTAGCTCTAGGACTACAACCAAAGTCTTAGAGAGTGGGTTTTATTGGCCTATCTTGTTTAAAGATTCTCACAACTTTGTTCGCCATTGTGACGCATGTCAACATGCATGTAATATCTCTAAGCGACATGAGATGCCCTTAAATGTGTTTTAGGAGGTTGAGGTTTTTGATCTTTGGGGTATAGATTTTATGGTCCCGTTTGTGTCATATAATTCCAATCTTTATATATTACTTAAGGTTGATTATGTGTCTAAGTGGGTGGAAGCAATTCCAACCCACACCAATGACACACAAGTAGTGTGCAAGTTTGTGAAAGAATACATTTTCTACAGGTTTGGTGTCCCCCACCTAATTATTAGCGATGGTGGATCACACTTCACTAATAGGCAGTTTGGAGCTTTACAGAGCAAATATGGGGTGAAGCACCAAGTGGGTAGTCCATATCACCCACAGACTCAAGGACAGGTTGAGGTGTCCAATAGATAGAGAAGTGAAGAAATTTTGGAAAGGATGGTATCAACCAATAGGATGAACTGGAGTTATGTGCTAAGTGATGCTCTTTGGGCCTATAGAACAACCTACAAATCCCCAATAGGAACAACACATTTTAGTCTAATATGTGGTCGTGCATGCCATCTACCCATAGAGCTTGAGAATAAGGCTAAATGGGCTATGAAGAAGCTGAATTTTTACATAGATGAAGTGGGTAAAAAGAGGCTTTTGGAGTTTAATGAATTAGATGAGCTTAAGATGGATGCTGATGAAAGCTCTAGGATATATAAGGAAAGGACTAAGAAAATTCATGATAGACACATTCTAAATAGGGTGTTTCTCCCAGTTCAGAAAGTCCTCCTTTTCAATTCTAGGCTTAGGCCACATCCGAGGTAAGCTAAGGTCCAAGTGGAGTGGAATGTTTGTGATTGAAAAAGTTTTTCCCTATGGTGTTGTGAATATTGTAAATGGGAATAGGTCGTTCCTTGTTAACGGCCAAAGATTAAAGCACTATTTTGTAGGGGAGGTAGATCCACGAATAGAGGAGGTGCAACTTTGCACCGTTCTATAGATTCTTTCTCTAAGGACCATCTAGTCTAGGACGTTAAACAATGACGCTTGTTGGGAGACAACCCAATTTTTATTGCATTATTTTAAGGTTCAATTTCCATTTTTAGTTGTTATTCTACTTAGATTTCTATAAAAATGGTACCTTGACTCATTTTTGGAGTGTGCAGGGCATAAAAGTCAGTACTGCTGAGTTTATCAGTCGGTAGTACCGAAATGAGCTCAGGGTTTTGTATGCAACTGCAACACAGACTCGGTACCACCGATTCAACTGGTCAGTACCACTGAGTCTCTAAAGATCTTTCGATCGCTAACTGGTAATGTCTCAGTACTACTAACTTTTCAATTGGTAGTATCAACTTTTGGATGTGCCCATGTTCAATACACTGAGCCCAAAAATTTGAAAGCACTGGCATTTTTAACAACTCGGTACTACCGACTTGACACATCAACAATCCGCGTGATTGTGATCCAACAGATACAACACAATTCATCAAGCGTTCAGTGGTACCAATCCATGACGCAAGTGAGTACTACCAACTAGTAGTCGGTACCACTAACTCTAGGGCAATCTTCAACAGCAACGTCATCCAATCGTAAGCCGTCGATGCACCGACCACAAATTTGTGCTAGCCCACTCAGTACTACTAACTTGAAAATTAGTATTACTAACTCTTCCACATTCAACTATATAAGGAGGGGTGATGGATCCATTTTCTTCACAGCTTCGACATCCACCCCTCCTGCATTTTAGAGCAAGGCTGCACCAAGCACTGATGGTCTTCCTTGAGCTTCTATTCTCTTAACCTCCTTCTTGCATCAACACCATGGCCCCTAGGAGAGGAGCCTCTACATCGGCGGATCAAGGAGAGTTGGTCCCTCGATCAACCCTCATCCAACATCTGTCTTTGGAGATTAGGAAGATCTATGAAGAGTTTCAGACAAGGCAGATCATTCCAACGCAATATGGCGATCGCACATTGATCGAAAGGGCGGGCTTTACTGAAAACATGTGTTGGTATGTAAGAAGCAATTCATGAAGGGGGATAATCCTTTCTTTAGTGATTGGCAGACCTACTTGGATCTCATCCTGGAGTTCTTGGCATCCTAGATGTTCTCGTCGCCCTCGAGCAGAAGTTAGGAGGTGAATGGCGGGAAGGCAAAGTCAACTTTTGCGTCTTTAGCAACAACTATTCCATCACTCTGAGGGCCTTCAACAACATCTTCATTTGGGCTCACATCCTGAAACACTCTGCCCCTGTTAAATTTGACTACGACTTGGCTTGTGAGCAGTTGACTAAGGTGGCAGTGGGATTTTGTATAAACTGGCATATCAGTTCTGTTATTGATATTGAGTACCCTTTTGCTCAAATCCTTCACTGCCTTTGCACCAACACTATTTTTTCTCATTCCAGTCAAGCTCAAGGGAAGGTTCAAAAGGCAGATCTCTACTTTCTCTATAGGCTACTAGAAGGGGAGATTGTCAACTTTGGAGCCTTCCTTCTTGTCCACATGATCTCTGTGCGACACAATGTGATAATAAAATCACCTATTTTATTTGGGGGTCTCATCACCCCCATTGCACTACATTTGCGCCTTGGTTTGTCCACCTTCACACCATTGGAGGATACAACAAAGTTGGACCTCCTGTACTTTCGCAAGGCGCACCTTATTACATTCCAACACAATGTGATCTATTCGCATTGCATGCGTCTAAGACTATTTCGGGAGCAGAGTCTCCCCGAACCTATCTTCAACTTGCATGGGGTGAACCATCTCTGGTGGATACTGAATGAGGGGAAGGCAGAAGATCCACATAGGACAACAACTTAGGTCGATGGGGAGGAGAAAAACGATGATGACTCCTATGATGTTGAGGAGGTAGAGCCCACCATCCCCATCACTAGGATAGCGGTCCCATGAAAATGGGCCCACACCTATTCTACATCGACTTCCTCTGCCCCACCTTGTTACCAGGAGGAGAAAGACCCATATAACATGTCGGGTATGTATACCATGCTGTAGGAGATCTAGACTAGACAACAACAACATTAGGAGATGCTGGCCGGTGTGCATGACATTCAAGAAAGGATGTACCAAAACTAGCAGGAAATTTATGAGAATGAACTCCTTCTCTTAGCCAACCAAGAGAATGTTTACATGCGTCTGTAGTGGAATGACAACTACTGGAACCATGGATACTTCGGGGAGTACCCATAGCCGCCTCCAATGCCACCTACGAACCGCTCATTTGAGGGGATGTTCCCTCCACATGACCCCAACATGCCACCTCCACCATTCTGAGCCCTGGTACCACTGTTCCACCTCTTGGGTGCAAGTATTGACTACACAGACATAGTCATATTCAAGCTTAGGGGGTGTTGGAACAACATTCTATCTTTATTTTTATTTTTATTTTTACTTTTAGTTGTTTGTTTTATTTTTAGTTGTGTAAATGTAGGATCCACATCTATCTAGTGTAATGGTGAGTAGTAAATGCATGGTTTTGTTTTTGAATAGATTGTACTCTCTATTTTGTTGCATGAAATAGGTCATATCCTCAAAAGCTTAAACTGTAAAATCTTTCTGTAATACCACTTGAGGAAGTGTTTGAACTAGTCAGCATTAGGACTTAGGACATAAATGAAAGTTTGAATCAACTCAGGAATGTGAATGATGATGATGTTGACCTAAACTGACCAAACTATAACAAGATCTTAAATGAAAATACAAGAAATAAACCTTTAGGTCACCCTGAACGTAGGTCAATTAAGAGGGACATATCATAATATAATGAAAGGCATTGTCTCTTAGTTGTGTGATTCTATTTGCTTTTCATTCATTTTTGACTCACCACCTCAAGATTCATAAGTACTCCAAGTTATTTTATTTGATTGCATTACATGGAATGATAGGAACCTAATAGTTAGTCTACTTTCAGTTGAAGAAGAAAGAAAAACATTGCATTTGTATGCATTAATGATTTTAGTGCATACCATCTTAGCTTGCATCACACGGTTCATGTAGTTGCATACATTTCAAAATTGCATGCATATTTTCCTAAACATATGGATTTTAATTTCAAGTTATGAAGCTAAAGTGCATGGATATACCTCCTATAAAAAAAGAAGAAAAAGAAAAAAAAATCATGAAAGCAAGAAGCATAAAAATTAGTCTTGCTGAAAAAAAGAAGAAGAAGAAAATTGATTAAAAGAAACAAGGAGAAAGTATATACTGCATGTTTGTTTTTGTGATGATTTAATCCACATGTGCATTCTTTTGGGTTTTCAAACAATCTGAACTCATTCATACATACATCATTTCATAAAAAGGAAAAATTTAGGCATTAGGATTCATGCATGGCATTCTTTTCATCCATATAGGTTCATTATTCTCTACGCATAAATAGGTTGGATGTACTTATGAATTTTCATTTGCAACCCATCTTGAATCATTAATTTCTCTTATTAGTAGGCCACTCTAATTATTTATCTCTTCATTCATGATTATACAGAGATATGCTTCCATGTAGTTGGTAGTTAGGAAAGAGCAATTTACTGTAGGGAATCACACAATAGACTAAGTGGATGTCTGAGTAATTATGATGTTAACTACTTTCTTGATGGTGTCATTGACTAAAAGGTGGACATCTTTTATGGATGTTTTTGGTCACTTTAAAGCATTTATCAGTTTAGTGGTCAATGAAGGCCAGTTTAGGGTTTGATAGGTGGATATGATTAAGAAAGGAATGTATATGTTATGTCATTTTGCTTACTTTTATCAAACATATCCGAGAGAGTGTTTCTCAAGGACGAGAAACATTTAAGCTTAGGGGAGTTTGATGCATGTGTTTTTAGTCATTATTACAGGCACATTTTCCCTTGATTTCATATGTAGATTATTCATTTATTTGATTTTTTGTGCATCGAATGACATAGATGGCATGTATCAATTGAATGCATCAAATTATATGATTTTAACTATTTTTGTAATATTTTACACATCCCAAGTACTTATGTTGTTTTTGTGCATTTTTAGTTACAAGGAAGTTCCACAAACTCGGTGCTACTGACCTAGTATTAGTTAGTGGTACCGACTTGATGTCAGTGATGGACCCAAAATTCACCCATAATCGGTGCTACCAAGAGTCAAAGTCAGTGGTACCGAAACAACATCAGTAAATCCCAGCATGATTCGAGAAAACTCGGTGTGCTACTGAGTTTCCATCTGGGTACTACCGACTTGACGTCAGGGAGGTGGTTTGAAAATAACAAAACTTGATGCTAACGAGTCTAGTCGATAGTATCGACATGATCAGGATCACGCAACTAAACCTAAGTGACTAAGTACTACCGACTCACCTAGTCAGTACTATCGAGTCTGCCTGATCAGGCCATCTACAGATTTCACTCTAATCCAACGGTGGATGTTATTTCATACCCTAAGTGCCGTCTATGACTTAGGGGGATGGCGGCCAGACCAGGGGAGACAGTCATTTCCATTGCACAACAATCGGAGAGAGAGAAGAGAAGAACCGAGGACTGAAAGCTTCAATCGTGAAGATATGAGCACCTCTGGAGGATGATTCCGCAGCAGAAGATAGAAGAACGCACGTATAACAGAGGGGAACTTCCGGAAGGGCAGAGATTCATGGGTTACTTTAGTTTCCTAATGTTTCCCACATTTTTCTTCTTCCTTTCCATGTATTCGTCGATGAAAATCATGCAAGGCTAAAAACCTTTATTCCTTAGGATTCGGGAGTAGCCTAGATATACACTATAATTGATTTCTATGGATTAATATAAATTTTATCTCATTTTACTCGATATAAATCTATGAAAGCTTTGTGTTCTATTTGTTCTTGATCACCATAAGTAGATTAATAGATGCTTAATCATCTTATGAGAGGGATTAAGGGTTAGAAAGCATAGATTTACTGTGTACTGTGCCCTTTGGGAAAAGCGGAGTGTAAACGGGAGGAAAAACCCAGAGAATAATAATAAAGCATCTAACTAGTCAACCAATAACTGTGGAAGTGGGATTGGTATTACATTAGGTAGTGAATTACATTGCCGAAGTAGGTAATTCTGGCTATAGGCTCCTTATCTAGGGATTGAGATAATAGATGTTAGTGTGTGAGGTTAATTATTAGTGTTATTTGTGGTGAAACCACTGTCCTAAGGAATTCATTCCATCTTTGATTAACTCAAACCTTTAATTCATTTTGTTTATGCATTAGTTCTGTAACTTAAACCAATTCAACCATTTACAACTGACCTAGCTGATTAGACTACAGTTAGTAGTGGTCTACTTGAGAAACATCTCCCTATGTTTGACTCGGGCCTCAACAGGGCCTATATTACTTCGATATGTTCACTTGCATATAACACATGGTAAACACATGTCAAAGGTGAAGAAAAGTATGTGCATACCTGGATTCCTCACATTACCTTTCAAACAAATCAATTTCAAACTCTCCCCCATGATCACTGCAGATTGAAGCAATCCGACATGAAGCTTCATTTTTAACTCATTTGAAAAAAGTCAAGAAAACATCAAGAGTATCACTTTTTGAAACAAGAAAGAAGGTCCAAGTATATCTGGAAAAATCATCGACAATCACAAGACAATACTTGCTACCACAAAGAGATTGAGTACACATTGGTCCAAATAGATCAATGTGAAGAAGCCCAAGAACTCTTTTGGTGCTAAGGACTCCTTTGGATTTGAAGGAGGACTTGGTTTTCTTTCCTTGGTTACAAGGTTGGAATTCCTCATTCTTTTCAAAATGAAATTTAGGAAGTCCCTTCACCAAATCCTTTTTGCTCAACTTCTTCATTTGATGCATATTTACATGACCAAGTCTACAGTTCCATACAGAAATATCATTCAAATTGACAACAAGACATCTACCAACAATAGGATTAATAGAGTCAGGAACAATAATGTAAAGATTACCATTTAAGTTCTCTTATACATATGACATTGTAGGAGAGGAAATGTAGAAGCAAGCATTCTAAAGAAGTATATAGAACAAGATAACCATTATCACGAAGTTGGTGAACACTTATTAAACTATTATGTAGGATATCCATAAGAAAAACATTCTTAATTTAAAGTGAATCATCTACATCACCCGCACATATTATCTTACCTTTGTTATTGTCTCCAAATGTCACTGATCCTCCTTTCTTCTTAGTGAATTGATTGAAATGGCTCATTTCAGAGGCAATTGAGTTATGTCTCTAGGAAGTCCCCAGTAACCCTCTATTTATAGGAGGGTTAGGGTTAAGGTTCCCAGTCTGTGTGGGAGTGGAAGGGATTAGAATTTCATGAACTCTGTCAACCTACAAACTACAAAATGATCACTTCACAAGTGAACCGATCGGTTGGCATGCAAGCCGATTAGTTCAACCCTTGAACTGGTCGTTTCGTCGTGTTTTCAAATTGCAATTGTGTTGTCAATTGTAATCCATTAATGTTCAACATGATATTACCAGTAATCCTTGATGCAATCGAATTGATCCATGATTCGGGAGATTCATCTCATAAACTAGTCATTTGGCAATCTTGAGTCGATCTGTTCACTAAGTGAACTGGTTAGTTCATTCCCTAGTTCATCCAGAATTCAGCCAGTACAATTTCCAATTAACCTGACACTCCAACTGGTCGATTCAACCCTTTGGCTAGTTTAGAGCCCAAAATTCAATTGTTGTTTAAATAGAATACCTAAACACTTTAAGTAATCAAATCAAACATCATTCATGAATAAACTCCTATTCCAAGTGTATCCTTTGTGTGTTACCCTATAGGTTCCAATTTACGTTGGCATTGAATGCCCATAACTAGTTTATGACATCACAAGCAAATAATGGTATCCAGCAACACATCATTTCTATATGAGTGAATGGAAGGTTGGAGAACAAATTCAACGTACAATCTATGATTGGTGTTTTAGTGTTTGTATATTTCCTTTATCACTAATATCCAGATTGAAATCGAGGCAAGGAAAAGTATCATCTTCAACATTAAATCTATGTTCCTTGAACCATAGTAGACTGTATGAGATATATTTAAGCTCAATATCACATATTGACTCACATTTGCATGTCCATGCATTTTTTAGTATTGCTAATCAAGTGTCCAAGATATCATACTCTTATAGGAGGGACAAATCCCATCTACATCACTCACAATCATCCCCATGTGTCACAATGCATCTGATAACCACCTTTATGGCAACCCTCATTCAAGATTATGGTGGATGATGTCAAAGTACACTAAACTGCATGTGATGAGTGTAGTAACTTTAGGTCTAAAAACTACAATCACCACCATCACTGTAAAAGCTGATTGTGACTATCAATTATGGTTTCATGTATCTCTCCTATGGTGGGTATGTGTGATAAACTATTCTATAACGAGTATCTATGTGTTTGGTTTGATATCACATATCATGACTGATGATATTCTATCATCAACCAACACACACTCTATTCTTTTGTGCTACTGTTGTCTATCAGCCTTCCTCAATAACAGTCAACTATGGACATATCAAAAATGTATATACCCTTGCATCAATATGATCTCATTGTTTAGGTTATCAACCCAAAGACATACATCATTAGGTAATATCATTCGTTAGACATTTATTATGTTACTTCATTATCTCATAACTGAACAAAACAAAATAAACTAGAAAGATTGGCTTTATTATTAATCAAACCATTCACAAGTTATGCCATTAGAATGATCATATGATTGGTTCTCTGAGCATACATACCAATAGACTCCCACTTTCACTTAGAGACCATCACCCATGAATCTCATCCCGAGTGATCTAACATCAACATTATGCTTCTGCTATAAAAGTGCTTTTGTCAAGGGGTTGACAACATTGTTCTCAGTTGGTACTCTACAAATCTTCACATCTCCTCACTGTATGATATCTTGTATAAGATGGAAACACCTTTGTATAAGCTTGGAACATTGATGCTATCTGGGTTCCTTAGCTTGTGCAATAGATCCATTGTTGTCACACTATAGATCCATTACATTGTTGATACTTGGAACAACCCCAAGTTTTGATACAAACTAATTGATCTAGACAACCTCCTTTGCTTCATTCGATGCAACAATATACTTCACCTCTGTTGTAAAATTGACAACTATCTCTTGCCTGAAACTCTTCCAGCTCACAACTCTATTGTTGAGGCAAAACTCAAATCTTCATTGTGATTGATATTCATCTTTGTTAGTTTGAAAGCTTGCATCGGTGTAACCCTTTATCACCATCTCTTCCTCTCCTCTATAGACAAGGAACATGTCCTTGGTTCTTCTCAAGTACTTAAAGGATGTTCTTCACAGTTGTCTAGCGAGCATAACCAAGATCTGACTAATATTTGCTCATCATGCTTAAGGCATAAGAGACATCAGGACAAGTACATAACATTGTGTACATGAAGGATCCAACTATAGATGCATATGGAGTCCTACTCATGCATTCACTTTCTTCAAAAGAACTGGGGCATGAGATGGTAACTCCTAGAGACATAGGTGTAAGGAAATATGCATCAAGTATGGCAGTGACAACAAAATTTTTACTTGTCATATTCCCTAAAGACAATAGACCACGTCAATAACTATGAGATGGGAAGGATGATTGTGAGTTTATGCCTAGTCCTATAGCAAGTACAATGACAATTACCTCATTGTAGTATTCACCTTTCTTCAAGTTGCACCTGGAAGTCCATCGTCGGTGACCTCCTGGTCTGTCACCATGAATGACAATTGATGCTGTCCTCCTAGCGACAGGAAACAACCTCCTTGCCTCTAGAGTAGTCCATGTGGACCACCAAGAACTCCTATCATTCATGTGGAACAAATAGGAGGGAGTTATACCTTCTAGTCAATGTACTAGAGTCAACTTGCTTTCCCAATTATCTCTCCCTTATTGTTCCTCCCTTTGATAGGTATAATTTGCTCGAGTTTTCTTGGTTATCACAACCAGAGAAGACAACAATTGTCAGATATTATTCTTGGGTCTAGAGAGTCCCCAGTACCCCTCTATTTATAGGAGGGCCAGGGTCAAGGTTCTTAATCCATCTGGGAATCAAACAGATGACTTTTCATGAATTTTTCAGAACTTGAGAATGGTGAACTGGTCGGTTCACTCACCAAACAGTCGATTCATGAATGAATCGGTCGATGCATGCCATGAACCAGTGAGTTCAAGCATTTTTACTATTCTGGATGGTATTCAGTGCATGATTAATGTAGATCATGACATCAACATCAATCATTGATCTAATCAAATTGACCATTGAAGTGGGTGGTTCATCACATGAACTAGTCATTTGGGACCATGAACCAGTCAGTTCACTTAGTGAACTGGTTGGTTCATGCCTTGGTTCAGGTATTGTTCAACCAATGGTGTTTCTATTTGACCTGACACTCCAACTAATCAATTCAATAGTTTGAACCAATCAATTCAGAGTCCAGTCAGTCAATTTTGAACCAATGTTGTTTAAATTGAATACCTAAACACTTTTAGTAATCATGTTAAACATCATTCATGTATAAACTCCTATTCCAAGTGCATCCTATGTGTGTGACCCTATAGGTCCCAAGTTACGTTGGCAGTGAATGTCCATAACAAAGTTATGACATCACAAACAACGATTGGTATTTACCAAGACATCATTGCTACCCAACTAATTGAAAAGTTGGAGAACAACTTCAACCTACAATCTATGAATTATGTTACAGTGATTGTATAGTTCCTTTGTATCTAATATCCACGTTGAACTTGAGGCATGGAATTGTCATTCTATTCAACATTCAATCCATGCTCCTTGAACTAAAGCAAACTGTATGAGATATATGTGAACTCAACATCATATTGATTTACATGTGCATGGACATGCTTTTATGAATATCGCTTATCAAGTGACCATGATATCAAACTCATGTAGGAAGGAAAAATACCATCTACATCACTCTCAGTCATCCCTATGTGTCACACTGTACCCGAGCATCACCTTTATGGAAATCCTTATTCAAGGTCATGGTGGATGATGTCAAAGTACATCGAATGAGATGCGATGAGTGTAGGGATTTCATGTCTAAGAATAACAATCACCACCATCACTATGAGAGATGATTCTGACTACCATTGAATGGTTCCATGCATCACTCTCAAGGTGGGTCTATCTGATACACTATACTCTAACAAGTGTCTATGTGTTTGGTTTGGCATCAATATCATGACTAATGAGATTTTTCCATCAATCAACACATACTCTAGTCTTTTGTGTTATTGTGGTCTATTAGACTTTGACAAAAAAATACTAATAGGGACATAACAAGAATGTATATTCTTTTAGCATTCGTATGATCTCATTTTTCACATCCTCAACCTAAAGACATACGTCATTGACTAACATCATTCTTACTCATTTATTATGTTACATAATTATCTAATAACTGAATAAAACAAAGTAAATTGGAAGGTTTTCTTTATTATTAATCAAATCATTTACAAGTTATTCCATTACAATCATCATATGTTTGACTCTCTTGACATACATACCAAAAAAACCCCACTTGCATTTAGATCCAATCACCCATGAACTATATTTTAAGTGATCTAACATAACCCTCGTGCTTCTTCTATGAAAGTGCTTTTGTCAATGGGTTAACCACATTGCTTTTAATTGGTACTTTACAAATCTTCACATCTCCTTACTCTATGGTTTCTTGTATGAGATAGAACCTCCTTTGTATGTGCTTGGAACATTGATGCAATCTGAGTTCCTTAGCTTGTACAATAGCTCCATTGTTGTCACAATATAGCTCCATTTCATCGTTGATGCTTGGAACCACCCCAAGTTCAGTGATGAACTTCTTGATCCAAATAGCCTCCTTTGCTACGTTGGATTCAACAATATACTCAACATCTATTGTAGAATTTGCAGCTATCTCTTGCTTGAAACTCTTCCATCTCACAAATCTTTTGTTGAGGTAAAACACAAATCATGACTACGACATGTAGTCATCTTTGTCAGTTTGGAATCTAGCATCGGTGTAACCTTCTACCACTAAATCTTCATCACCACTATAGACAAGGAACTTATCCTTAGTTCTTCTCAAGTACATAAGGATGTTCTTCATGGCGGTCTAGTGAGCTTCATCAGGATCTGACTGATATCTACTTGTCATTCTCAAGGCATACAACACATTTAGGTGAGTGCATGACATTGTGTACATGATGGATCTAATTGTAAATGCATATGGAATCTTTGTAATGCGTTCCATTTATTCAAAAGAATTGGGACATTGAGTTCTATAGATAGTAACACCATGACACATGGGAAGGTTGACTCTCTTTGAGTTCTCCATGTTGAACCTCTTCAGCACTTTGTCAATGTATATGCTCTGAATTAGTCCAAGAAGCCTTTTGGATCTATCTCTATAGATCTTGATTCTTAAGATGTAGGATACTTCACCTAAGTCCTTCATAGAGAATGTATTCCAAGCCAAGTATTTACCATCTTTGAAGTAGGTATGTCATCCCATAATAGTATGCCATCCACATATATTATGAGGAATACAAACATGCTCCCACTAACCTTCTTATAAACACATGGTTCATTTTCATTTTGACTGAATCCAAACTCTTTGACTATTTCATCAAATTGAACATTCTACCTTTGGGATGCTTCCTTCAATCCATAGATTGAACTTTGTAGCTTACATAATTTATTTACATCCTTTGGATTTATAAAAACTCCATTTACACATCCTCAAGAATATTCCCGTTAAGGAATGTGGTTTTAACATCTATGTGCAAAATCTCATAGTTATGATAAGTTGCAATGGCAAGCATGATCATGATGGACTTAACCATGGAAACTGGAGAAAAGGTTTTTTCATATTCAACACCTTGAACTTATCTAACACCCTTTAAAATGAATCAAACTTTGTATGTTTTTTACATTACTATCCATGTTAAACTTCTTCATAAAGGGCCATGTGTACCCTATGGGTTTTACCCCTTCATATGGGTCCACCAAGGTACGTACCTTGTTGGTCTACATGGATTCCATCTCAGATATCATGGCTTCAAGCCATTTCTCAGATTCTTGTTCCATAATAGCTTCTATATAGGTAGTTGGCTCATCATCAATGACCAACTCATTGCCTTCTTGAGTCACAAGGTAATTAAATTTTTCTGGCTCAAGGAATCTCGTACTAGATCTGTGGGGTTCCTATGTTACTTGAGGAATTTGAGATTCCACAACAATTTTTGACTCATTATGTTCCTATTGTACCTCCTCAGGTTCAATGTTTTCTTATTAGTCTCTGACTTATTCGACTTCTATCTTTCTCCAATTGATTCCTTTGGAAATGAATTGCTTTTCAAGGAATGCTTCATCCCTAGAAACAAACATTTTGTTGTCAATTGCATTATACAAGTAGTATTCGTTGATTTCCTTGGGATATCCAACAAAATAACATTTTTTTGATCTAGGGCCAAGCTTTTCTGGAAATATTTTATTTACATAAGCTTCACACTCCCAAATCCTCATAAAAGACAGTTCGAGATGCTAACCAATTCATATCTCTCATGGTGTCTTTTGAACTGATTTAGATGGTACACGGTTTAGTGTAAACATTGTGGTTTCAAGAGCATAACCCTAGAAGGAAGTTGGAACATCGGCAAAACTCATCATTGATGCCACCATATATAGTAATGTGTGATTACTTATTTTTGATACACCTTAATACTTTTGACAAGTTGGTTTTATACTTCATTCATGAAATCCTTGTACTTTTCAAGAGTTTCTGATTTATGTTTCATATTGTAAACATAACCATGCCTAATGAAGCCATCAATGAAGGTAATGAAGTACCGATACCCACCTCTAGCATTTTTTCTAAAAGGGCCATACACATCAATATGTATGAGTCCTAATATATCACTAGCCCTCTCCCTGTTACTAGTGAAAGGAGTCTTTGTCATGTTTCCCAACAAACCAAGTTTACATGTCCCTATTGATTCAAAATTAAAAGAGTCTAGATATCCATCTTTATGAAGTCTAAAGAGGTGATTCTCATTGATGTGCCCAATAAAACAATGCCAAATAAATGTTTGGTTTGAGTTGTTGAGTTTCAACCTTTTGGTATTTATGTTATAAACATTTTTATTAAGCTCTAATAAATAAATTCCATAAGACATCGGGGCACTTCTGTAAAAGATATCATCTTTTGAAATAGAACATTGACCATTCTTTATATGAAATTCATATCCATCCTTGTCCATATAAGGTACAAAAATAATGTTTCTATTTATGGAAGGTACAAATTAGAAGTTCTTTAACTATACTACAAGCCCTATGGACAGAGATACATCATAGGTTCCAACTATAGTGGTAGCAACTCTTGCTCCATTTGCAATGTGAAGTTCAACCTCACACTTTCGTAAAGGCCTACTTCTTTTTAGATCTTGCATATTGTAGCATATGTGATATTCACATCTGGTATCAAGTACCCAAGATGAAGAAGTAGTCAAATTTATTTCAATAATGTATATTCCTAAAGTGGAGATCGCTTCCTTCTTCTTCCCCAGTTCCTTCACATAAAGAGGGCTATTTGTTTTCCAATTTCTAGGCTGGTGACAGTTGTGACAATTGCCTCCCTTAGTAACCCCTCCTTTTGGCTTCAGTGCAGATAACTTGGGCTTCTAGCTATCTTTAGAACTCTTCTTATCTTTGCCTTTACCCATGGACTTTTTGTTCCCTCTGTGGATCATCATCATAGACTTGGGTTTGTTTTTCTTCATTTACACTTCAGTTGTTCTCAACATGCCAAGCAATTCTGACAATGGCTTGTCAAAATTGTTCATGTTGTAGTTCATGACAAACTAGCTATATGACTCTTGCAGTGGCTGCAGATTCACATCTGTAGCCAACTCTTAACCCAAGGGAATCTCAATATTGTAAGGTTATCCACATACCTGATGATTATGAGCACATGAGGGCCTATTGGATCTCCTTCTACCATGTTGCATTTGAATAACACCTTGGAGATATCATATCTCTCTTAGATTTCCTGATCTTGGTACATGTTCTTAAGATGTGCAACCATCACAATAACATCTATGTTCTCATGTTGAATTTGCAACTCATAGTTCTTTGATCACAACATTAGGTACTTGACATCTACGATATCTTCAGATTACTTCTTGTAAGCATCTCTGTCAGCCTTAGGTGCAGTGGGAGCAGGTTCATCTGGTTCTGGTGTTTCTAGGACATAGACCTTTCTATATTGTTTAAGAAATGATTCTCAACATCCTTAATCAATCATGAATCTTATTCCCACTTAACTTGTCCTTATGAAGGACCAATCACAAGGAAAATGTGTTGCTTTTTGTCATTTGATTCTATAAGAGAAGTTTGCAATTTGTCAAACATTTTGATTTTATTTGATTTGATTAAACAAAATGTGATGATGTTTAATTAGGCCTTTAAGTAATTATCACTCCCATTATTTTGTTCAAATTGACATCCCTCATGCATAAATTTGGAAGATTACATCGTACAACCTTCTAGTGAGAGAATATCCATATTTCATCAAATCATTAGTCAACTTTGGCTAATCTCCCACAACTTGACGATTTAGGTAGGCAATTTTTTCTCAATTGTATCTAAATACAACTTTTGGATAGATGGTGTGACCAACTCTTTGTCACAATCTATCTCCATGCCTATAGGTACATAATCTCATTAAGATCGCCTAGTTAAGTCTTACCTAAAATCCAACATGATAGAATATACATCCTACTTTGGTAGATCTACATATATACCATCACACTTCTATGAGATGGACAACACACCATGCTTTGGCGTAACCTACTAGTCGATCAAGTTTTTTATGTGTGTTTCTTATGGAAGGCATCTAAGACTTAATATTATATTTTTGGGATTTTATATAAATACATATACATATTCAATCACCACATATTTATAATATATATCATATACATGTTATAACCACAACAAAACATGCAATAATAAAAACAAATAATGGTTATGGCCATCCTAATGTAATACCTTGGAGACACAAGGAATTACTACCACCTAAGGTCCACATCATATGTAGCAACCTGTTATTGATGATGATTTGTGTTGAACTAGTCTGGGACGATCAGTTATACACTTGAACTAGTCAGTTGGCCTCTTGGTCGGTTGGTCAGTTGGTTGCTTGAATCAGTCATCTGGCCTCTGGTCCTTGCAATGTCTAGACTCCTCCATCTAGTCGGTTGGGCCACCAACTGATCAGTTAGATCCTCTTATCATCGCCTCTTCGGTCCTCCTGCCAATCGATTCGACTTTTGAATGGATCGGTTTGCTAGATGAGTCAGACGACTCACTTGGTGCAGACACCTTCTTTGCCATAACAAGAATTAAAAGCTATCCTAATCCTACTTTAACATATTACATTGTAAGGTGAAACCTCAAGTTACATTCGAGGGGAGCATATGGAGGAAAGAATTAATACTTTTACATATAGAAAACAAGAGAGAGGCTTGATATGCAAACCAAGATATGAAAGGGAACAACAACCATCCACCAAATACAAAACATATAGGGGTATAGGCCATAACCATGCTACAAATCACCATCAAACTGATTTTAAGGCAACACTTATAAATTTCATATATATATGTATATGTATATATATATATGTATATGTAT
This sequence comes from Alisma plantago-aquatica, assembly GCA_963693085.1. NCBI lineage: Eukaryota > Viridiplantae > Streptophyta > Magnoliopsida > Alismatales > Alismataceae > Alisma > Alisma plantago-aquatica. The sequence goes on along the minus strand of OY856412.1, from coordinate 921,783,869 downwards.
ATATATATACATATATATACATATATGTACATATATATACACATATATACATATATATATACACATATATATATTGTAGTGTTTAATCAGATAAGCATATTATTCATATTAATTATTCCCATCATATGCGATAAAAAAACAATAAAACCAAAATCTTATCATATCAATTAAATCCCAAAACATAGTAAATTGATGTGGTTTTGATACCACTGTAAGGAAATATGGCATCAGGTATGATAGCAGAAACATAAATTGTACTTGTCGTATTCCCTAAAGATAGTATATCCCATCAACAACAATGAGATGGGAAGGATAGTTGTAGGTTATACGTGACCCTATAGCAAGCCCAATGACAATTTCCCCAGCTTTAGTGTGCACCTTTCTTTAAGTTGCACCTGGATGTCTGTCGTCATCAGCTTCCTGGTCTGGCACCATGAACGGTGGTTGACGTTTTCCTTCGAGTGGCATGCAACACCTCCTCACCTCTAGAGTAGTTCATACAGACCACCGAGAACTCATTCCATTCATGTGGAATAGACAGGAAGGAGTTATCCCTTCTAGTCAACGTGTTAGTGTCGACTTCCTCTCCCTTGTTGTTCCTCCCTTTGACGAGTAGAACTTGCTCATATTCTTATAGTTACCACATTCAGAGAAGAAAACAATTGTTAAAGCTTATTGTTGTGTCTAGGAAGCCCCCAATACCCATCTTTTTATAGGAGGGCTAGGGTCAAGGTTCCCGATCCATCTGGGAGTCAAAAAGATGACTTTTCATGAATTTTCCAGAACGTGCAAATGACAAACCGGTCAGTTCACTCACCAACTGATCAGTTCTGGCCCTGGATCGGTCGATTCATGCATCTTTTGTATTCTAGATCACATTGGTATGAAATGCATGATTAATGCATATCATGACATCGACATCAATCCTTGATCAAATTGACCATTGAACTGGGTGGTCATCACATGAACTGGTCATTTGGGACCATGAATTGGTTGGTTCACTTAGTGAATCAGTCAATTCATGCCCTGGTTTAGGCATTGTTCAACCGATGTTGTTTCTAATTGACCTGACACTCCCAACTGATCGGTTCAACACTTGAACTAGTCAGTTCAAAGTCCAATCAATCAATTTTGAACCAGTGTTGTTTAAATTGAATACCTAAACACTTTTATTAATCAATTTAAAAATCATTCATGAATAAACTCCTATTCCAAGAGAATCCTATGTGTGACCCTAAAGGACCCAAGTTACACTGGCAATGAATGTCCATAACAAAGTTACGACATCACAAACAATAATTGACATCGTTGCTACCTAGGTTATTGGAAAGTTGGAGAACAACTTCAGCCTACAATCCATGATTAGTGTTATAGTGATTGTATAGTTCCTTTGTCTATGATATCCATATTGAATCCTAGACATGGAATCATCCACCTCTTCAACGTTCAATCCATATTCCTTGAACTAGAGCAGACTGTATGAGATATATGTGAACTCAACATAATATATTGATTCACATGTGCATGTCCATTCTTTTCCCTGTAGTGCTTATCAAGTATCTTAGATATCAAACTCATGTAGGAGGGACACATCCCATCTACATCACTCACATTCATCCCCATGTGTCATAGTGCACTCGAGAATCACCTTTATGGAAACCCTTAATCAAGGTCACGGTGGATGGTGTCAAAGTACAATGAACAACATGTGATGAGTGTAGTGACTTCAAGTTTAAGAACCACAATCACCACCATCACTATGACAGATGGTTCTAACTACCATTGAATAGTTTCATTGATCACACTCAAGGTGGGTCTATCCAATACAGTGTTCTCTAACAAGTATCTGTGTATTTGGTTTGATATCTCCTATCATGACTAGTGAGATTCTTTCATCAACCAACACATATTCTAGTTTTTTGTGTTTTTCTGTCTATTAGCCTTCCACAATAACATCCAACTAGTAACATAACAAGAATGTATATTTTCTTGGCATCTCTATGATCTCATTATTTAGGTCCGCACACAAAGACATATGTCATTGATTAATATCATTCTTTAAACATTTATTATTTTACATAATTATCTCATAGAATAAATTGGAAGATTGTCTTTATTATTAATCAAAATGTTTACAAGTTATGCCATTACAATCATCATGTGATTGGATCACTAGGCATACATACCAACAATGGGTGGGTTTACTCTCTTTGAATCTTGCATGTTAAACTTTTCAACACTTTGTCAATGTATGTACTCTGACTTAGTCCAAGAAGCATTCTACATCTATCTCTATAGATCTTGATTCCCAAGATGTAAGATGCTTCTCCCTAGTCCTTCATTGAAAATGTATTTCTAAACTAGGTGTTTATCATTTATAAAGTTGGTATGTCATTCCCCATCAATAGTATGTTATCTAAATATATGAGCAATACAACCATACTCCCACTAACCTTTTTATACACATAGGGTTCATTTTGACTAAACCCAAACTCTTTGTGTTGCAACCCCAATTTTGCATGTGTTTCATAATGGAAGTGTATTGATTTTATGAATTTGGACTTAATTGAAAAGGTTGCATGCTTTGCTTCAAAGAAGGGATTTCTTTGTAAAATATCCCTTTTGATAGGAATTTCGTGGTTCCTATGAATATATTAATCCAATAATGGATGTAAAAGAGAAGAAAAGAAGAAAAGTCAAAAGTTGCAAAAAGGAAGTAATAAGAAAAGAAAAGATCAATTAGATATTTCTTTATTATGAAATAAATTGAAAACAATGATAAAATGTGGTATAATTGAGTTATCCTTGATGGATTTTTGTACCCAAAGGATTTCTAATATTAAAAGTAATGCCAAAGAGGAAAATAAAAAGAAAGAAAAAGAGAAATCCTCAAAAAGAGATGTTAATAAGAAATAAATAAGATAATGAGGAAATAATGGATGTAGATGCATCTAGAAGGATAATAAGCATCCTTCATTATGGATTTCGTGTCTTTGGGATTTCTTGGGTTCCAAGGAGTCCAAATTGCAAGATAATAGGAGAATAAAGAGATAAAATCAAATAAAGCATTATTAAGAAAGAAAAGTTGAGATAATGATGAAAATATAAGAAATATGTGTAAATATAGATAATGGAATCATTATGAATGAGATTTCGGCTCCACATGGATTATAATGGTAAAAGGAATCTAAATAAATAAAATAAAAGAATAGGAGAGAGAAAATATGCATAAAATATGCTTTGTTAATAGATAACTTGCACATGAAGATAATACCCTTTTCCTTTGGAATTTGGGACTCAAATTTGTTACACACGTGGACTAAGTCATTATAGACTTTCCCCTAAAATTTGATATCAATTGGATAAACGGTTTGTGATATATGAATTTTACAAGTTTCCTAAAGTGTAAAAGATAACATTAAATGTCACAATTGATGTTCTAATACGAGGCTTGCAAACCGTTGGATCAAGATCCAACGGTAGCTGCTTTTCATTTTGGTTTAGGAAAAGGAACAGTAATGAGAGTTTTGTAACTCAAATTTCTTGCCGTACAATCCTTGTTCGAAGCTGGGGATTGCTCCGTTGAGTCTGGGAGACTAAATCGGAGTCAATCATCCTTAGTTTTTGGTAGTTTTCATACTCGATTGGGATTTCCCCAATTAACCTATAGGGGAAGTTTCCATGGAAACCAGGGTATACCCCTTGGTCCCCCTATCTATAAAAGGAGGGGGATCACGAGTTCCTTTGGAGGACGAGAGATGAAGTAAGACTGGTACATGCTTCTTGTCCTAAGGTTTTGCGCTTGAGACGCTGGTGCCTGGGCAAGATCTTCCTTCCCGATTCCATCCCTCCGGCAAGGTTTTCACCACCTATGGATCTGTCAAGCCATGGAGAGCAGCTTTGGTCAGCTTGCGGGTTCCCTAGTAGCAGTCGTGGATGTCGGCGTCGACCCAAAACCGGAAGAGCGGTCACGAAGGATGGCTGGCGGCGGGTGCTCTGTTCTCCAGGAGGAACAGAGTACTGTCCGCACGGAGCTGGTTGCGGGAAGGAGATGAAGTAAGGTGTGGATCCGGGAGCTGGGTAAATGGATCTGAGGCGGGATCCGCGAACTAGGGCTCGCTGGATATAGACAAGGGTTGGAGCTGACGTGGCAGGCTCCTATTCGCCGAAAGGTAAATCATTTAGAATAATCATAGTTAATTATTGATAACTCCGATTAAGACAATCCATATATGAAAATTGATCAAGAGAATGCAAGGATTCCAATAAAAATATAATCAGAATACGAATATGCTTCTAGTTATAAAAGTACATAAAGTTAGTATTTTAATTCTTTAAGTGGATCAAAATCCTAGTTTTGATGTAGGGTGAGTTTAAGGAACCAAGTTGATGTTAATCAAAGATTATCTTTTTAGACATAAAAGGAGTAGTTAGAACTAAAAGTATAATCTTTATGGATAGTTGGCTTAATCTACAGTTCCATGTACATAAATGTGCCTTAATGGGTTAGAAACCCTAAGTTTGGAGAATATGACTTTTTATGGTTTTAACTGTTCAAATCCATGAATAACCCGAGATATAATGATTCTAAAGTTAATTTGGATAAGAGAGATCCTTAATGTGAATAGTTTGAGCAATTAGAGTTTCACGAGTACAAAAGCTATTTTTTTAGGGTTGTTGACCTAAAAAGGATAATGTATGAGAAATTGATCTAAGATACCCTAATGCATCCTAATGAGAATTAGAAACCCTAGAAATGTATCCCAAGTAATTAAAGAGTTGTTTGGACGTGATGGTGACAACTAGAAGATATACTTGTTTTCAGGATTTATGTTCACTTGCTTGATTGGATATCTAGTTGGATTGAACATATTTCTTCTATGAGATCTTTAAGAAAGGTCTGTGGTTACGCTTATGAATATCTCGAAATAGTTTTCCAAGGTTTTCTGAAGTTTTCATCAATGACTTGTAATAAACTATTGGTTGAATTTAATTAGTTCATGCAAACTATAATGTGGATATGACTATCACATAATATATGTGCCTACTAGCTCAGATCCTGGTCCCCTCTGTGGCTTAATAGTTGACCTAGTATATGGCTACCTAGAGGGTAGGTCCATCAGGTCATTGAATGACTTAGTATATGGCTACCTAGAGGGTAGGACCATCAAGTCATATTGAGTTAGATATTGGGCTACCTTTGGGTAGTGCCATGCGACTCTATTACCCTATGTATTGGCTACCTGTAAGGTAGGACCATGGGGGTAAAGATCTACCTTTATAGAGGTATCATATAAGTCCACTACAGAGACAACACATAGTTGTGGATAGGTATGGATTGAGTAGTATGTCTTAAAACGTAATCTTGGTTGTTAAATGATTAATTGAATGATTACGTTGTTAACATATTTGCATGATTATTGTTTCCCCCACATACCAGCTTTATGCTGACCGACATTTTGTTTGTCGGTGTTTTAGGTACAAAGAAAAGAACAAACAGTAAAGTGGCATATGTGGAATTTAATAAGGATTAACGATCAAGGAGGATTAGTTAGAATATTCTCTCATATGGATAGAAGTTTAGTAATCCAAGTTTTTCAAGGTATGCAAAAAGTTTTAATTTATACCAGATTTCAGTATAGTTGGTAGAATTTGATAATTGTTATTGATTATTTGTCGAACCTTTGATCCTGTTAATTGGGATAACGACACCGACCTTTTGGTCTCCCTTAATTGAGGGTTACCGGGAGGCAGGGTTGTTACACTTTGAGTGTTTCATGAAATCAAAGATTTCATCTCTGAGATACTTGCTTTAATCCATAGATTGACCTTTGTAGCTTACAAACTTTATTTGCATCCTTTGGATTTATAAAACCCTCAGGTTGTTCTATGTACACATACTCAAGAAGATTCCCATTAAGGAATGCGGTTTTAACATCCATTTGCCAAATCTCATAGTCATGATAAACTAGCATGGAAAGTATGATCCTGATCGAATTAACCATGGAAACTAGAGAAAATGTTTCTTCATAGTTAACACCTTGAACTTGTCTTAAACCCTTTGCAACCAATCTATCCTTATAGGTTTTTACTTTACCATACATGTCGGTCTTCTTCTTGAAGACCCATCTACACCCTATGGGTTTTACCCATTCAAGTAGATCCACCAAGGTCCATACGTTGTTGGTGTACATGGATTCCATCTCAGATCTCATGGCCCCAAGACATTTCTCAGACTCTGGTCCCTTATTAGCTTCTAGACGGGTTGTTGGCTCATCATCTATGACCAACTCATAACCTTCTTGAGTCACAAGATAACCAAATATTTCAAGCTCAAGGCATGTCCTACTAGATCTACGAGGTTCTTATGTTACTTGTGGAATTTGAGATTCTACAATGACTTTTGATTCTCCTTGTTCCTCTTTTATATCTACTGGTTTAATGTTTTCGTGTTGGTGCCAAACTTCTTTCAGTTCAACTTTCATACCATTGATTTCTTTGGAGATAATTCCTTTTCTAGAAATCCAACATCTTTGGAAACAAACATTTTATTGTCAAATAGGGAATAGAAGTAATATCCTTTGGTTTCCTTAGAATATCATACAAAATAACATTTATCAGATTTTGGTGCAAGCATTTTTGGAAAGTCTTTTCTCACATAAGCTTCAAAAACACAAATATTCATAAAAGAGATATTGGAATGCTTCCCTACATATGTCATATGGTGTCTTTGGAACCAATTTAGATGGTACTCAGTTTAGTATAAATGCAGAGGTTTCAAGATAAAAAAACCCATAAGGTAGTCAGAAGTTCAGCTAAACTCATCATTGATCACACCATATCCATCAATGTGTGATTCCTTCTTTCTAATACACCATTGTTATATGGTGTTCTAGATGGAGTCCATTATGTAACGATACCACGGTCTTGTAGAAGGTCCTCAAACTCTTGGCTTAAGTATTCTTCACCTCAATCAAAATTAAGTGCATTAATACTCCCAAGTTTGTTCTATACATCATTCATGAATTCCTTGAACTTTTCAAGTGTTTCTAACTTATGTTTCATCAGGTAAATGTAGCCATACCTACTAAAGTCATCAGTGAAGGTAATGAAGTACTGATACCTACCTCTAGCATTTGTTCTAAAAGGGTTTCATGCATCCGTATGTATGATTCCTAATACATCACTAGCCCTCTCATTATTACTAGTGAAAGGGGTATTAGTCATTTTTCCCAACAAACAAGATTCACATCTCTCCATTGTTTTGAAATCAAAAGAGTCTATATACCATCTTTATGGAGTCTAGATATGCGATTCTCATTTATGTGCCCTAAACGACAATGCCAAAGATATTTTTTATTTGAGTTGTTGAGATTTAGTCTATTGGTATTTATGTTATAAATATTTGTCTTTAGATCTAGCAAATAAAGACCATAAGACAATGGAGCACTGCCATAAAGGATCCCACATTTTGAAATAGAACATCGACCATTCTTATTATGAAATTCATATGAATCATTGTCCATACAAGATACATAATTAGTCTTTCTTTTGATGACAAATACATAATAGAAGTTCATTAACACTATTACAAGCCCTATGGATAGAGATAAACTATAGGTTCCAACTATAGTGTCATCAACACTTGCCCCATTTGCAACCTATAGTTCAACCTCACCATTTCTTAAAGGCCTACTTCTTTTCAGATTCTTCATATACGAGCATGAGATCCACATCTGGTATGTAGTACCTTAGATGAAGAAGTAGATAAGTTTATCTCAATAATGTATATAACTAAAGTGGAGATATCTATCCCCATCTTCTTCTTCTTGAATGCCTTAAAGTACAAAGGACAAATTCCTCTTATCCTTTTCTTTCTCCTTATCTTCAGTGTTGAAGATTTAGATCTATGCTTAGTCCCAAAACTCTTCATGACCTTGATTTCATCCTTGGACTCTACTCCACTAATCACCATCACATATTTTTCCTTCTTCATTATTGCTTCGGCATTTATCAGCATGCCAAGCAAAACCAACAATGGTCTAGTCATGTTATTCAAGTAATAGTAGTCCATAAAATGGCTATATGATTCATGCAATGATTGTAGAATCATATCTGTGGCCAACTTTTGGCTCGAAAAGAATCTAGTGCTTCTAGATGTTCCACATGTCTAATCATATTGAGCACATGGGTCTCAACTGGATATCCTTTCATCATCCTACACTCAAAGAGTGCCTTTGAGACATTGTACCTTTTTTGCTTTGTGAGATAATGGTTCGGGCTCCTAAGATGTGTGATCATCTCTAGTATCCCCATGTCTTCACATTGCTCAAGCAACTCATAGTTCATGCATCTTAGTAGTAGGTTCTTTATGTCCAACACATCATTGGCATGCTTTCAGTAAGCATCCACTTTAGCCTTAGGCACATCATGCGCATGTATTTATGGCACTATTTTATCTAGGACATAGAGCTTATGCTCATCATTGAGAACCCATATCAAACCCTTAACAATGATTTGTTTGTTATTTGATTTTACAATAGAAAAATTGCACTTTATCAAAACACTTTTGATTTGAATAATTTTCGATGATATTTAATTAGGCTTAATTATCACTGCCACTATTTTATTCAAATTGATAGCTCCCACATATCAATTCAAAATATTGGATCATACAACCTTCTAGTGAGTCAATATCTAAAACAATTCAATTATTACCCAGCCAATGCCAGTGTCCATAATCAATAATTAAGGTGGGAAACATTTGCCAATTTCATCTTATGCAATTATTGGATAAATGATAGAGAACCTCTTTGCCATAGTCATTTGCATTCTTCTAGGTTCTTAATATTTCTACAGACACCCACTTAAGCCTGACCCAAAAGCCAAAATGCACCCTTCTTGGTAGGCCCACATTACCACCATCACACTCCGACGAGATGGACAACACACCATGCTTGGCGTGGCCACACATAGTCGATCAAGATTTTCATGTGTGTTGTTGATGGAAAGCATCTTAGAATTTATATGTTATTGAGGGAGTTTGTATTTATAAATACATATACATATCCAATCACCACATACAATAGTACATATCTTATACATTCTATATCCCATTGAAAAACATGCAATACAAATAAAAAGTGATGGCTATGGCCATTCTACTGTAATTCCTTGGAGAAATAAGGAATTACCACAACCTAGAGTCTACATCTCATGTAGAAAAATGTTGTTGAAGAAGATTTGTTCTTGCCAATATGGGTTGATTGTTTCAACCCTTGAACCGATCTTCTTGCCTCCTAGCCAGTGGTTTGTCGTCTCCCCAATCGACGAATCCCCGATCCACCATCTTCTAGATTCTCTAGTTGATTGACTGGGCCTCTATTCGATCGGTTCAGCTCCTTGGGCAGCTTGTCGTCTTCATATTAATAGGAGACTAAACTATCCTAATATTACATGATTATATAGAAACCTCAAGTTACATTTGAGGGGAGCAAAGATAGGAGAGAATGATACTTTTACAATTGGAAGATAATGTAGAGGCTCGATATGCAAACTGAGATACAACATGAATAAACACCAACCATCATGCATAGATAATTAGGGTTATTAGCGATAACCACGCTACACATCCACCATCAAAACCGGATTTTAGGGTGCCACGACTAAATTTCATATATATATATATATGTATATATATATGTATATATATATATGTATATATATATATATATGTATATATATATGTATGTATATCATATAAATATTAGTTTGGGATTGTATGTGGTTCTTAATCGAACATGCACATTTAATATTCACATCGTATGAAATAAAAATAAATGATGAAAATAAAAAATCCAATCATATAGATTATCCCAAAATACAGTAAACTGATGTGACTCATATACCATTATAGGGAAATATGGCAAAAAAAATAGGCAGCAAAAAAAAAAATTTAACTACCATATTCCCCTCATAGAACTAGATCGAATCAACAACTATATAATTGAAAGGTAGCTTTGAGGATATACTTGGTCCTAGAATAAGTAAAACAACAATCTCCTCATCATCTTGTGTGCCTTTCTTCAAATCAAACTCAAATAGTGTTTGCAGTAGCTCCTGGTTGATCATTCATGGACAACAGCCCGACATTGTCCTCCTAGCGGGAAAATCTCTTCTCCTCTAGAGTAGTCAACAATAACCACCTGGGACTCCTATTTTTCTAGAAGAATGGACAAGAAGGAGTCATCCCCCCATGTTGTTGTACTAGCACCAAATTGCTCTCCCACAATTATTATTCCTTACTATCCCTTCCTTTATTGAGTAGTACTTGCTTGAGTTCTCTCGATTACCAAAACTAGAGAAGACAACAATTTTCAGAGGCGATCAAGTTGTATCTCTAGTAAGCCCCCAATACCCCTCTATTTATTGAAGGGCTAGGGTCAAGGTTCCCAGTTTGCATGGGAGTGGAAGGTATCAAAATTTAACAAACTTTCTCGACCTACGAATGGAGAAATGATTAGTTCGCGGGTGAATTGATTGGTTGGCATGCAAGCCGATCAGTTCAATCCTTGAACCGGTCATTTTATCATGTTTCCTAATCAAAATTGTATTGGCAATTCTAATCCAATTAATGCACAACATGATGTCATCACCAATCCTTGATAAAATGGAAATGATCCACAAATTGGGTGATTCGTCTCATGAACTGGTCATTTGGCAGCCTTGAGCCGATCAGTTCACTAAGTAAATCAGTTAGTTCATGCCTTAGTTCATCCAAAATTCAGTCAATGCAATTTCTAATCAACCTGACACTCCAACCGGTTAGTTCAACCCTTGAACTGGTTGGTTTAGAGAGTGAGTGGGTTGGGTCATTGTGGGTGTGGGTCTGGAGGGTCCTAGTAAAAACGATACACTTCTAAATGGGTGGAAGAAAAGCACACCCAAACTCGACCCAGTGGGTTGCGGGTTGACCATGGGTGGCCACATAAAATGTGTCCAGGCAACAATAATTTGCTAGTTTCTTTCCTTAACACTAAAAACAACATTTAAAACATCTTATAACTATTGTTTTAATGTCAAATATAGTGCAAACAAACCAAACAAATACTATTTTTGATGTCAGACCATTTGATTAGTAGTTGATATATGTTTATGCAAACCGAAAGAAAAAATAGCAACTAGTTGTTGTATGTTGATGTAAAATAGAAAAATTGATGTAGTTATCATTGACAAATACCATATAATAGAACACATAATTTTCTCATGTTATATTAGACATTCCTAATATTACAAGTACTTGTTATTGTCTATTTCAAACACAAAATAAATAGAATACAATTGTTGTTGGTAAAGGTAAAGAGTCAACTTGTATGAAACAAGTAACATCTTTTAATAGGTGTATGTGTATATTATGTATATAAATATATTTTCTCAGTTAACTGGGTCACCCACGAGTCACCCGTGAATCCCGCTAAATAAACAGGTGGGTATGGGTTTGATAGATTTTCAGCGGGTGGAAAATTTCACCACCCAAACCCAACTTAAACGGGTTGACCTATGGGAGCCCATATATTTTTACCCAGTCTGACATGTCTAGTTCAGACTCCAGTTAGTCAATTGTTGTTTAAATTGAATGCCTAAACACTTTTAGTAATAAAATTAAACATCATTCATGAACAAACTCCTATTCCAAGTGTATCCTTTGTGTGTGAACCTGTAGGTTCCAATTTACGTTGACACTGAATGTCCATAACCAGTTTAGGACATCACAAGCAAAGTGTAGTATCTAGAAACACATCATTGCTACCCAAGTAAATGAAAAGTTTGCGAATAACTTCAACCTACAATGTATGTATGGTGTTTCAATGTTTGTATAGTTACTTTGTCATTGATATCTAGATTGAACTCACTGCTATAAGTGGTATGACAGGGGGATCGGGGAGTGGCAGTGACACTAGAGTCTATAGAGAAACCCTAGATAAAGATGGGTCTGGGGGGTACGGAGGGAAAGAGAAATGAAAAAAGGAAACATGAATGCATCTCCACGTTAAGGATGTCAAACTCAACTTGACATACAAGGGCATGAGAGGCACTGTGAGTAATGGAACAAGAGCATCTTCCCTGGAGATGGACATGGTGGTGACTAATCATGGAACATATGTAGTGGATGATGGAAATCCTTTCCTCCAGGATGGGACCTCAACACCCCTGAACTTTAAATAGGTGATCATAGGATAGGGTAAAGGATGAACATTAGATCCATTCTTAATAGATGACAAACTAGAAGAGATCCCAAATCTAGAGGATATTGAACTAGTAAATGATAAAGGATACCCTGAAATCTATATCGCCCTTGAGGTTAAGGAGATACTTTGTAAACCCTTCAAGTAGTCAATATTCATCAAACTTCTTGACAGAAATGTAGGCTTCCTCACCATGGCTAAAAGGTTGAAATTGTTGTGGCATCCGACATGGAGATTTGAACTCTATGAGCTAGCTGAACAACACTATGCCGTACAATTCTATAGAAGATCTGACCATGAGATTGTCCTAACTAGGGTCCTTGGTCCCTCTTTGGTCACTTCTTGAGGGTATGGACATGGTATGGCTATTTTTAACCTTCCAAAGGGATATCAGATCACATTGTGACATGGGTGAGAGTTTTGGGATTACCAATCCACTACAACAAGGAAATCTTTGATAGAATTGGGGAGGTTATGGGAAGACTTATTCAAGTGGATGGTCACTCCATGAACCAGACTAGAAGTAGATTTCCCAGATTGGCAGTAGAGATAAACACTAAAAATCCAATCCACATGGTGGTCATTATCAATGAGAGGGATTATAAACTTCAAAATGAGTCAGCAAATGTGGCAAATTGGGACATCTTGAGCAAGATTGCAAAGGCCCAACCGAAGTACCAACAAATGATACAAGTTAGAAAATAGAAGACGAAGCAAGATTTAGATGGGTGGATGAGGAGGAAAAATGGCAAGTCTACTATGGTAAGAAACTCCTGACCAATAGGCCCCCAAGAAATAAATAAATGAATCAAGCTAGAAAAAGAATCATAAAGGTAAATGTACTAGAAATAGGTGACAATTGCTAGATGAGGAAGATGAGGCAGCACTAACACCAGACAAGGAAGAAAGTATGAAGGATCTAGAAGATACACAAGTAACTACTATTAGTCCCAAGGTATGGCATAAGAAAAAACAATGAGAAAAGGACACTGATGTATCCAAAAACCATTCCATAAACAACAAAGCTAAAGAAAAGGAAGTGATGTCATTGAAAGAAAAGGAAGGGGTGACAAATAAATGAAGACAACACATACAATTGTTGACCAAGTTGGAAATGGTATTGCGATGAAAAGATGGCCGGGGAATGAAGAGACACTAAGTAGGAGTGGTATGGCAAGTGAGGGAGGTACTCTGCAATAGGAGAAAAACTAAGGAAACCAATCTATCCATGATACTATTGCTTATGCCAGCAAGAAGGCAAAGCAGAAGAAGGATAGAATCAATGCTGGGAGGAGTCAGGGTCATGCCTATAATACTAGAAGCAAGACAAAGAGGAATGAAGCTGATCAAGGTAGCAAGTTAGGTAACCCAAGTAAATGTTAACTATATTCTTCTTGTTATCCATGATAAATACAATATCCTGGAATATAAGGGGAGCTGGTAAAGTGAAAGCCAGACACACCCTTAAAGAAATGGTTAATAAGTATAAAGTGAAGACCGTTTCCATACTGGAACCCCATATCTCTGGTGACCAGGTACGATTTTCTATAAAGGTTATCAACTTCTCCAACTCCCATAGAGTTGAAGCGCATGGCTTCTCTACTGGGATTTGGATCCTTTAGCATGAAAAGGATTATGATGTTGAGATTATTCAAAGTCATCGCTACTATCCATTGTTGTATTAGTAACTGCACCCTTTGCACCTTTGTATATGCCAGCCCCAGCCCAAGTAATAGACCTATATAATGGGAGCATCTTCAACAACTAAGTATGAACATAACCATGCCATGGATAGTCATCGGTGACTTCAACTGCATGATGTCACTAGATTAGAAGATTGGAAGTCATTGTTTCAATTACAATGAAGCAACCAAGTAAAAAAATGCCCAAGTATCTACTAGCCTCATAGATTTTAGCAACACTAATCATCTTGATATATGACCTTGACCATTCTCCTGCTGAGGTATGACCACATCCATCCTAAAAAATGCATATATTCAATAGTATATGACTCTGAGCTACCACAAGAGGAATACTCATTTCACCATCTAGCAAGTTCTGACACTGGAATGGATCTACAGCACATGGCACTACAAGATTAGGGTTTCACTTGATTAGTTAATGCCAATTGGGTGAGTTAAGACTGCATCAATCAAGTTACATAAATACCCTACAAGAGTTTGACAAAAACATGGGTATGTTACAACTCTAGAAGATATAAAATGTATGAAATATAATTCTTATAACATCATCACAAGATGTCAATCCTAGTCACATCACGAAGAGGATCACACCTCCATAAGGACTCAACCATGCCCAAAGGTCATTAAGACCATCACATCATTCTCATCAAACTATCACCATACATGTGACATATAAGTTTAACATAACATTCCATTTAAGAGCTTATGATTCTCACATGGAAACATATTAGGGTTACAACAACATTGAGAGAGAGTATTTCCTAATCAAACAAATCATACAACCAAAAGTCTTAACTCTTATTCATAGGTGTTGACTCAAGGTCTAAATTGAAACCCTTTCTATAACTAACGAAACCCCTATTTTGATGATGACTAACCATTCCACTTATTTGTGTAGAATTCTTATACTTGAGTGATTTAATATTAGGTGTAGACACACTCCAAATGCCCTAACTAGCACATCTTATCTTGGAGAAAAGATAAGTCAAAATCAATGCCAGTGCACTTTTCTAGAATATGATGTAAATCCATTAAAATAATTTTGTAAATCACTTGTAATGATTGTATGAATTGTAATTAAGCTTAAAAAAATAGGAGCATTTTAAACAAATACCTAAGCACTCAAATGGCAATTTCCAAGATTCATTACAAGGAGTGTCGTCGGTCGAGTTTCACTTTTGGTAAACTCAACTGACACCCTTGATGGATTTTGGGAACTGCTAGGTTCATTTGAGTTTTACCATGGACAAACTCGACCGACACCCTGCATAGGAAAACTAAATTTTAGCCATCGACCAATTTTCATCCAGGATAAACTTGATCGAAAGTTCCAATTTGATTTTTTACATAGTGCAATTGGCCCGAGTTTCCCAAAAGTAAACTCAACTGAATGTAGTGTCTGAAAAGTGCAAAAAAAGTGTTTCTAAACATCGAGTGTTGCAAACATAAAAAACAGATTCGTTTCAACACTCCAAATAGTTAGAATGCATCCTTAAGTGTTTCTACTAGCTAGTAGGAATCCCAACTCATAAATAGGACCCCTTGGGCTTCATCCCATGGTTAGCCAAACACTATGAAGGTCCCTATATTATAGTTGAGAGCCTCCTTCCTCTCTTAAGCTTAATCACTTGCTATATCCATTAGAGTGAGTAGGATATTTGTAAGAGAGCTAGTCCTACATGTATATCTTGTGAGACTCTCCCTTCCCCCACCTCCCAATCTCTCATTCTAACATGAAGATGAAGGTTCTCTCTATTATCTAAGAGAGGTGAAGAAGAAGTGAACGAGTCCCTAGGTGAAAGCTTCTCCTTGGTGAAGGTGAAGTTAAAGATAGAATATCCAAGAAGAGTTGGTAATCCCTTCAAGGAGAATGACTTATTTCTAGATCGGGTAAGTTCTCAGTGAACGTGGAAGACTAATTACAAAAGTGGGTAAGTCCTTGGTGAGGTTGAAGACTCTTGGTCTTGGATAAGTAATTACTTTGGTAGGTTATTGGGTCCCTTGTCCTCAAAGGGAAGGTTGGGTATCCTTGTCCCGGAAAAGGAAGGTCTAATGTTGTAGCTCTTATAATGGATTATAAGGAGTGAAACATTTGCAAAATCCTTGAGGTTGACCTCTCTTGTGAGTAGATGTACATATTTTAGTTTCAAGGTTGGAACCACTATAAATACTTGTGTTATTTGGTGCTTGTTCAATCTCTCTCTCCCTTTCTATGTATGTTTTAGTTGCACTCAAAGTTCATACGAGCCATATTATATTAGAAATTTTGAAGGTCTAATGAATTTTTTTTAGTGGTTTTAGCTCTATTCATCCCCCCTCTAGAGCCTATACTAGATCCAACAAGTGGTATCAGAGTGGGTCTTCTCCAAGCATACTTCCACAAGTAGGAGAATATGGGCAATTATCAAGGTGGGAGATACCTCATAAAGATTCCAATCTTTGATGGTAGTAACTTCTTATATTGGAAGAGATGGTTACAATTCTACATCCAAGGGTAAAGTCTTGGGCTATGGAGAATGGTGGACCTTCCATACAAGCTACTAGAGATAAAGATAGAACAATGGGATGAAGTTACCTTGAAGAAATCAACCTTGAATGCAAGAGCCATCAACATTGTCAATTCCGTCATATTCCCCACTGAATTCAACCAGATTTCTTCTTGTGAGATGGCTTATGAGGTATGGAGAAATCTCTGTGTCACTTATGAGGGGACAAAGCAAGTGAAGGAAAGAAAAGTCCACATGTTCAAAGGCCTCCTTGAAATCTTCAAGATGGGAAAGGAGGAGAGGGTATCTGAGAAGTATTCAAGGATCAAAACTATTGTAAATGGTCTTGGCATTCTAGGTCATCCTATGGATGTAGGAGAGATCAATTCAAAGATCCTTAGGACTCTCCCCTAGAAGTGGAAATCCAAGGTGACTTCCATTGAAGAAGATAGGTCTCTTGATGATGTTCCCATTGAAGAAATCATAGGAAATCTACAAAACCATGAAGTTACACTTGACAAACAGCAATGGGTGTTGCCAACAACTATTTTCGACTGAGAAATTCAACCCATAAACTCGACTGACAACACTACGCAAAGAATATACAGATGCCTTTTTGGATAAGAATTTCCCTCTCAACTAGAATTTCTCAACCAATAGCCTTATTCTAAGGCATTGTCCTTGGTACCTTTATATATGCATTTTGCCTTTCTTTAATTTTCCCCATCTTGCTTACAACTCTATCTCTCTAATTGGTATAGATTGGTATCTTCATATCTTGCAATTACCTATCTTGAGTTGTTACGTAGGTTTTGATGATGATCTCTTTGGTTCTCTTGTTGTGTCTTAAATTTCTTCCATCGTGCTCTAACTTGCTACATCTATCCAGTTGTGTATTGTGTTTTTGATACAACCTTGAGGTTTTTAGTGGTAATCATCTTTTCGTAATGATGCATATTTGCTTGTGAGTTATATCCTTTCATGCTTATGAAATTGCTTATCTCCTTGTTTGCATAATCCTCTACATCTAATCATAGCTTGTTATTTAACTTATGTATCATTTCATATGATCTATATCCTACTAGTACTCCTAACTTGTAATATCATATACTACTAATCCATGTACATGTAGTTCTAGTCTTGTTCATCAATTGGTATTCAACTATAAACTATGTTTGTATCTTGTTTTCATACATGCCCAAGTTTGTTTCATAACTTGCATATCTATAGTTTTGAGTTTCTTGCATAGCCTTGTGATGAGAAACAAATAGAGCTACATTATATGTAGATGTTGGAGCCTTTGGAGAATTTATGCAATTTTTTAATGCTCTTCTCTAGTATCGGATTTTGGTGCAAAACTAGTGTTTTTAATGCAGAAATGACCTTCTAAGAAAGATACATGACTTTAATCATGATTCCTGGTGTTGTTTGGACGAATTCTCTTATCTTGAGGGTCAAAATTGTGCTTTATTAGTTTTCTATAGAACATTATGCTATAATTTCAAGCACTTTTTTGTTATTTTCCTTGATTATTGTTAGAATTATATTATGGGTTGTTCCAATGTATGTCCTAATTTTCTTCATATACTTTGCTTGGACAAGCCCCTAATTTTTTCTCTTCTACTCTCCATTCTAACTTTTGGAATCTCCTTTTACTAACAAGTTGTTTTTTTCAACCCCCTCACTTTTTGAAATGACAAAGGGGAAGAAGTCATGTCTTATGTAATGGGAGATGTAAAGGGGGGAAGACAAATAAGTAGAGCATATATAAGTAGGATACATAGTTTTTATAAATATTATGGAAGTTATGCAGGAGAAATAGCATTGATTCAGGGTGAGTATGAGAACTCCACAAACATCAAATTGAGGGGGCGCATATAAACTCAATTATTTTGAAACCCCTAGGTTTCTATGAAGGTATGATTTTACTTACATGCTTTCATATATTTATGGAATGGTTTGTCATCTTTATAAAGGGGGAGAATGTTGACTCAAGGTCTGAATTGAAACCCTTGTTTCAATTGACTAAACCCTTGTTTTGAAGATAACTAATCATTCCACTTATTTGTGTCTAATGCTTCTACTTGAGTGATTTTAGATTAGGTATAGACACACTCCAAATGTCCTAACTTATGCATCCTATCTTGAATGACAAGTCAAAATAAACACAACTACTCTTTTGTGGAATATGATGTAAATCCATTAGAATCATGTTGCAAATCTCTAGTAATGATTGTATGACTTGTAAATAAGCTTAGAAAAAATCAGGAGCACTTAAAATGAATATTTAAGTACTCAAATGGAAAATTTCAAAATTCATTATGGGGAGTTTTGTTGGCCGAGTTTCATCTTTGATAAATTCAACTGACACCCTTGATGCATTTCGGGAACTTCCAGGGTCGACCAAGTTTTTCCCCAGGACAAACTCAACCAACACCATGCATAGGATAACCAAATTTAATCCATCGGTTGAGTTTCATCCAGTATAAACTTGACCTATAATTTAAATTTTACTTGTCACATAGTGCAATTGGTCGAGTTTCCTAAAAGTAAACTCGACCAACTACATTGTATGGAAAGTGCATAGAAAGTGTTTCTAGTCGTTGGAGTATTGCAAACATCAAAAATAGATCTGTTACATCACCCCAAATATTAGGAGCGGGACCATAAATTGCACTCACTCAATGGTACAAACATGAGACAAGAAATATTTAAGCAAGGAAAACATAACTATTTACAAACTTATAAAATATTTCCATGTACATAACTTTCTCACCCTAAGGGTGGTACATAAAATGAAAAGGTGACATCTATATACACATATGCCCATATGTAGATGGTAACAAGGATATATCAAGATGTCCTTAAGTTCACCAACAAGATCATGATCATCTTGAGTCTTTGTTCTATAAAGTACCTACATCTGGGTGGAGGGAACACCCAAGAAAAGTAGGAAACAAAAGACTATGAGTCAGCAAAAGTTGATTATGTACATAGTGACGGAACTCTCTTCCCTTCCGAAAAGAGTTGAAGTAGCCATGTTTGTAGGCATAATAACTAGGGAATTATCTATTTCAAAATTAAGTAAGTTTTTCCAATAAAAAGGGGCCATTAAAGCTAGGTAAACTTCAATGACAAGTAACAAGAGAAGGAATTTCCAAAAGAATGAGGCAATATAATTAAACAATTAAAATCATAACTCTTGCCATTATCAACCATCCAATCACATAAATATTTTCATGCCAATATATTTGACTAAAGTAACATAGTAGGGCCATGACACCACTGGGTCATTGACCTAAGTAAAATGGGTAGAAGTAGCACACCTTAGGCAGAAGTAGCATGCTTTTGTATATATTAAGGTGGAAGTAGCACGCCGTGGGCGGAAGCAGCTTGACCTAATGGTTATGCATACACATCTATAATAGTTAAACCAGTCTAATTATCAAGCATGCATAAATATAGTGGCAAGACAGTTTACATTCACAAATCACATTTCCAAGAACAATAACAAAGCAAGTGGGGTCATTGACCTAATTAAACGTGATAATAATATTTTCAGATGAATAATAATAAGACACAACTGAGAGTATATTATTTGTTCAACAAATGTAACAAGAGAAAGTCTTTCATAAAGCTACCTCATTATGGGAAAATTTAGTCATATAATGCCCATTTATAAATAGGGAGGAGTACACACCCAGTCTTCAACACTATCCTATTTCAAGGGGAAATCCAAATTGGTCCTCTTAGACCTAAAAGTGTTTATATAGTCATTAGTGTACCATACTATTCTTTGAAGTAAGAGGTTTCTTCATAAGTATTTATTTTAGTGAATAAGTGTCCTTTCGGATCTTGGTGACATTATTTTTAAGTCATCTAAAGTGTCCTTACCATCATTTTTAGGGTTTCATTTTCCATTAGAGTATAATATAGGTAAGTAGAGCTACTACCATAATAAGTTAGTCAGAATGCATAATTATATACAATAATGAACATATATATAGATGATCAGAATCTAGGTTCCATGTCTAGTATAAACTACCATGTTATTTCAAGTAGGTTCATTGAAATATTAAGTCATCCCTACTCTTATTTATAAACTATATATGTGTGTGTGAAATATGCTAATGTGTATGCGTATATAACCATCACTTAGGAAATTGACTTATAATTTAGATTATAGTCTCTCTTATACATAATAGGTTCGATTGAATTCACCCCACTATCCATAACATAGGTATTAAGTGATCTTTTATAATTTGATAATAAAATAGACAAGAATATTGTCTTATACACTTCTATGTGACAATCTCTTATGTATATACTTTAGCACATATATTTTTATGGTTTCTGATTAGGATTCACTTATTGATACATATAATATGGGTTATTATAGGTGAACCAGTTAATCACATATATATTACATAGATATGGTAGAACTCCTAGTATTGTCATCTTAATTTAACATTACATATCAGACATTATTAATATATTATGTACACCAGGTTTATAGGAAACTAGTAGGCTTGCCAACTTATTTCATAGAGTGTGATTACCCTAATACATATAATTATACTGATTCAATTAGTAGGATATGGTACAGTTCCTTATGTATACCATGCGATTGAGACATTTGGATTACTGTTGTTGTTATTATCTACAACAATAATTGTTATCTAGATTAGTATCCTCAATTAACTTGCTAGGATCATACTAAAAACTAAAAAGGATGCTTACCTGTAACCCAAGGAAGTTTCTTATGGTGAATCGATCTATATGTCAAGTTCTATCCGAATCCAACTTCTCAAGTTTAGAGATTAGGGGAAATTGAGGCTCTCATCAATGTGATATACATGTTCTTGATGCACATGTTTGGAGATCTAGTTGTAGACAATGAGGGTAGCATCAGTAACTTGTAGAGGTTCCATAGCCGATATTTAGGTTGTGTGGAAGGTGGAGGCATGGTTGAGAGTGGGTTGATGTGGCTAAAATGATCTATGAAGATGATTGGTTGATGTCTCCTTCCATGGTGGCTACCAAGACGGCTAGAGGATCCAAAACATCGTGTTGTAGGCCATTGGGTTGTGACATATGGTGAGCACCAAACTATTGGGTTCAACATTACATCATGTTGGATATGAGATGAAGAAGCATGGAGGTGGCATGGCCATTCTGGGAACAACATAGAGGAAGGGTAAGAGGAGAGGGATGCCAACCAGTGATAGACTTCTTGCTTCATCTCCATTGGGCACATGGAGGGAAGTCCCAGTGGCTAGGGTTGGTTGAGATGCTCTTGATTAAGAAGGGTGACCATCATGCTACTGCTTGTCACTCAACATTGTCTGACATATCTGGGTGCCACCCAGGAAAGCATGGACCATGGAGTTTAAGGGGATGGTAGTGTGGGGCGGCTGAAGATGTTTCAGATGGTGGTGGAGGGATTGCCTCATTGGCTATGACAACCCAAATGGAATAGGATACATTGAATTGATGTCGATGGAGATTAGTAGTGATGATGGTAGGAAAGGTCTGAAGCTACACTTCTTGCATTGATGAGGTTGCAGGTGGCAGATGAAGGTGTTAGTTGTCTACACAGAAATGTTGCTATTCCTTAGAACAACCTCCAGCTAGTATAGGCATTGGGCACTGATCTAAGAGGTTGTATCAATGTTGAGATGGAGAAGGTTGGAGGCAGTGGTATGTGATTTGGACAAGCAAGAGGAAAGGAGGGGATCGTTTCCTGACAATGACATATCTTCCTGAATAGTACTTGGCACTATCGGTACAGGGTGATTATGTGGATGGCGGCTAGGGTTTTTAGGTGATTATGGAGGAAGGGAGGAAGGGGGAGCAGGAGAGGATAGTGACGACTACCATGTAAGGGGGAAATGATGCTTACTAAAGGGTGTCAATAGTTTTGGAAAGGGGAGAATGCTGACATCGCGTTTGAGATGGAGCAAAGTAATGCACATGAGACATAAAATGAGGGGAGAAATGGGGCGTCGTTTCCCTAGAATTCTAGTCGTTGGCGGAAGCTGGGTCAGCATGGAGCGCGATCAGGGAAGCGCAAGGTGCATGATGTTACACCTAAATGGATTGGTTTCTATAAAGTTGCTAATGTGATAATATATTTTTAAGTTGGTATAGTTAGAAAATTAGTTAAGGTAGCCAACATCCTCGACCCAAAATTTGATGGGTATACTAATTAAAGTGTAAGGAACCCTATATTAATATTAATTTTACTTGTTGAAACATTTAATCATTAATCTGATCATTTTTAAGTTAAACACTCAATTAATGTATATATTGCCTTTATTAATCAATTCAATACATTTTTTCACATGTTTATATCTCTCTTCATCAATTAAGCTTAGTATGACTCAAGAGTTCCGAACTAGGGTCACCTATAATAAAATGATATAAATTTACAAGTAATACCCAAATAAATTGAGGTATCATCAATATTTTTATTAAATATTATACTTTCTTAGTTCCAAATATTCTAATATATGCAAAATGATTTAATAATAATATTACAAAAGGTAGACCTAAGAAAAGGGGAGAGTGAGCTATATATCAAGATCGAGTACGTTACACCAAATGACTAGAATTTGTCCTTAAGTGTTTCTATTTGTTAGTAGGCATCCCCAACTATAAATAGGACCCCATGGGCTTCATCCCATGTTTAGCAAATAACTATAAAGGTCCCTATATTATAGTTGAGAGGCTCCTTTCACTCTTCCTCTTAATCACTTTCTACATCCAATATAGTGCATAGGAGATGTGTAGGAGAGCTAGTCCTACATGTATATCTTGTGAAGCTCTCACTTCCTCCACCTCCCAATATCTCTTTCTACCATGAAGATGAAGGTTCTCTCTCTAGGATAAGAGAGGTGAAGAAGAAGAAGGAAAGGAGTCCCTCGGTGAAAGCTTCTCCTTGGCGAAGATGAACTCAAAGGCGGAATATCCAAGAAGAGTGGGTAATTCCTTTAAGGCGGAAGACTTGTTGCAAGAGTGGATAATTCCTTTAAGGCGGAAGACTTGTTGAAAGAGTGGGTAAGTCCTTGATGAGGTGGAAGACTCATTACAAAACTAGGAAAGTCCTTGGTGAGGTTGAAGACTCTTGGTCTTGGATAGGTGTGTCCTTTGGTAGGTTATTGGCTCCCTTGTCCTCAAAGGGATGGTTGGGTATCGTTGTCTAGGAAAAGGAAGGTCTAATGTTGTAGATCTTATGATGGAGTCTAAGGAGTGAAACTTGTTGAAAAATCCTAGAGGTTGGCCACTCTAGGAAATGGATGTACATATCCTAGTTTGGAGGTTGGAAATACTATAAATACTTGTGTTATTTGGTTCTTATTCAATGTTTCTCTCCCTTTCTGCTTATGTTTTAGTTACACTCAAAGTTCATACTAGACATATTATTTTAGAAATATCTTGAAGGCATAATGAATTTTTTTTAAGTGCATTTATCTCTATTCACCCCCTCTAGAGCCCATCCTATATCCAACAATAGGATCATAAAACCCATCGACCATAGAGTTACAAAAATATAGCAACCATAGAGTCATAAACCCCAACAACCATAGTGTCAAAAATCTCATCGACAATGGATTCAAAAACCTTGGCGTCTATAGGATCAGAAAGCCTAGTGACCATAGGATCAGAAACCCTAGAGACCATAGGGTCAGAAATTTTCATTGACCATGGATTCAAAAAACCTCGGTGACCATAGGATCAGAAACCCTAGTGACCATAGGGTCAGAAATCTCATCGACCATAGGGTCAAAAATCTTGGTGACCATATAGACACAAAATGTTGGTCACCACATAGTTCAAAATATTGGCAACCACATTGAGTCAAAATCTTGTCGACCACATGGAGTTCAAAAATATTGGCGACCACACTGAGTTCAAAATCTTGGTAACACATTGAGTCACACACATATGCAAGATCTAGGTTTTATATATTCAAGGAAGAAATGTGTACAATGATTAGAAGTACATCAAGAAGTATTATCTACTCAATATCTACCATCTAAGCTCAACCCTAGGAAAAGGTAACTTCTTTCTACTTGGAACAATGTTTTTAGGGCATGATCATGTACGTGCAAGATAAGAGTAAGAAATAAACATGGAGAAAGTTATATAAACTGCCTTAGAGATGATGAAGAAGCTCCAAGCAGCAAGGTTACTTGAAGAAAGAAGGAATAAACTTAGGTTGAACACTCCACTCAGCCAAGAAAACTCAATTTTCTAAGTCAAGCAAACCCTATGTTAAGGAAGCAACAAAGGAGACATATTCAGCCCCTAGGTCAAGCTCCACCATGGTTCCAACCAAGAAGAAGAGAGAGGAAGGTAGGATAGGAAAGAAAATGAAGGAAGGGAGGAAGGTCTCACGCACAAAGACCAAGAAGCAAGACATGGAAGCTCCAAAAAACCTCAACAACTAAAGATCCAAGCCCTAGGTGCACATGCAAGCAAGATCGGACAAGCTTCTTCTACCTTAAGATCCTTCTTCTCCACTAAGCAATGGGATGAGTTCCTAGCATCAAGGAAGAAGAGAGAGAGATATGTGTAAAGAACTCATTCGAATGCAAGGAGGGAGGTATATTAAGCTTAGGGTGGGAGAGAGAGAGGAATAGAGAGGTGTCTAGCCGTGCATGCCATGTGTCCAAGGTCAAAACATCTCATCCATGAAACCAGGTTGACCAAATAAAATCTTAGCAACCAAGATGAGTCAAAAACCCAATCGACCATATAAAACCTTGACGACCAAGATGAGTTAGAAATCCAATCGACCACATAGAAATCTTGGCGACCAAGATGAGTCAGAAATCCAATAGACTACATAGAAATATTAGTGACCAAGATGAGTCAAAACTCCAATTAACCACCAAAACTAGGTCACCCATCAGATCCCAACACTCAATGGTAAACCATCGAGTTCGGGCATCTATGAGAGCAAACCCTAATCTCAATACAAGGCTATATGTCACCACTAAAATCATGGTTATATAAAAATGATATGAAAATGTGTGAGGCACAAAAAGCATGTAAAAAAATGCAAGAAAAACCCTAGAGATCGGTAAATTGCATAAAAAGTCCAGAACAAGCACATATTTGAATAACTTGCTCAAACAATGTCTAAACTAGACCACACGTGAAACTTAAGCTTGTCACATTATATCAAAGCATATATTAAGGTTTGATTAAGGTTTTCATCATATAATTAAGGCAAGATAGCATGTTTAACCAAAAATAAAGGTTAGGGGTCTTACAACCATAAACACCTAATAGGGATTTCTTCCCCAAAATCCTACGCAAATAGAGACAGGTACTTCCTACGCATCTCATCCTCTAACTCCCACGTGGCTTCCTCAACACCAAGGTGATGCCAAAAAACCTTAACTAAGGATATATCCTTCTTATTCATCTTCTTCACTCTCCTATCTTGGATCAACATAGGACCCTCAACATACAACACGTCCTCCTCCAACTCAACCTCCATTGGTTGCAATGTCAGCTATGTATCAGGGTGCCACTTCCTCAACATGGAGACATGGAATATATTATGCAACTTGCACAAATCTGGAGGTATCTCCAACTTGTATGTCACCTTCCCAACACGTGCCAAAATAGGGTATGGTCCTATATGCCTTAGAGCCAACTTACCTTTCTTACCAACCCTTAGCACACCCTTCAAAGGGGAAACCTTAACATACTCATAGTCTCCAAGTTGGAATTCCAATGCTCTACAATAGTTATCAACATATGACTTATGCATATCCTGAGTTGTCTACAATTGTTATCATATCAACTTGATCTTCTCTGTAGTTTTTTGTACTAGCTCAAGACCCAAAATTTGATACTCACTTCTCTCATACCAACAAAGAGGTGAGTGACAATGTATCCTGTACAATGCTTCATACGGTTCCATGTCTATACTTATCTGATAACTATTGTTGTAGGTGAAATCTATTAAACTCATATGTAAATCCCAACTATTAAGAAATTGCAAAACACATGCTCTCAACAGATCTTCCAATGCTAGAATGATCCTTTCTGGATGATCATGTATCTGTGGGTGGAAGGTTGTGCTAAACCTCACTTGTGTCCCTATATATGTACGCAGACGTTCCCAAAACCTATTCATAAACTATGGGCCTCTTTCAGATATGATGGTAAATGGAATACATACAAACAAACGTCTCATCAACATATATTTACACCTGACTTCTATGTTGTATACATTGTCTTAACTGGAAGGAAGTGAGCTGACTTGGTAAACCTGTCAACTATCACCCAAATGGAATCATGACCTTTAGTTGTCCTGGGATGACCAACCACAAATTCCATGGTAAAATGATCCCATTTCCACTGTGGTATTAGCAAAGGTTGTAACGTCCCTACAGGCTTCTGATGTTCTTCCTTGACATGCAAAAAATTGGACACTTAACAACAAACTCTACCACATCATGCTTCAGACATGTCTACCAATACACATCCTTCAAATGTGGTACATATTGGTACTTCTAGGATGCATCGTGTACATTAAGGAATGAGCCTCCTAAATAACCATCTTCCTCAGGCCCTCAACATCTGGAACCACTATCCTATAATGAAATCAAACTGTCCCATCATCTGACTCATAGAAGCCATCATGCTTCTTAGCGGTAAACTCTGACCTGATATCTATATCATGGTATGATTCTTCTGTGCATCTCTAATTTTATGCATCAAGGTAGGCTTCACCTACAACTATGATGATAATCCTGCTGAGAAGGAAACCTCCAATTGTACATTCATCTGGAGAAGAGATTCAAACATGTGTCGCTTGTGGCACACCATGGAGTGTAACCTTGCCTTGTCTACAGATGATGATGAAGATGACTTCCTACTTAGCGCATTAACCACCACATTCACCTTTCCTAGATGGTAGTCTATCATGCAATGTTAATCCTTGATCAACTCCATCCATCTTCTCTACCGCATGTTTAGATCTTGCTTTCAGAAGATATATTGAAGGTTCTTGTGGTCGGTGAAGATCTGACACTTATCTCCATATAGGTAGTTCCTCTAAATCTTCAAGGCATGAACTACAACTACTAGCTCTAGATCATTTTTTATGCAGTTCTCCTTGTGTTTCTTAAGTTGTAGCGAAGGAAAATAAATCATGTTCTTGTCATGTATCATAACACATCCCAAGCCATTTCTTGAAGCATCATAGAAGATGATGTAACATTTCCCTTGTTCTGGAAGGACTAAGACTAGAGCACTGGTCAACTTCTCCTTCAACAACTAGGAGGAACGCTGAAACTTATCATCCTAGGTAAAAGGAACGCCTTTCCTATTTAACTTGGTTAGGGGTAATGCTACATGACTAAAATTCTTAACGAATCTCCTATATTAACCAAGAAAACCTAGGAAACTTAAAAATTTAATAGGTGTCTTGGGTTGTTCCTATTTCGGCATGGATTCAACCTTGTTCTGATCTATGCAAACACCCTTAGAATATCTGACATGGCCCAGAATAGACACCTTAGTCAACTTGAACTCACACTTACTAAACTTGGCACACAACCAATGCTGCCTCAACAATGTTAAGGCCTACAAAAGGTGCTGCTCATGTTGCTTATTGTCCCTGGAGTATATCAAGATATCATCGATAAATACAACCACAAACATATCCACATAGGGTTTGAACACCATGTTCATCAAATCCATGAAATCTATTGGCGCATTGGTTAACCCAAATGGCATAACCACAAACTCGTACTGACCATACCTAGTCCTAAAAGTAGTCTTAGGTATGTCATCTTCTTTGATCCTCAACTGATGATATCCTTTCCTCATATCTATATTCGAAATATTGTAGAACCTCTCAAATGGTCAAATAGGTCATCAATCCTCGACAATGGATACTTGTTCTTCACTATAACCTTGTTCAACTGTCGATAATCTATGCATAACCTCATGGAACCATGCTTCTTTTTCACAAACAAAATGGGAGCAACTCAAGGGAAATTGCTCAGTCTGATGACACACTTCTCCAGCAACTCCTACAACTGATTCTTCAACTCCTACATCTCTATTGGTGCCATCATGCAGGGTGACTATGCTATGAGTTGTGTTTTAGGAACAAGATTGATCTCAAAACCAATATCTCTAGGAGGGTGAAGACTAGGAAATTCTTCTGCAAAGACATCCTCAAACTCTCACATTAATAATACCTCCTGAATACTAGGGCCTCACCTCTTGGTATCCATGAGCCAAGAAGGCCTCACATTCTTGTCTCATCAACCTATTAACTATCATAGCTGACACCAAACATGTAGGAAGAATCTTCCTATATCCTTGGAAGATCCATGAAACATCTGCCTCACAGAACATTGCCACCTTAGAAATATAGTCCAAAACAATTGTATACTTCTCCAAGGTATTCGTACTTAGGACCACATAAAATCCATGCATGTTAAGTGGCATAATATCCATTTGAATGACGTGTCTTAAAAAATAAATAAAACAAGATGGACACACCTCCCGCAACTCGATGGAACCAACAAGAGGGGTTTCAAGAATAAGGCTATTAGATATACTATAAATAGGCAAATAAAAAATACTTATAACCTGCCTGGTGATTGATGAATGCATTTTCATCATGATTTTCAGTCGCCTCCTTGGGCTCTTTTTTATTCAATACATCCAATTTCAGTTACTAAATATCAAAATGTGCAAAATTTCCTAATTGGTTCAATTATCAAGGTTTTTAACTGAGTTTATGTTGATTTTATGCAGGTCTTGATGAGGTTGAATGATTAGCTGGCACCCACCTCCTTTCAACCCTAATCCATAAGAATCACCACCATTCGATCTTCATCTCAATCAACCATCATCCACATCAAACCCAAATGTGTGGGACCCACCTTTATCTGCCCTTGATCTACCCTCACTCATCCTTGGTCTTAACCATACAGTCTTGACCATATGGTCTCACCCATACGGTTTCATCCATACGGTCTCAAGACCGTATGCGCAACCTCACATCAAAACCGTTTGGATCACTGTCATTCAAGACTGTTTGGGATTCTATCTCTCCATGCCATTGAATCTTGGATCTACGCCCCCCATTCATTTGAGCAAACGGTCGTCCCTATCGTTCCCCTCCTAACAGTCCCTCAAGATCGTACGAGCTGTCTCATCTCAAGAATGTTTGAGCAATATCGAACCTAGACCGATTGCCACCCCCACCTTCATCTTCTTCGTTTGTCATCTACAACCACAGGAACCCTAGCTCCACCTACAACGTCGGCATCTCTGTGACCTGCAACCACCTCCTTTGCCCTAACCACCTATGCATCTCCTCGCAATCTTCTTCAACTGACACCCTGCCTGCATTGCAACCCTAAAGTAGTGTCCTCACCGCCCCGCTTGCCTGTGCCACCCACATGCAACAACCATGGAAGCTCTGCCGCCCACTCCGCACCCGCTGCAAGAAAGCCCTCACGGTCCTGAGACCGTCAGGCGGCGTTCAACCGCAGACCGTTTGAACAAACCTGAAGACTGATTGGAGATAGAACTAAGACTATTTGGTCACTACTCGAGACCGATCGGAGGTCCTAAACCGATTGGTTGAGAACAGCCCTTGAGACCGATAGAGCCAAGGGTGTGAGACCGTTTGGAGGCTGGACTTGTACGAGACCAGTTGGAAAAGGCGGCGTTGCGAGACTGTTTGGAAAAGGTATGTGTGAGACTGTTTGATGTTGTTGGCCATGAAACTGTATGGAAAATAGACTGTATGAAAAAGAATGTGAAACCATTTGGAAAAGTAACGAATCAAGATTGTTTGGAGGTTGGGTCGCGAGACCGTTTGATTTCCCTGGACCGCGAGACCGATAAGGCATGCAATGCAAACCGTTTGGAAAAGTTACTTATCAAAACCGTTTGGTCACATGCAACCAAGACCGTATGGACACTTAAAGCAACCAAACCTTATGGTCACTTAACTTAAGACCGTTTAAGTAAGTTGTAAAAATTGCAACTGGGCCCAAAGCATGAGACCAGAGCCGAGCCTATAAATAGGATCAGTAGGGTCCTCATTTGGGCATCGGTTCCAGGATGCCGACAGGCTGCCTAAAATGCTGGTCTGATCCTGCCATTGTCACTTCACCTGCCATTCCTATTGCAACTCAAGGAGACCAAGAAGATAAGGAAGGAGGAGTGAGAAAGACTGCTTGGTCTGTCTTGGCGTCCCTCATTCTTTGTCTAGATCTGCTCCGACACGATTTAGTAGACCACATCATCTTCACCGAGCTACGACCACCTTCTACATCATGCTCGTAGCGGAATCCTCTCTCTTTCTTATTCTTCTTGTTTCTCACATCATGAGTGAGTAGTTCCTTTTCGTTGGGGTGCGGGGACTAGCCCCGCTGCCCATGCATTCATGTCTTTTCACTTAACATTCCAAGGGAATGTATATAACTTTTCATTTTGTTGCTAATTGATATGTTTGTAGTTGATTACCTGCTTGCTTTCATCTTGTTCTTCTCTTTGTAACATAGAATGTTGATTATTGAGGTAGATTCCTTGACGAGAAATCTGATAGGTTTCCTTAAGGTAGTAAGTGTGTGATCTGTGAGGGGACAAGCCATCTAGCCCATGGTGACGCTTCTGTGGTCTAAACATCTCTCATGGAGGACCACAACATTAGTTGGATGTTGTATCTTCTTATTAATCATCGATGTTTGCTTGCAGACTTATTGCCTACATGCTTGTCAATGAGCAAAGTTGACTCCCGGACTAGAAATAGAAAGGGGTTCCTTGAGGTCATAAGTGTATGATCTGTGAGGGGACGAGCCATCTAGCCCACGATGATGCTTCTATGGTCTAAACATCCCTCAAGGAGGACCACAACCTTAGTTGGATGTTGTATCTTTAGAACCGTAAGTGCATGATCCGTATGGCGATGAGAAATTGAATGCCTAAGGGGATGCTTACGCGGGCCTAAACATCCCTCTGGGAGGATTCATAGTAGTTCCATTTGGATATTTAGATGCTTGCTTGGATGTTATGTGTTTGGATGTGTTTGCATGTGCAGTGGTGGTGAAACCCGGTACCATCCCAACGATTCCATATCATTTAATCTAAAACAAACATTCATTCTGCTCGTTTACTTTCCTACAATTAGTTTAATTAACCTCAACCAAATCAATCGTTCTAAATATTAGTCTCACTTGAGCAAGATTCGACTGACAAAGATTCTTAAAAATGTTGTCCTTTGGGATTCGATCCTTAAATATACTACGATAAGACTTGTCTGCTTGTGGGTGGTATTATTGCACGAGGTTTTGGTAAAAGCTCGAGTATTTCAACCCTGAGTGAATTTGTTAGTGCGATATTTTCCCTACATTTGGAAGAGGATGTTCACCCCCTCAACAACAAGAACAGATCAAGTATGTCTCACTATTTTTTGAAGCATGTAAAGGTACTGATCATTCCACTTTAGCATGCAATGTTATGTACGATGTTGTTCTAAGCAACATTTGTAGTCAAGGTGATAATAGTCAAATTGAAAACCTCAATGTTGTCAATACCATCCCTGGTCAAGGATATTACAATTCGAATCAGAATAGGAACCATCCTAGATTTCAATATGGAAACCCTTCAAGAGTAGAAAAATCAAGACAACTTGGTTCAACTAATCAACAAAGGGGCCCACCAGGATTCCAGTATAATCAGCAACAAAATTTTGGGAATCAAGGAAATTTTAGGGGTAATTTTCAAAATAGGAACTTTAACAATTATCAGAACAATTCTTAGTTCCATATTCCCAACCAAGTCTCTTATCAACAAAAAGGGCAACAAGCTAGTCCCATCTCTCCAGATGACAAACTAATAGTAATTGAGAAGATGTTGCAATCGCAACAGACTATGATAGCTAACCAACAAGTCCACCAGAAAGCCATTGAGTCTCAACTAGCTCAACTTGCAGCTAGCATGAAGCCACCTGTTGGAGCCTTTGCTGGCCAACCCGAGAACAATCCTAAGCATCCCGAACAATTGAAAGTAGTTACCACCAGGTTAGGAAAAGACTATTCTGATCCTCCTATCAAGACACTTGTGGTTATTACAGATGAGTATGGATTGATGATTGTCCAAGACTCAACAACATCTGAGTCTCAACCAAAACAGTCAGTAACTACTGATAAGATAGACAAGGAAGGTCCTGAGAAACCTATTGATGAAGAAACTAAAACACTAGAACCTGATATCCCTGTATACAAGCCTCATATACCTTTCCCTACTCATTTAAGGCAAACCAAGCTTGATACCCAGTTCAATAAGTTTAAAGAAGCTATGAAGAAACTTCATGTTGATATACCCTTTTTGGATGCGCTGGCTGAGATACCAGCCTGGACAAAGTACTTAAAGTCACTCCTTACTAGGAAATATATAACTGAAGAATATGATAGTCAAGTTAGCTAGAACCACTTCAGATATCATCCAGAGTAAGATGCCAAAGAAGCAAAAAGATCCAGGATCCTTTGGGATTTCTTGCCATATCGGTGATTCTTCATGCAAGAAAGGGATGGCAGATCTTGGTGCTAGCATCTCCATCATGCCATTCAGCCTTTGCAAAAGGCTAGGGTTTGCTGAACTTCTCCCAACTGGCATGACTATACAACTCGTAGACAATTCAATCAAACATCTGTTAGGAATTATTGAGGATGTACCTGTTAAGGTGGGAAAAGATTCATATGTTCCGTGTGACT
Source organism: Alisma plantago-aquatica (assembly GCA_963693085.1). Lineage (NCBI taxonomy): Eukaryota > Viridiplantae > Streptophyta > Magnoliopsida > Alismatales > Alismataceae > Alisma > Alisma plantago-aquatica. Next base: position 921,750,663 of record OY856412.1, on the reverse strand, counting down.
TTGTCATCATGGACATAAAAGAAGACACCAAATACCCTCTCATTTTTGGACGTCCATTCCTTGCCACTGCAAGCGTCCTAATTGATGTTGAACTAGGAACCTTGCTTCTCATACTTGGTAAAGAAACATTCAAATTCAAAGTTTTTGAAAGTATGTGAAGACCAAGCATGCAAGAAGAAGTATATCTTATCGATTTCATAGAGCATATGTCACTTCTCACTCAAGAGAACCATGAATCAGACGATCCTTTAGACGTTGCTCTGACGGACCTATTAGTTGATGAGCCTACTAACGAATAAGTAAAGGATTGCATAGAATCTCTTCACTCTGTAGAAAAAGATGTTGAATCTACTTTTGAAGAACTCAAAGTTGTGGAAGTTACTGAAGAACCATGGGAAAAGACACAAGCTCCTGAAATGAAGCCCCTACCTGAAGGATTGAAATATGCATTTCTAGATGACCTCAAAGTCTATCCAGTTATCATTAATTCAGATCTAATGACATAACAAGAAGACAAACTCTTGACGGAATTAAAAGAAAGAAGAAAATCCATTGGCTACAAGATGAGTGACCTCACCGGGGTCAGTCAAGCACTTTGCATGCATAGAATCCCCATGATGGAAGATCACAAGCTGACCATAGAACACCAAAGGAAACTTAATCCTAATATGAAAGAATTCATCCGCCTTGAAGTTGTTAAATTACTCACTTCTAGAATCATCTACCCGGTCTCCGATTCGCCATGGGTCAGTCTGGTGCATGTTGTCCCAAAGAAAGGTGGAACTACTGTGATACAAAATGAAAACGATGAACTCATCCCTACTCAAATAGTCATAGGGTGGAGGATGTGTATTGATTACTGGAAGTTAAACAAGGCGACTCGAAAGGACCACTTCCCAATACCTTTTCTTGATCAAGTCTTAGAACGATTGGCTCACCAAGAATATTTTTGTTATCTCGATGGTTACTCCAGATTCTATCAAATATCCATACATCCAGATGACCAAGAGAAAACTACTTTTACTTGCCCGTTTGGAACATATGCATTTAGAAGAATGTCGTTCAGACTCTGCAATGTGTTTGCAACTTTCCAACGTTGCATGATAGTTATATTCGCTGGTCTCACTAAAACCATTATGGAGGTTTTTATGGATGATTTTTCTGTGTATGGAGATTCATATGACTCGTGCCTAAAGCACCTCTCCCTTATCCTTAAACGATGTGAAGAAGCACATCTTGTATTAAATTGGGAGAAGTGTCACTTTATGGTAAATGAAGGCATTGTCCTTGGACATAGAGTTAGCAGTAGAGGAATCGAAGTTGACAAAGAAAAAATAGAAGTGATTTCCAAACTCACTATTTCGACGAATATAAAAAAAGTTCATGCATTCCTGGGTCATGCATGCTTTTACAGACAGTTCATAAAGGATTTCTCCAAGATAACTAAGCCGATGACGAATTTGTTGCTAAAGGATGTGTAGTTCTATTTCGGTGAAGAATGTGTTAAAAGTTTTAATAACCTAAAACAAGCCCTTACAATAACACCCATCATTAGAGATCCTATCTAGGATCATCCATTTGAAATCATGTGTGATGCCAATGATTATGTTGTGGGTGCTGTTCTAGGGCAATGTATAGAGAAGAAACATTATGTGATCTACTACGCATCGAAAACCCTCGATGAAGCTCAGAGGAATTATGCAACTACTGAGAAAGAACTTCTTATAGTCGTGTATGCCTTTGAAAAATTTAGATCCTACCTAATTGGTTCAAAATTCATTGTCTACACTGATCACGCTACAATCTGTTACCTCTTGGCGAGGAAAGATGCAAAACCCAGATTAATTAGGTGGATTCTCCTACTACAAGAATTTAACCTAGAAATAAGAGATAAAAAGGGTAAAGAGAATGTTGTGGCAGATCACCTTAGTCGAATCCACACTCTGGATATCGAGAAGATTTCTATTAACGACTCCCTTCCAGATGACTAACTAATGAAGGTATCAGAAGCTACACCGTGGTACTCGGGTTATGTGAACTACCTTGCTACTGGGGTTATCCATCCGGAATGCACCAGAAATGCACAAAAGAAATTTATGCATGATGTGAAACAGAACTACTAGGATGAGCCGTACCTTTCAAACTATGTGTTCATGGTCTATACAGATGGTGTATTGTTGAGGAAGAAGCTCAACTTATCTTGGAGCAATGTCACTCAGGACCAGTTGGAGGACATATGAGCTCTAAAAAGACTACCTTGAAGGTTTTTCACTGTGGATTCTTTTGGTCAACCATATCCAAAGATTCCCATGACTTTGTCTTATCATGTGACAAATGTCAAAGATCAGGCAACATAACAAAGAGAGATGAGATGCCATTGAACCTGTGGCAAGAAGTAGAGATATTTGATATTTGGGGGGGGGGGGTGGACTACATGGGTCCATTCCCATCTTCTCATGGATTTTCATACATCCTAGTGGTGGTGGACTACATCTCAAAATGGGTTGAAGCCATACCAACCGTCACTAGTGATTCCAAACCTGTCATCAATATGTTCAAAGATATCATTTTCCCCCGATTTGTAGTTCCACACACTGTGATTTCCAACAGAGGTTCTCATTTCCTAGAGAGAAGCTTTGAAGCATTGTTGAGGAAATATGGTGTAACTCACAAAGTAGCCTCACCCTACCATCCACAAACTAGTGGACAGGTAGAGGTTTCTAACCGTCAACTCAAGGCTATTTTGGAAAAGACTGTAGGCTACAATCGGAAAGATTGGTTAGTAAAAAGCAATGACGCCTTGTGGGCCTACCGAACTGCTTTTAAAACTCCCCTTGGGACTACACCTTTTCGAATAATCTATGGAAAGTCATGCCACTTGTTGATATAATTGGAACACAAGGCATGGTGGGAATTAAAACAACTAAATTTTGATATGAAAGAAGCAGGCCAAGCCAGAATTCTACAACTCCAAGAGCTGGAAGAACTCCGAATGACAGCTTATGAGAATGCTAGAATCTATAAAGAATGCATAAAGTTGTGGCACGATGGTCATCTCAAGAGGAAGGACATTCAAGTGGGAGACCAAGTTCTTCTGTTCAACTCAAGACTAAGGTTATTCCTAGGAAAACTCCATTCCCACTAGTCAGGACCTTACATCGTCAAGAGCATCTCCCCACATGGTGCTTTTTCTTTATGGAGTGAAAAGTCAAGAGAATTCGTGGCAAATGGTCAACAATTGAAGAGATATTTTACCTCTACTGATACAGGCTCTGAAATGATGTTGGATCTCACCAATCCAACATATCCACCATAGAAGTTGAAGGAATCAAGTCGAGCCATCGATGTAAAACAAAGCCGCTTGTCGGGAGGCAACCCGATAAATTAGTTTGTATTTAGTTTTAATTTCAAATTATAATTTTTTCCTTTTTTCCTTTTAGATCATTTTACACCAAATAAAATTTCATCACGAGATGCTATTTTGAGTTCTGAATGGTATTTATGTTTGAGATTTTCAAATGGAAGAAATTTCGCTAATTGGAACGCAACCACATCCAGTGGTCCAAATGGCATGAAAATTCCCCTCCATCTCAGATTTAGAGTTTGCTTGGGACGAGCAAGTTTCTAAGTTCGGGGTGGAGGGTGGGTGGTACGTATCTTACTCTCCACTTTCACCCATCTAAATCAGACTTAAGATTTCATTGTCGCATTTTTAACCTAAATTTTCAAATAAAATTTTCAAAAATTTTAAAGTTTTCAAAAGAAATTTGAACGGATATCGGATGAAGTTTTGACACTTTTTCAATCTCTATGCATTTTGAATCATTATACCATCCTTATTCGAAGTAGATCCTCAAAAGGACCACTTTCTGAAAACTAGCCTTTTGATTGAAATCATCTTGTAAAGCTTATAAATCCTAACATCATGATCTTTATGCAAAAAATGGCAAGTGTCTGTCGAACTGATAGGGATCAAACACATCATGCTTCCTAACTTACTAGTAGAACGACAACATGAAATCCCCACCGGATCCCCATCAAGTCATTATTTGAGCAGAGTACGATAAAGAGAACGACCCGGTGTACCTAATTGTAAATCAAGTTGCATATTGATCTGAACTCTCTTCTACACTTATTCTATCATCTTCCTTCCCCTCCATTCATAAAAAAAGAAACAAAAATAGCCAAAATAGTGCCAAACCCTAAGTTCAGGGTGGCACACCACTTCCCTTTATATCCTCTTCTTCCATACCCCTCACAAATAAATAGGGGCATACCACCAAGAAAAGATGCCAAAGCTCACACAAAAAGAAATGCAATCTCGAGTCGAATAGAGGAGAGATTTGCACACAAAAAATGCAATAAATGAAATTGCAAATAATATAATAAAAATCTCATGTCGAATAGAGGAGAGATTTATTTGTTCTTTCAATACCTCCCTTCACTCCCTTTTCTACCTAAAGGCACAAATAAATGCCTCCACCACCCTGAAATACACCAATGTCAGATCAGATGCACACTTGTTGTTCTACGGGTATCTATGGACTCTTACGAACCTCTTTGACATGCTTGTTATTAGAAAAAGTGAGGAGGAAGTGAAGTTGGAAAGCAAACTCAGGAATGAAGATATGGTAAGATGTGTTCAGTGATCTCAGGAAGTTGAGATGCGTAGTCATACCAAGAAAAAAAAAGGAAACAATCGTGATGTGAAGAGGAGGCAATCACATGACCAGAAAGTATTCATTTGGCGATTGTTTCAGATTTTGTGTTACTCGAGGATGTGCAACGTTTAAGTTCAGGGTATTTTGATGAATGCATATTCATCAGGATTTTCAGTCGCCTCCTTGGACTCTTTTTTATTCAATACATCCAATTTCAGTTACTAAATATCAAAATGTGCAAAATTTCCTAATTGGTGCAAAATTTCCTAATTGGTTGATTTTATGTAGGTCTTGATGAGGTTGAACGATCAGCTGGCACCCACCTCCTTTCAACCCTAATCCATAAGAATCACCACCATTCGATCTTCATCTCAATCAACCAACATCAACATCAAACCCAAATGAGTGGGACCCACCTTTATCTGCCCTTGATCTACCCTCACTTGTCCTTGGTCTTGACCATATGGTCTTGACCATACAGTCTCACCCATACGGTTTCATCCATACAATCTCAAGACTGTATGGACAACCTCACCTCAAAACCATTTGGATCACTATCATTCAACTGTTTGGGCTTCTATCTCTCCACACCATTGGATCTTGGATCTACGGCCCCCGTTCATTTGGGCAAATGGTCTGCCCTATCGTTCCCCTCCTAACGGTCCCTCAAGATCGTATGCGCTTCCCCATCTCAAGACCATTTGAAAAATATCGAACCTGGATCGATTTCTGCCTCTGCCTTCATCTTCTTTGTCCGTCGCCTTCAACCACAGGAACCCTAGCTCCACCTGCAGTGTCAGCATCTCTGCGACCTGCAACCACCTCCTTTGCCCTGACCACATGTGTGTCTCCTCGCAGTCTTCTTCAACCGACCCCCTTCCTGCATTGCAACCCTAAAGTAGTGTCCTCATCGCCCCGCTTGCCTCTGCCGCCCACCTACAACAACCACGGAAGCTCTGCCGCCCACTCCGCGCCCACTACAAGGAAGACCTCATGGTCTTGAGTCCGTGAGGAGGCATTCCACCGTAGACCGTTAGAAAAAACTTGAAGACCGATTGGAGATAGTGTCGAGACCGTTTGGTCACTACTCGAGACCGATCACAGGTCCTAAACGGATTGGTTGAGAACGGTCCTTGAGACCGATAGAGCCAAGGGTGCGAGACCGTTTGGAGGTTGGACTTGTATGAGATCTATTGGAAAAGGTAGTGTTGCGAGACCGTTTGGAAAAGGTCTGTGCGAGATCATTTGATGTTGTAGTCTGCGAAACCATATGGAAAAGAGACCGTATGAAAAAGAATGTGAAACCATTTGGAAAAGTATTGAATCAAGACCATTTGGAGGTTGGGTTGCAAGACCGTTTGATCGCTTTGGACGAAGAGACTGATAAGGCATGCAATGCAAACTATTTGGAAAATTTATTTGCATGAAACTGTTTGGAAAAGTTACTTATCAAAACTATTTGGTAACATGCAACCAAGACCGTATGGACACTTAAAGCAACCAAACTGTATGGTCACTTAACTCAAGACCGTTTAAGCAAGTTGTAAAAATTGCAACAGGGCCCAAATCATGAGACCAGACCCGAGCCTATAAATAGGACCAGAAGGGTCCTCATTTGGGCATCAGTTCTGGGACGCCGATAGGCTACCTGAAACGCTGGTCCAATCTTACCACTGTCACTTCACTTGTCATTCCTACTACAACTCAAGGAGACTAAGAAGAGAAGGAAGGAGGAGTGAGAAAGACTGCCCGGTCTATCTTGACGTCCCTCATTCTTCATCCAGATCTGCTCCAACACGATGTAGGAGACCGCATCATCTTCACCGAGCTACGACCACCTTCTACATCATGCTCATGGCAGAATCCTCTCTCTTTCTTATTCTTCTTGTTTCTCGCATCATGAGCGAGTAGTTCCTTTTTGCTGGGGTGTGGGGACTAGCCCCACTGCCCATGCATTCATGTCTTTTCACTTAACATTCCAAGGCAATGTATATAACTTTTCATTTCATTGCTAATTGATATGCTTGTAGTTGATTACCTACTTGCTTTCATCTTGTTCTTCTCTTCGTAGCATAGAATTTCGATTATTGAGGTAGACTCCTTGACGAGAAATCTGATAGGGTTCCTTGAGGTAGTAAGTGTGTGATCCATGAGGGACGAGCCATCTAGCCCATGGTGACTCTTTTGTGGTCTAAACATCCCTCAGGGAGGACTACAACCGTAGTTGGATGTTGTATCTTCTTATTAATCGTCGATGTTTTCTTGCAGACTTATTGCCTACATGCTTGTCAATTAGCGCAGTTGACTCTCAGACTAGAAATAGAATGGGGTTCCTTGAGGTCGTAAGTGTATGATCTGTGAGGTGACGATCCATCTAGCCCACGGTGATGCTTCTGTGGTCTAAACATCCCTTAGGGAGGACCAGAGCCTTAGTTGGATGTTGTATCTTTGGAATCGTAAGTGCATGATCCGTATGGCGACGAGAAATCAGATGCCTAAGGGGATGCTTACACGGGCCTAAACATCCCTCTGGGAGGGTTCACAGCAGTTGCATTTGGATAGTTAGATGCGTGCCTGGATGTTATGTGTTTGGATGTGTTTGCATGTGCAGTGGTGGTGAAACCCGATACCATCCCAGCGATTCCATATCATTTAATCTAAAACAAACTTTCATTCTGCTTGTTTACTTTCCTGCAATTAGTTTAATTAACCTCAACCAAATCAATAGTTCTAAATATTAATCTCACTTGAGCAAGATTCGAATGACAAAGATTCTTAAAAACATTGTCCTTTGGGATTCAATCCTTAACTATAATGCGATAAGACCCGTCTGCTTGCGGGTGGTATTATTGCATGAGGTTTTGGTAAAAACTCGGGTATTTCAACCCCGAGTGAATTTGTTAGTGCGATATTTGTCACGTCAGTGATAAAAGAGAGTGTCACACATGAGTCAATGAAAACTGTTATGAAAGAAGAAGTAGATAAGTAGAATGAAAAAGTTACATCTGACATGTCATGACACTTGGACTGACCATCCCTCCATTTGACTCATAGAATAGAATCTAGCCATAGCCTATTGTCGTCGTCTTTCTTTGCCATCTGGTCCAGATGACCTTGCTTGTGACACCTGACTGTATCCCCTACCACTGTCACTACTATAGTTTTGCTGATGCAAACTATGTTGGCTCTACATCGACTCTTGCATTACTTATCCATCCTTCATAGGACATATCCACCTCAAATGCCCTACTTGTACACACTTGTAACAAGTCATGGTGTTGTAATGTGGCCAAGATGACCTAGTCGCTGATATTGACGTTTCACTACATGCTCCTACTGATGGAAACATGTGACCTCTACCCTTACTCAGGGACCACTAAAACGATACTCCTGATCTCAATTTAGAAAAAGTTGATCTCTGTTGTGACTGCGGTGATGAGAATCTTGGTTTCTTAAAGCCACCAGATGATTGCCCTTCAAACTGAGCTAAGTTCTTCCTAGCATTGGTTTCACACTTCTTGATAGAAGACCTCTCAATCCGTCTCACAAACTTAAAAGAGGTAAAGCTCCTCTATCTATTTTCCAAAGCAGATGCTATCATAGACAACTTCGTGCTCAGACCCTTCTCAAACCTCTAGATCCTCTCCATCTTTGTTGCTACCACATGAGGATAGAACCTCAAAAGCTCCATAAACTTGCCTCATACTCATTGATGGACATTAAACCTTCACGTAACTTCTAAAATTGCACTGTCTTCTCATCCAAAAAAGTCTCTAGGAAGTAACAACTTAGAAACTCCCACTAGAATCTTCCCAACCTATAGAAACTCCTAGTCTTTACTCCTCTTCTATGGCCCACCAGTGGCCAACACTTCCTTTCTATAGGTAAACATCATGTTTCACCTTATCCTCTTCTGGGATGTTCAAGATCTTAAATGTCTTCTCGATCTCTATCAACCACATTTTGGAGTCAGTCGAGTCTACTATACCTACATACTCAATAGCTCCAACATGTTGCAGCCTCTCAAACTTCTTCCCAGAACCCTAGGATTCCACAATAGGGATGGTTGCCTTAGCTTGAGGTATGGGCTCTCTATCCACTAAGTGTGTAACCATTTCCATGAGTTGTCCAAATATGGACTAAAAGGTTGTAATTCCCGTGGTTGTGGGGAACAATTGAGGCACTACGGGCTGTTCCAGACCCATCACAAGTACTCTTCCATCATGTGTCAGTCCCCTATCACCACCTCCTAGAGAAATATAGCTACTATCCACATGCTCTTCAAATTTTCCAAACATATCTGCATAAGCATAAACTATGATCAGATATGTTGGATTAAATAAGAATATACACAAACCTAAGTCCCTGATACCAAGAAAATTGTGATACCCCATCATGCTAAACGAGATTATTCAAAACAAAACACACGATTGACTGCTAATTAACCACATAACTAGAAAAAAGTGTAAATTAACACCGATTTTGAAATACCATCTTGTTCAGAGATATTTACATAAAGGTCCAACAACTTGCATATCTACACATATCATATTAGGTATTTACATGTATGTCTAATGGCTAAGGCCACAAGCTATATACAAAAGGTCTTGCTCCACATCTATATGCCATATAAAAACATCGACACACTGTCAAGAGCTGGAGTCAATGTACATTCATCATTAGGGTTTTAACCTAAATTTAATGCACTTTATGATCAACTCAAGGTACTTTTGCAAGTAAAATGAAATCAGATGCTAAAACTATTTTTATCAGATTACTCATATATTTTTTATCATTTTCATATATAAAGTTTCTTTGTCTGGCCTTCCTATTAATTTCTTGATTTTTGCAAAGAAAGGTATTTTCTTGGATTTTCTAGCAGAGCGGGATTATTTTCCAAAAATTGCCATAAAACCTTGGCCGCTCGATCAGTGGTCTGTTGGACCACACATAATCTGATGATCCACAGTTGTGTGCCTTACTAGCGATCAAAAGTATCAAAAGGTGAGAATGCCCTTACCTGGATTGAAGAAGTGGGAGGGTAGTTTGGTAAATTAACTAGGCATCCTCTTCAACCTCTCACACCGGCCAACAGAGCTCCGAGAGTCAACTCACTTATTGACCTCAAGCTCCCGACCACCTACGTGCAAACCAAAAGGCTCGGCAGCTTCTCCTGCTCCTCGTGGACTCAAGGGTACCTTCAATTGCTTCATCCTCGACCTCCCTCCACTTGAATGTCATCGTGTACACCCTTGCTATTGTTGCTCTCTGACGAGTAGACAGGTCGAGGTGAAACTTCAAATTGACGATGCCAATGTGTTCATCTCAGCACTCTGATCTTGATGGTATGGTTTGTGCAATTGCTCACGATGCCCATATCCCTCTCTATATATAGGGTCCCTCATAGGCATCTGACGAGTTGAGGTTTCTTTCAATCCTCCACAAAACCTAATCGACTTTAGGGTGGATGTGTTCGTAATGATCTCATGAAGGATATGGACTCCACCATTGCTTTGCAGGTTGCCCCAAATCTGAGAAATATTCGATCAAAATTCTCACAATCTGGACTCTGCGTTCCTAGTCCTTGTAAGAATGGGACTTAACCCAAGCCATGGATCCCTGATCCAACGGTCATGAGTTCATGCTTAATAACAAAAATTTGGGATTTTAATCCCAAATTAAATCGTGACACAAATTCTTTTCACTTTAGGATAACTTCAAAAATTCATATCTCATTAAACTGTGGATCCTTTTTCAACCAAATTTTAAAGGAAACTTTGGATCGAGATTATCTACTTGTGTACCAAAATTGAGACTGAAATTCCAAAGGAAAAGGGAATTACCTTCATAAGCAAGTTATCTTTTAATAAAGCTAATTTAATTGGTATTTTCTCTTCGTTTCTTATTATCTTTGCAACTTGGGCTCCTTGGAACCCAAGAAATCCTACAGATATGAAATCCACCTTTGGAGACTACCTCCTATCCTTCTAGAGGCTTCTACCTCTTTCTTTTCTTCTTTTCTTAATTATCCTTTTATTAACTAAATTTCTTTTCCCTTTTATTTCCTTTTTCTTGTTATTGGGCCCAATAGCCAATAAGGCCTACAAAATCACACAAGTAAGGATATTTATTAATGAAATCCATACATTCAAATCAAATCAAACCATTACATGTTCATATATCTTTAAAAGGAGAAATTACATTTAAATTATGAATTAGGAAAACTGAGGTTATAACATCCTCCCCTCCTTATAAGAATTTTTCCCTCAAAAGTGAGCAATCAAACAAACAAGTCAGGATATGCTTTTTCCATGTCCGTCTTCAGTTCCCATGTGGCCTCATCCTCTCCGTGGTGTTTCCAAAGAACCTTTATCATATCTATATTATTACACCTGAGTTCTTTCACCTTGGTATCTAGAATCCACAAAGGTGACTCAAGACATGTCAGCTTCCCTTAAAACTCAATAGGCCCAATGCTCGGTACATGGCTCGAATCTTACACATCTCACTTCACATTGGACACATGAAACACATCATGCATCATACTATACTGAGGGGTAACGCCAAATGGTATGCAGCTTCACCAATCCATTCTAACACCTCAAACGGACCCATGTATCAGGGACTCAGCTTCCCTCTATTCTTTGCTATAGCTCGGAATGGTCAGATTTTCAAGAATACATGCTATCCTATAGTGAACTACACGTCGGTCTGCTTCACATCAACATACAACTTCTATCAATCATGGGCTCTCTTCAACCTCTGCTTGATCAAAGGGACTTTATCTGCATACACTTGGAGCTCATCTGACCTCAACAAGGTCCTCTCACTGACATCATCCCTATGAAGTGGTGACCGACATGATCTCCCATAAAGAGCTTCATACGGAGGAATCTCGATACAGGCTTGGTAGCTATTGTTGTAGGAAAACTCAGCTAAAGTTAATTATTGATCCCATGATCCACCCCAATTGAGCACATAAGCTCTCAATAGATCTTCTAATGTCTGGATTGTCCTTTCTGACTGACCATATGTCTGGGGGGATAAGCGGTACTGAACTTCAATCTTATACCCAGTTCTTCTTGTACCTGCTTCCACAACTTGGAAGTGAACTTCGGGTCTCTATTAGAGATGATGGAACCAAGTAATCCATGCAAACACATTATCACCTTGATATACAGCTCGGCTAGGTGTAGTTTGATGAACTGTTCTATTGGTCTTTCCCCTTGGCAGTGGTCTTTAGGGCAAGGAAGTGTGCTGAATTGGTAAGGTGATCTACCACAACCTGTAACACCCCTGACCTAGGATATGAGCTAACCCTAGGTGTTTTGCCTAATTATGAAATTAGATGGTTGTAATTATCCTTTAGTATATAATTAAAGCTTTTATGGAACATATGTTTCCATTTCTGTCCCTTATAAATCAATGTTGAAGTATTGTTTGCAAAATAGGGACCTATGTGCAATTTGTCCAATCAGAGGGGTTAACTTGCAAAATTCACATGTTTATATGTTCCTTCAATTATTATACAACATAAGAATGAATATGATGAGGTTTGAGGGATTTCCCCAGCTTGAGCACCAAGGTGCAGCTGTGGAAGCAACCCCTGTACTTGAAAACCCTAAATTGGTGTAAAATGCAATTTACCCAATTTGAGGGGTGCAACTTGTAAAATACATCATCTAAAACATCTTTTATGACTCTTGGCATCATTTAGAAGAGAAATGATGAAAAGGTCACTTCATGTGAATAATCATATAATAAAGAACACCTTTGTGATTGAATAATCAAGGTGTATGTATAATAGCCCTTTTATGTGTATGCTTTAGTGATGGGTTGATCCTCTTTTCCTTCAATTCTTGACCTTAGAAGGAGTTTGTCCTTAGAAATAATATGTGGGGAAGTGCAAGGAAGAAAGGAAGGACTTAGATGAGAAATGAGGAAAACATATGTCCTTATGTTGAAAATTTCACTTAAGTATATATACTACTTTTCTCACTTAGCAAGGGAACGACCCTCTCCCTTTCATTTCTTTTCCCCTTTCTCAAAACCGACCAAGGATAAGCTCTGGAGCAGAGAAGGACGACCAAGGGTCCTAGGTAAGTTTGGATCATCCCTTTTGCTTGAATTCATGGAGGAAACTCGTATTCAAGGTCAAATTCATGGCTAGCTCACTTAGCTCTATCTTTCTAGCCATCTCTTCTCAACTTTCCTTGGAGGATTCACCTTGGCCGACCTGTGGAGCTTCTAGGACTCCATTAAAGGCTTGGAGCTCGAAATCTTGGAGCTCAAGGAGCAAGCTTTAGGTGGGTTTTATAACTCTAAACTTTATGCTTTGATTATACATCTTTTTCTATGCATATAGTTGCTAGTTCTTCTTCTTCCCTATCTCCCCTTGCATCCTTGAAAACAAATCCGTGAGGAACTGTTGCTTTTCTTGAGCTAGAAGATGAGGGTTTTATTTCCTATCCTTATCCACAGTTTTCCACTTTACCATACGACCTCAACCAATTGCCTATACGGTTTACAAAACCGTTTGGTGGGCAAACGGTTTCAAGGTCGTATGAAGGCATACGGTCTCAAGACCGTATGGCTGCATTGACCAAGCGTGGACCGTATGCGAATCCTGTTCATAATTATGTAGGTTAATCACCCACAAAATTTGAGAGGTTAACTCCAAAGGAGTCGTGAGATATAGGCAAAACAATTAGCAAATTCAATTGAATTTAGTTCTGATTTTCAATCTGCTTAATTTGCCCTTTTTGGGAAAACGGTCTCAAGACCATATAAGATGGTTGACTAAGCGTTGACCGTATGAGATTACTGTTCAAAATAATGTTAATTAATGACCCACCAAATTTGATGGACTAATTCTAAACGAGTTAAGAGTTGAAGGTTGATTACTAGGGCAAAACCCTAATTGAAATCAGTGCTGAAATCACAATGAGCTAATTTGAGATTTTGGGTTGATTAGTCCAAACGGTCTCAAGACCATTTGGGGAATCATCCAAACGGTCTCAAGACCGTTTGGGGATCACCCAAGACCGTATGGAGGTCTGGGGTCAAGTATAGTTGACCAATTGAAGGTACAAAGACACCAAATTACATTGCAATTAAGTATTGATGTAATGATCAACTCAATAAATCAAACCTTGATGAATTTTCACTAGAGTCCAAAGGATGGATGGGCAAACGGTCTCAAGACCGTTTGGAACTCATCCAAACGGTCTCAAGACCGTTTGGTGACAACCCAAGACCGTTTGGAGGTCTAGGGTTAAAGTAGTTTGATCAATTGAGGGCCCAATTACAATGGATTATTGAAATAATCAAATTGCTGATTTGTGACTTAATTAAGGTTCAACCCCTATCCAATCAATCTAGATTTTGATGAATTCTTGGGCAAACGGTCTCAAGACTGTTTGGAGGATATCCAAACGATCCCAAGACCGTTTGGGCCAAGTTTGAGCCCGATTGGAGGTCAATTGATGGGTTCAACTTCGATTTGATTCACATTGTTGATTGTTGATGGTTGAACGTTTATAGACCTTAATTGAACCAACTCCAACCCTAATTGGATATTAATTGAGGGTCAATTGAGTGACCAATCGGTTAAGGTTAACCCTAATTGTCTCAATTGGTAAGTGGTTAGCAAGCTTGAAACCAATTGATGGCTTCAACATAGGAAACCCTAATCGAGTTTACCCTTTGAACCACCTTGGAGGTCAATACGATCTTGAGCTTTTGAGGGCATTCGACCTCAAGACCGTATAAGGTCATTCGACCTCAAGACCGTATAAGGTCATTCGACCTCAAGACCGTATAAGGTCATTCGACCTCAAGACCGAATGAGTCCATTCGACCTCAAGACCGAATGAGACCATTCGACCTCAAGACTGAATGAGATCATTCGACCTCAAGACCGAATGAGATCATTCGACCTCAAGACCGAATGAGGGTAAATGGTCTTGAGTGTTATACGGTCTTGAAGTCAACCAAACCCTAAATGGTCTACAAAGCTTAAACGGTCTACAACCTTATACAATCTCAGGATCGTTTGAAGGTTGAAGGTGTGAAACCTATTGGAGACTTTTGAAGTTAAGTCTGCCTAATGCCTTGAAGGCTTAAATGGTTTAATAGTTGTTCAACCTAAACCCTAATGATACCAAAAGACATTAAGGGTCAAGTGTTTAGTAAATTAAACCATGATGATGATCAATGTGTAATTTACCATAATACCCTTGAAAGGTTCAATTGAGTGAAACCTTGTTCTAATCAAACCCTAATCACTCAATAGTGGTGATTTGGTCTATGTCAATCAAAGTGGACTTAACCCAACCTGATCTAGATTGGTGTTATCACCATCTACAAGTATGAGGAGAGAGAAAGTATCTTAAGAAAGAGAAAGTACCCTTTTATGATGAAAATTCAAGTAAAGTACCTTCAATATACATGAATGTGCATGATTAGGGTATGATCCACCTATGTGAGATCATGGAACCCTAATTATGATAAATGATGAATCTTAAACTAATCTGAGAGCATCAATGATGATGTTCCTCATACATGACAATGTTATGAGTTTAACTCACCATAATGTGAATAGTAAACCCTAATTCTAGGGTGATAACATGTAATGAGAATAGTAAACCCTAATTTATGGTGATCTGATAAATGTAGTAATTCAGGGTTATGCCTTTGAGTATGAAACCCTAAAATACAAGTTGTTATATGAGGAATCTTTATGCCATGTGAGATAAGAAGTTTAATAAATCTAATCCAGAGGAGATGTAATATGGATGAGAATCCCTAAATTAGAAATGAAAATATGGAAATCCTAGTGGGATGAATAGTGAGCCTAGTATATGACCTAGCAATTATGAATTCCTGGAGATGTTTATAAGGTAATGCCTTTAAATAAAGTATAGTCAAATCAATGAGTATGATGTGTTCACACCATGATAAGATTGAGAAGTGAATTCATACCTTGAATTGATAATCATTATGATGTTCAATAAATGTTGTACTTAAGGCAAATACTCACCATACCCTGGTATGCTTCTAAGGATGGCAGAGTTGCATACTAGAATTGGACTAATAATCTAAAAAGGAAATATTAACAATGAAGGATGGGGTATGTTAACCTTAGTCCTGTGTCATGCCTTTAGGTATGAAACTTTGAGAACAAGTTACCAAATATGACGTCTTATAGGATAAAGAGATTTCAATAACCTTAATTTGAATAGGGTGAAACCCTATTTCCAGTTATGCTTTTAAGCATGAATCCTCATGATTGAAGTATGAGATGAGGAATCAATATTCCTAATCATAAGTAAAGGAAATGAATAACCCTAATTGATGAATATTGGGGAACTTAACTCTTCTAAGAGTTTGAAAGTGTAACTTCTAGAATGAATTATTTACTGTTATCAGTTGAATTAACCATGCAGGTTGTCATGAGATGATGATCATATCCAGGTATGGATTATGAAACTATATTCATTGAAAGCATGCTTTAGCTTTATGAAAAGTGATATATCTTGATGCCTTGTCAATGTCAACCTATGAATTAAATGGGCTATGAGAGCCATAAATACCATCAAGGTCATGCTTTAGAGATGACTTGTGATGAATGTATTGAGAAATGAAGATTGATAAGAGTTAGGCTTGTTACATTTAGTATTCTCATTTTATAGCTGTTATGCTAATGTTATTGTTTGAAGAACAATGTATGATGTTAAAAGAATAATGAATGTACCTAACTAATAAAGTGTAATGTAGAGCCCTGATCATAGATCCATCATTGTCAGAGACCAAATGATGGTGAAACAGGTTTTCCCAAGGGAACTCCTGGATCACATACTCTTGAGTATGTGGGGGAGATGGATGCATAAATCCTTACATCCTAGTGTAGGAATTGATGTAGATTTATCATAGTCCGTCAATCCTTCACTACAAAACCCAAATGGTGAGATGTACCACAAATCTCCCAAAGAAGACACAAATACCGCATCGGTGAGAGATAAACAAGAAATCTTCCGATGACGAAGAGAGTACAGAACGCCACTGTAACTCTAAAATAGTGAAGGACCATATTACCCTGGTAAGCTATAACAGCGGAGACACAAAGTGTCCTGCAAGCAATCCTCTAACTGACTGAGGAAGATGAGGTCTAAGAATCTAGCTCTTTTAATGACCTATGTATGATACTGATGTGACTCATTAGCGATCAGTTGGAGTATGAGTGGTATGCCTCATCTCCACAGGGCATAATAATGTTTGTAAAACATAATCAACCGCGTAGTATATCTGCTTAGGTTAAACTACGAGGAACAATGTTTCGTGTTACATTGTTTACATTAATGATCTGTTCAGATATTTTGTATACATGTCCTTTATATGCTTTAAAGACATGACTGCTTAAGTAGAAGTTGCTTCACTTGTTATTAAACATGTTGTTGTATGATTTATGTTATCTTGTCTATGATATTCCTTAATGTTATAATAAAGCTTCTAGTTGAGAGTTATAACTCTCGCTGGGACAATTTGTACATTGTCTCACCCCGTAGAATTCAACTTTTTAGGTGGACGTCGAAGACGAAGGATTCCGTTTAAGGATGAGCAACAACAGCAACAACAGTACCAAAGGCAGCAGTGAATCTCAGGTGGAGATACTGTCTCAGTTATGTAGTTAAATGGTCATATGTCGTCTCTGTACTCTCAGGTCCTAGGAATCAGTGTTTTGAGTTTTTGGTGTTAGCTCCTGAGAATTTTGAATCATGTTGTACATAACTACTCAAGAAGTGGTTTAACAGAGATGTAAATTGTTTACTTGGTTTCTTATAAAAGGAATTTTATAATTTCCAGATCTCGTCTCAAAAATTTTAATTTCCAGTAATTTTTTTATATTCCGCAACTAATCGAATGCTTCCGCTAAGTTTAAATCGTGTTTATATCGTGGTTTTGGAGATCGGAGCCCACAATTAAGTGGTATCAGAGCTCTAGGTTCGCCGAGTCTACAGAGACATAGGACTTAGGATGTCGAGTCTATCTTTAGTGTTTCTTCCTCATGTAATAAAATCTTCTGCTCCTCAGGAGAAGAAGATATATAAGGACGAGGAGTTTGTTGCAGAAAGCAACAATGCTACACCTAGAAGAAGTGCAGAGGAGCAAGCAGTAGAGGGACACTTACCTGAGGTTCCCCTAGTTAATCCAACCATGATAAGGAATCCTTCCTTAGGAATCACTGTTGGAGAATTTAGGGCAACCATGATGTACCTAGCGGATCAAACACTAGCAGTACAACCTAGATTACTAGCTCCTAATGATGATGTTCTGGATATCCATAGGATATGTAACCCTCAGCAGCAGGTTGAAGCAGAAGTAAATGATGAAGCTTTGAACTCAAAGCAAGCCTATGCTCAGCCTCAAACTGATGAATCAGTCCACAGTAATGTAGGAATTAGAATACAGCCAGAGACCAGGACCTGTTATAATTGTAGGAGGCCTGGACATATCAGATCTAACTGTCCAGAAAGGATATATAGAGGAAGAATTGAGAAAAGGCCTATCCAAATCCAGAAGCAAAGGCCTGGAATTTCCAGAAGGAAGAAGTTTCTAATGTCACCAACACAACCAGGACCTAGTACATCAAGGCAATGGTTATCCAGAAAGGGTAAGGAACCCTTTAAACCACTACAACTGGAGAGACGCTGCTACAACTGTGGTAAGGTGGGGCATTTGATGAAGTACTGTCGAATTAAGCCTGTCAATGTGACACAGCCTCCGAGACAAGGGCAACAAGGATCACAGAGAAGGCAATCTCAAGGAGCAGCTCGAGGACGTGGACAAGCGTCCCAAGCTGGATCATCTGCACCAAATCAGCCACAGACAATAGTGAGGTTCTTTGCTATGAACCCACCTGATGCAGTGGTCGATCCACAGGTTATGACAAGTCAGATTAACTTTTATATTCTGATATGTCTAATTCCTGTGTAGTATCTGTTCTGATTGACCCGGGTGCTACGCACTCCTTTATCACTCGAAGAGTGATCCGTAACTGCAATATGACATTCAGTCATAGGGCAGATAGTTGTTGTTGGAGACTCCGTTGAGTGAGTCTGCTGTCATGCAGGAGGTATGATCTCCCTGCATCCTTTTCTTTTCTAATCATCGCATTCGAGTGGATCCAATACCTTGACATGCAAGGATTTGATAGAATCCTCGAGCCATGATTGATTAGACAAGATGAATGGTATTTCTTATAAATCTCTTTATGATCTTTTGGACAAGTTGAAATAGTAGTTGATTGAACTATTCTTTGATTGGTCTCATAAAAGTTTTCAATGATGCATCAGATATAATCGGTTTATATTACATGTTACTTCTATAAGAAGAAAAGGTATTAAAGAATTGATCTGGATGTAGGATTCAGTAAAGTTAATAATTATGTTTGTAAGGATGGAAAAAGAGAAGGAACATAGTAATATACAAGTACATATTTTCTTACCTCAGTAATCATATACCCTGGCCAGGTATACAATTACTGATGATGAAGTAAATATGGAAACTTTGAAGTTGTTATCTTTTGATTACTCTGATCAAGTAGTCAATCTAAAACAACTTAAAGAGCATCATAAGATAAGAAAAATAAGAATAAAGAAGGTCAACCATGATTAGTAATGATTGAAAGAATATATGTAATGAGCAATGTCCCATGATAAAAGGAAGAAAGAGATATAAAGTTTTGATAACACAAGTAAGTAATACCAAAGTAAGAATGTTAAGAACATCCCTTATTAGGGGTTTATGTTCTTAAAATAAACATATCCTTCTCCAGAATGTCTGTTAAGTAAATCCTTGTGTAACAAGAAAACTTTTTCTCTATGATAAGAATGTGTAACTGATGAGATAGTTAATGCATATAATAAAGGGAGTTAGTATGCTAATTATCAGATGTGATGATACACTCAGGGTGAAAAGGCCCTTATATGATCTTGAATAAATATCAGGGCATGAATTTGATCCTAAAGAATGTTGATCAAAATTCTATAACATCTCCCTGAAAATAGTATGTTACCTAAGGATGTAACAATGTGTATGCTGAAACAATATCTGCTTTCCCCTTTTCTTCCTGAGATTTCGGGGACGAAATCCTTGTCAGGGGTTTATGATTTGTAACACCCCTGACCTGGGTTATGAGCTAACCCTAGGTGTTTTGCCTAATTATGAAATTAGATGGTTGTAATTATCCTTTAGTATATAATTAAATCTTTTATGGAACATATGCTTCCATTTCTGTCCCTTATAAATCAATGTTGAAGTATTGTTTGCAAAACAGGGACCTATGTGCAATTTGCCCAATCAGAGGGGTTAACTTGCAAAATTCACATGTTTATATGTTCCTTCAATGATGAGACAACATAATAATGAATATGATGAGGTTTGAGGGATTTCCCCAGCTTGAGC
This sequence comes from Alisma plantago-aquatica, assembly GCA_963693085.1. Classification (NCBI taxonomy): domain Eukaryota; kingdom Viridiplantae; phylum Streptophyta; class Magnoliopsida; order Alismatales; family Alismataceae; genus Alisma; species Alisma plantago-aquatica. The sequence continues at coordinate 921,730,537 of OY856412.1, read as the reverse complement.
ACCAAGGTGCAGCTGTGGAAGCAACCCCTGTACTTGAAAACCCTAAATTGGTGTAAAATGCAATTTACCCAATTTGAGGGGTGCAAATTGTAAAATACATCATCTAAAACATATTTTATGACTCTTGGCATCATTTAGAAGAGAAATGATGAAAATGTCACTTCATGTGAATAATCATATAATAAAGAACACCTTTGTGATTGAATAATCAAGGTGTATGTATAATAGCCCTTTTATGTGTATGCTTTAGTGATGGGTTGATCCTCTTTGCCTTCAATTCTTGACCTTAGAAGTAGTTTGTCCTTAGAAATAAGATGTGGGGAAGTGCAAGGAAGAAAGGAAGGACTTAGATGAGAAATGAGGAAAACATATGTCCTTATGTTGAAAATTTCACTTAAGTATATATACTACTTTTCTCACTTAGCAAGGGAACGACCCTCTCCCTTTCATTTCTTTTCCCCTTTCTCAAAACCGACCAAGGCTAAGCTCTGGAGCAGAGAAGGACTACCAAGGGTCCTAGGTAAGTTTGGATCATCCCTTTTGCTTGAATTCATGGAGGAAACTCGTATTCAAGGTCAAATTCATGGCTAGCTCACTTAGCTCTATCTTTCTAGCCATCTCTTCTCAACTTTCCTTGGAGGATTCACCTTGGCCGACCTGTGGAGCTTCTAGGACTCCATTAAAGTCTTGGAGCTTGAAAGCTTGGAGCTCAAGGAGCAAGCTTTAGGCGGGTTTTATAACTCTAAACTTTATGCTTTGATTATACATCTTTTTCTATGCATATAGTTGCTAGTTCTTCTTCTTCCCTATCTCCCCTTGCATCCTTGCAAGCAAATACGTGAGGAACTGTTGCTGTTCTTGATCTAGAAGATGAGGGCGTTATTTCCTATGCTTATCCACAGTTTTCCACTTTACCATACGACCTCAACCAATTGCCTATACGGTTTACAAAACTGTTTGGTGGGCAAACGGTTTCAAGGTCGTATGAAGGCATACGGTCTCAAGACCGTATGGCTGCGTTGACCAAGCATGGACCGTATGAGAATCCTGTTCATAATTATGTAGGTTAATCACCCACAAAATTTGAGAGGTTAACTCCAAAGGAGTCGTGAGATATAGGCAAAACAATTAGAAAATTCAATTGAATTTAGTTCTGATTTGCAATCTGCTTAATTTTCCCTTTTTGGGCAGACGGTCTCAAGACCGTATAAGATGGTTGACTAAGCATTGACCGTATGAGATTACTATTCATAATAATGTTAATTAATGACCCACCAAATTTGATGGACTAATTCTAAACGAGTTAAGAGTTGAAGGTTGATTACTAGGGCAAACCCTAATTGAAATCAGTGCTGAAATCACAATGAGCTAATTTGAGATTTTGGGTTGATTTGTCCAAACGGTCTCAAGACCGTTTGGGGAATCATCCAAACGGTCTCAAGACCGTTTGGGGATCACCCAAGACCGTATGGAGGTCTGGGGTCAAGTATAGTTGACCAATTGAAGGTACAAAGATACCAAATTACATTGCAATTAAGTATTGATGTAATGATCAACTCAATAAATCAAACCTTGATGAATTTTCACTAGAGTCCAAAGGATGGATGGGCAAACGGTCTCAAGACCATTTGGAACTCATCCAAACGGTCTCAAGACCGTTTGGTGACAACCCAAGACCGTTTGGAGGTCTAGGGTTAAAGTAATTTGATCAATTGAGGGCCCAATTACAATGGATTATTGAAATAATCAAATTGCTGATTTGTGACTTAATTAAGGTTCAACCCCTATCAAATCAATCTATATTTTGATGAATTCTTGGGCAAACGGTCTCAAGACCGTTTGGAGGATATCTAAACGATCCCAAGACCGTTTGGACCAAGTTTGAGCCCAATTGGAGGTCAATTGATGGGTTCAACTTCGATTTGATTCACATTGTTGAGTGTTGATGGTTGAACGTTTATAGACCTTAATTGAACCAACTCCAACCCTAATTGGATATCAATTGAGGGTCAATTGAGTTACCAATTGGTTAAGTCTAACCCTAATTGTTTCAATTGGTAAGTGGTTAGCAAGCTTGAAACCAATTGATGGCTTCAACATAAGAAACCCTAATCGAGTTTACCCTTTGAACCACCTTGGAGGTCCATACGATCTTGAGCTTTTGAGGGCATTCGACCTCAAGACCGTATAAGGTCATTCGACCTCAAGACCGTATAAGGTCATTCGACCTCAAGACCGTATAAGGTCATTCGACCTCAAGACCGTATAAGGTCATTCGACCTCAAGACCGTATAAGGTCATTCGACCTCAAGACCGTATAAGGTCATTCGACCTCAAGACCGAATGAGTCCATTCGATCTCAAGACCGAATGAGACCATTCGACCTCAAGACCGAATGAGATCATTCGACCTCAAGACCGAATGAGATCATTCGACCTCAAGACCGAATGAGGGTAAACGGTCTTGAGTGTTATACGGTCTTGAAGTCAACCAAACCCTAAACGGTCTAAAAAGCATAAACGGTCTACAACCTTATACGATCTCAGGATCGTTTGAAGGTTGAAGGTGTGAAACCTATTGGAGACTTTTGATGTTAAGTCTTCCTAATGCCTTGAAGGCTTAAATGGTTTAATAGTTGTTCAACCTAAACCCTAATGATACCAAAAGACATTAAGGGTCAAGTGGTTAGTAAATTAAACCATGATGATGATCAATGTGTAATTTACCATAATACCCTTGAAAGGTTCAATTGAGTGAAACCTTGTTCTAATCAAACCCTAATCACTCAATAGTGGTGATTTGGTCTATGTCAATCAAAGTGGACTTAACCCAACCTGATCTAGATTGGTGTTATCACCATCTACAAGTATGAGGAGAGAGAAAGTATCTTAAGAAAGAGAAAGTACCCTTTTATGATGAAAATTCAAGTAAAGTACCTTCAATATACATGAATGTGCATGATTAGGGTATGATACACCTATGTGAGATCATGGAACCCTAATTATGATAAATGATGAATCTTAAACTAATCTGAGAGCATCAATGATGATGTTCCTCATACATGACAATGTTATGAGTTTAACTCACCATAATGTGAATAGTAAACCCTAATTCTAGGGTGATAACATGTAATGAGAATAGTAAACCCTAATTTATGGTGATCTGATAAATGTAGTAATTCAGGGTTATGCCTTTGAGTATGAAACCCTAAAATACAAGTTGTTATATGAGGAATCTTTATGCCATGTGAGATAAGAAGTTTAATAAATCTAATCCAGAGGAGATGTAATATGGATGAGAATCCCTAAATTAGAAATGAAAATATGGAAATCCTAGTGGGATGAATAGTGAGCCTAGTATATGACCTAGCAATTATGAATTCCTGGAGATGTTTATAAGGTAATGCCTTTAAATAAAGTATAGTCAAATCAATGAGTATGATGTGTTCACACCATGATAAGATTGAGAAGTGAATTCATACCTTGAATTGATAATCATTATGATGTTCAATAAATGTTGTATTTAAGGCAAATACTCACCATACCCTGGTATGCTTCTAAGGATGGCAGAGTTGCATACTAGAATTGGACTAATAATCTAAAAAGGAAATATTAACAATGAAGGATGGGGTATGTTAACCTTAGTCCTATGTCATGCCTTTAGGTATGAAACTTTGAGAACAAGTTACCAAATATGATGTCTTATAGGATAAAGAGATTTCAATAACCTTAATTTGAATAGGGTGAAACCCTATTTCCAGTTATGCTTTTAAGCATGAATCCTCATGATTGAAGTATGAGATGAGGAATCAATATTCCTAATCATAAGTAAAGGAAATGAATAACCCTAATTGATGAATATTGGGGAACTTAACTCTTCTAAGAGTTTGAAAGTGTAGCTTCTAGAATGAATTATTTACTGTTATCAGTTGAATTAACCATGCAGGTTGTCATGAGATGATGATCATATCCAGGTATGGATTATGAAACTATATTCATTGAAAGCATGCTTTAGCTTTATGAATAGTGATATATCCTAATGCCTTGTCAATGGCAACCTATGAATTAAATGGGTTGTGAGAGCCATAAATACCATCAAGGTCATGCTTTAGAGATGACTTGTGATGAATGTATTGAGAAATGATGATTGATAAGAGTTAGGCTTGTTACATTTAGTATTCTCATTTTATAGCTGTTATGCTAATGTTATTGTTTGAAGAACAATGTATGATGTTAAAAGAATACTGAATGTACCTAACTAATAAAGTGTAATGTAGAGCCCTGATCATAGATCCATCATTGTCAGAGACCAAATGATGGTGAAACAGGTTTTCCCAAGGGAACTCCTGGATCACATACTCTTGAGTATGTGGGGGAGATGGATGCGTAAATCCTTACATCCTAGTGTAGGAATTGATGTAGATTTATCATAGTCCGTCAATCCTTCACTACAAAACCCAAATGGTGAGATGTACCACAAATCTCCCAAAGAAGACACAAATACCGCATCGGTGAGAGATAAACAAGAAATCTTATGATGACGAAGAGAGTACAGAACGCCACTGTAACTCTAAAATAGCGAAGGACCATATTACCCTGGTAAGCTATAACAACGGAGACACAAAGTGTCCTACAAGCAATCCTCTAACTGACTGAGGAAGATGAGGTCTTAAGAATCTGGCTCTTTTAATGACCTATGTATGATACTGATGTGACTCATTAGCGATCAGTTGGAGTATGAGTGGTATGCCTCATCTCCACAGGGCATAATAATGTTTGTAAAACATAATCAACCGCATAGTATATCTGCTTAGGTTAAACTACGAGGAACAATGTTTGGTGTTACATTGTTTACATTAATGATCTGTTCAGATATTTTGTATACATGTCCTTTATATGCTTTAAAGATATGACTACTTAAGTAGAAGTTGCTTCACTTGTTATTAAACCTGTTGTTGTATGATTTATGTTATCTTGTCTATGATATTCCTTAATGTTATAATAAAGCTTCTAGTTGAGAGTTATAACTCTCGTTGGGACAATTTGTACATTGTCTCACCCCGTAGAATTCAACTTTTTAGGTGGACGTCGAAGACGAAGGATTTTGTTTAAGGATGAGCAACAACAGCTACAACAGTACCAAATGCAGCAGTGAATCTTAGGTGGAGATATTGTCTGAGTTATGTAGTTAAATGGTCCTATGCCGTCTATGTACTCTCAGGTCCTAGGAATCAGTGTTTTGAGTTTTTGGTGTTAGCTCCTGAGAATTTTGAATCATGTTGTACATAACTACTCAAGAAGTGGTTTAACATAGATGTAAACTGTTTACTTGGTTTCTTATAAAAGGAATTTTATAATTTATAGATCTCGTCTCAAAAATTTTAATTTCCAATATTTTTTTTATATTCCGCAACTAATCGAATGCTTCCGCTAAGTTTAAATCATGTTTTTATCGTGGTTTTGGAGATCGGAGCCCACACAACCCATATCTCATCATGACCTCTCTTGGTTTGGGGTAGACCCACCACGAAATCCATGGTGATCCGCTCCCATTTCCACTCTGGAATCTCTATCGACTGTAAAAGTCTATCGTGTTATTGGTGTTTAGCCTTCACCATCTGGCACGTAAGACAGCTGGCCACATATGTCGCAATGTCTCTCTTCATTCCTGACCACCACAAATACCTCTACAGATCCTTAAACATCTTTGTAGTGGCCAGGTGTACTGTATATTTAGAACCATTAGCCTCTTCCAAGATATGTTCCATCAATGGTGAATCTTTAGGAACCCAAATATGGTTCTCAAATCTAATCCCTCCATCAATTCCCATCGAGAGACGGGTATGTGGCTTCTTCAACAAGCCCTTCATCCTGTTGAGTTCAGAACTAGTCAACTGTGCTACCACTATCTCACTCAACAACTCTGAATGAATCTGAATATTGGCCAATCAAACTCGGTCCTCTAATGGCTGTGGATTCCACACCTCAAGCTCTTCTAAGCTCTTCCACTGCCTAGACAAAACAACCGTACATCGGAGCTGTTTCTGACTCAACGCATTAGCTATGACGTTCACCTTCCCAAGATGATAGGTGATAGTGAAGTCATAATCCTTCATGTACTCCATCCATCGTTGTTGTCATAGGTTCAGGTCTCTCTGTGTCAGGAGGTACTTCAAGCTCTTATGGTTGGTGATGATCTCAAAGGTAGCACCGTACAGGTAATACCGCCATATCTTCAATGCATAGATGATAGCAGGCAGCTCTAAGTCATGCGTCGGGTAGTTCACCTCGTTGGGCTTGAGTTGTCGGGAGGCATATGCAACCACATGCCGATTTTGTTCCAACACACAGCCAAGTCCCATCTTTGAAGTGTCGGTGAATATCATAAAACCCTCATTGTAAGAAGGTAGGGTCAATACTAGAGTGGTGGTCAACTTCTCCTTTAGCTCCTGAAAATGAGCCTCACATATATCGGACCACACGAACTTCACATCCTTTTGAGTCAACATGGTAGTGGCAAGGAGGTCTTTGAGAAATCCTTGATGAAGCACTGATAGTATCCGTCCAACCCCAAGAAGCTACAAATCTCAGAGGGGTTCTTTGGTGTAGGCCAGTCTCAAACTACTGACACTTTAGCTGGATCTACGATGATCATTCCTCCTGAGATGATATGTCTGAGAAACATGACTCGGTCTATCCAAAACTCACATTTCGAGAACTTTCCATAGAACTTCTACTTTCTCGAGATATCAAGGACTCTACCCAGATGGTCACAGTGTTGAACTAGGTCATCAGAGTACACAAAGATGTCGTCTATGCACACGATCACAAAGAAGTCAAGGAAGGGTTGGAACACACTGTTCTTAAGGTTCATAAAGACATTTGGTGCATTGGACAACCCAAATGGCATGACCACAAACTCATAATGGCCATATCGGGTTCGGAAAGTCATATTAGGTATATCCTCACTTCTCACTCTCACTTGATGGTATCCTGACCTCAAATCGAGCTTGGAAAAGACTCGGGCCGATTGAGCTGGTCAAAAAGGTCATCTATCCTGGGAAGAGGGTACTTGTTCTTAATGGTCGCCTGATTGATCATTCGGTAATCAATACACATCCAGAGTGATCCATACTTCTTCTTCACAAAAAGGACTGGTGCTCCCCATGGTTATGTACTAGGTCAGATAAAACCTTTATCTAGCAACTCCTGCAATTGAGTTTTCAACTAAAGCAACTCAACAGGGGCCATTCTATAGGGTGCCTTAGATATAGGGCTAGTCTCGGGAGCTAATTCAATGGAGAAATCCACCTCCCTATCAGGGGGAATTCCTGGTAGATCATCTGGAAACACATTTGCATACTCCCAAACAACCATTATCTCCTCTAAGGGTCGTACCTTGGCCTCAGGCTCGATGACTATGACTAGGTATGCTCGACAGCCTTTGGATATCATCTGTTCAGCCTTCAAAGGTAACACATAAAGGTTGGTAGTCGCATCTCTTCTTCCTCAAATGGTAAAGTGTGGATGACCAAGCTTCCTAATAAGTATTTTCTTTTTTCTACAGTCAATTTGTTCTCTATAAGTGTAAACCCAATCCATACCAATGATTACAACAAAATCATTCATATCAAGGAGGATGAAGTTAGTGGGAAGCTCGTGACTCAGGTACTTAACTGGCAAGACAGGGGGTTTTAAAAGAGATGTATATATCCAACCACTCGGGGTTGTGACGTCCAAAACATAGCCTAAATCCTTGATGTCCAAACAAAGTAGTTGCCAGATTTCTCAAAATAAAAGTGTTAGTAGAACTAGAATCAAAAAGAGCTTTTACATTTTGTCTCATGACTTCAAGCATGCCTACATAGTTTCATACTATATCAGACTTCTATTACATGATCAAACTAAACTAAAAGGAAAACTCTATGGGTTATTACCCTCACTAAACCTATTAGCATTTGCCTAGGCTTCTTCATTGTCGATGGTGAACACTCTGGCTTGTCTTCTCTCTCCAACAAGTGGACCTCTAGCTGGTACTCCTCCTCCTACTGGGGGTTCTTCTTCCACTGGTTGCACTACCACTGGACCTCTTGGATCAGGCAGAGGATAGTTGGTGATGAAGTGTCCCTCCTGCCGGCAGCGATAGCACGCCCTCTTCTCGAAGCAACACTTCCTAGGATGTGTTCGTCCATAGGTACGACACTTCTGAAAGCGACTCTCACCATGTGGCTTTCCTTTGTGTCCATGCTAGCCCTTGGTGTGGTTACGCCCTTGTTCTTTCTTGTATACATTCTTCTATCCTTGAGTACCTTCAGTGAAACCCAAATAACCTTTGGGTGGGTTCTGAGCATGCATCACTTTCCTCTCCATGTCTAAGGTGGTGTTGTAGGCTTCATAGAAGGTTGTTGGTTTACTCGCCATCACATGAGGCTTGATTGCAGGGTGAATACACTCCACAAAATGGTCCACTTGCCTTTCCTCAGTCATCATGTGCCCAAAATGCTCTAAGATGCAAAACTTATGGCCAAAGTCCACAACAGATAGGCTACCCTGGATCATGTTGGTGAACTCTCTTTCCTTCTCCTTCTTAGTTGAGGTGGGGATGAATCTGGCTATAAAGATAGTTCTAAAGTCGGTCCATGCCATCGGTTTCTCACTTAGATCTCGACCCATGATGTGGTTCTCCCAACAGATCTTCACTGCTCCTTCTAAAAGGTGAGCATCAAAAGGAAACTTCTTGTTCGGCTGTACCTCCAGCATGTAGAAACTATTCTCAACTGCCAATAGCCAAGCATCCGCTTTGTTGACCACTTAGATCTTATCCTCTCCCCATAATCTCTCAATGTTCAGCTTGATGAATTCCAAAATGGTGACTCTAACTCAAGGACGAATGGAAAGTGACACCATTTGCATCGTTGGATATATCCCTGAGAGCCAGGGCACTAATGGCCTCATTTAGCCTCTTCTGCTGTTCCATCCATAGGGCATTAGGGGTGTAAACTAGTATTTCCAGTCCTGGACCTCCAATCTGGTTCTCCGCAAACTTGACCTTGTCCTCAGACATGTGTTCTTCTTCCTGGTCCTTCTCGGGGTTGTCGAAGGGCACTGGCTTAGGATCGGGGCCTTCTTCTGACGCTCCTTCGGGTCTCTTTCTCTTCTATGAGGACTCATCACCCTGGTCCCTCTTCCTCTTCTTAGAATATCCCTTCCTCTTGCAGGGAGGCCAGCCCCTAGCTGGATTCTCGGTGGCCTCAACAGGAGTAGCTACGGTCTTCACACGGGCCATCTACATAAGCATACAAACAAACTTTAGTTTACATTTAAACTAGTTATATGTATGCCAATGACATCTTGTTTACGTACCTTTTATTAATTTGGTGGAGGATACCTTAATCCTTATCTTACTTACCCTGACCTCAAGAGGGTGGGGAAGAGAGAGAAAAACCCTAAATCCTAGAATTCTTAATTGAATTAGGGTTGAGAAGGGATGAAATAGATGAGAGAGTCCAAAAGGTATCTTATTTGGAGTCAGAACCTCAGACATTGGCTAGGCAGTCACACTGTATCTGGGAGTCCTCATGACCGACTAGAGGGGCAGAGGAAAATATTGCCAGCCCCCAGACCGTGATCCTTTTCTAGACACCTTCGTCTTTGGAAAATCCTCTAATAACTCCCTCGGTTCTACAGAGTTTGTAAAATTTAATGATTACTAAGGAATTATGAGAAACCACAGATCTGATACCAAATGTAATGACCCTACCTCCCGGTAACCCCCAATCAAGGGAGACCAAAAGTTCAGAGATGTTATCCTAATATTTCAGGATCCATGGTTTGACATTTAATCGAAAATAATTATGAAATTCTACTAATACTAAACTGAAAATCTGGAATAAAATAAATATTTCTACATACCTTGTAAAATTTGGATCTAGACTTCTATCCATAGAAAAAGTCTAACTATCAAATCTGCCTTGTACAGGTTAATTGTATCTTCATAATATTTTGATTTACTATTTGTCCATTTTCAGAATTGCACCTAAAACGTCGACAAACAAAATGTCGGTCAGTATATTTCTATACTAGTATGTGGGGAACAATCACAATTTCATAAATAGTTTCTAACAACCTAATTATCACAAATTGTTTATCACCAATCCAAATTACGCTTTCAATGTGACATTCTCAACTGCTTTTTCCCTAAACCTAGATTACCCTCTCTTAGGGTTTTGTCCTTGCAAGGGACATAAGGCCACCTCCATCTTGAGCTTGATGCCTGGGGTCACCCCTTGTGGTGCCCAACGGTCTTCCCTCCAGGGCTTGACCAACTCAGACCTTCCCTCTGCGGCTTGGTCTTGCAACTTACATCAGGGTGGCATGTAGGTTTGAGAATACACATACATAATTAATTATGATACTCATAGGGACTTTATAGGTTTGCATAATTGAACATCCAACAGATTAGGCTACAATCACTCGATAAAAGCATCCGAGAAATGCTGAGAAACTAAAGGTGATTATTCATAATTAACCACATACATGTTGAATCAACAAGCTAACAATAATCCAAGTAAGGAAATATGCAGGCAAGCAAGAAGTTCACACAAGCAATGATCCTGAAACAATCATATGATTTAATTACTATTCACTTTCTCATATTACACTCATATGAATTCACTTCCTAGGGTTTCCTACTTCCTTTTAGGGTTTCATTAGGGTTCATCCTCCTCATTGACACTACAAACCCTAAAGTAGCAAAACTAAGCATAAACCCTAATTAGCTTGTTATATTCTTCCAAATAGGCTCAGGATCAATAGATAACAACATTATCCCAAATAATTTAGGTTGTGCAAGTTAATTTCCTTCTTTATCCTAGATTAGGGTTTCTACGTATATTATCATAGATTTATGGATTAAAACCCTAAAACAAACCAATTATAATCTAATTTCAGATTCAAACCTTACTTTTCTTTTCAATAGGTTATTAATACTCAAATTAATCCATTAAGCATCTTAGATTTGATCTCTAATCATCATTAGGATTTTTAACCTAACTTTAATGCACTTTATGATCAACTCAAGGTACTTTTGTAAGTAAAACAATATCAGATGCTAAAACTATTTTTATCATATTACTCATATTTTTATGATCATTTTTCATATATAAAGTTTATTCATCTGACCTTCCTATTAATTTCTATGATTTTTGCAAAGAAAGGTATTTTCTTGGATTTTCTAGCAGAGGGGAATTATTTTTTAGAAATTGCCATAAAACCTTGGCCGCTCGATCAGTGGTCCATTGGACCATGCAGGATCTAACGATTTGCGGTTGCATGCCTCACCCACAATCAAAAGAATCAAAAGGTGAGAATGCCCTTACCTGGATTGAAGGAGTGGGAGGGTAGTTTGGTAAATTGGCTAAGCGTCATCTTCAACCTCTCACGTCGGCCAGTAGAGCTCCGTGAGTCAACTCCCTTGTTGACCTTGAGCTCCCGATCACCTGCCTGCAAACCAAAAGGCCCGGACACTTTTCCTGCTCCTTGCGGACTCGAGAGTACCTTCAATTTCTTCATCATCGACCTCCCAGCACCTGAACGGTGTCTTGTACACCCTGGCTATTGTTGCTCTCTAACGAGTAGACAGGTCGAGGTGAAACTATGAATTGACGATGTCAATGTGTTCGTCTCAGCACTCTGATCGCAATGGTAGGGTTTGCGTGATTGCTCGTGATACCCAGACCCCTCCCTATATATAGGGTCCCTCACAGGCATCCGACGAGTTGGGGATTCCTTCAATACTCCAAAAAACCGGACCGACTTTAGGGTGGATGACTTTGGAACGATCTCCTGAAGGAGATGGACTCCTCCATTGCTTCGCAGGTTGCCCCAAATCTGAGAACTCTTTGATCAAAATTATAACAATCTGGACTTTGTGTTCCCAGTCCTTGTAAGAACGGGAGTTAACCTAAGACGTGGATCGCTGATCCAACGGTCATGATTTCGTGCTTAATAACCAAAATTCGGGATTTTAATCCCAAATTAAATCATGACACAAATTCCTTTCCACTTTAGGATAACTTCAAAAATTCATATCACATAAACCGTGCATCTTTTTTCAACCAAATTTTAAAGGAAGCTTTGGATCGACATTATCTACTTGTGTACCAAAATTGAGACCCAAATTCGAAAGGAAAAGGGAATTACCTTCATAAGCAAGTTATCTTTTAATAAATCTAATTTAATTGGTATTTTCTCTTTCCTTTCTTATTATCTTTGCAACTTGGGCTCCTTGGAACCCAAGAAATCTCAAAAATTTGAAATCCACCTTTGAAGGCTACATACTAGCCTTCTAGAGGCTTCTACCTCTTTCTTTTCTCCTTTTCCTAATTACCCTTTTATTAACTGAATTTCTTTTCCCTTTTATTTCCTTTTTCTTGTTATTGGGCCCAATAGCCAATAAGGCCTACAAAATCACACAAGTAAGGCTATTTATTAACGAAATCCATACATTCAAATCAAATCAAACAATTACAGGTTCATATATCTTTAAAAGGAGAAATTGCATTTAAATTCTGAATTAGGAAAATTGAGGTTATAACACTTTATTTGCCCAATCTTTGTAGTATACCCACTCACTGGGGGTATTCATACTCATTCATTGGAAGTATTCTCAATGACATACCCACTCGCTGGATATAGCATACCCACTCACTGGGGGTATTCTTTATCCATCCTCTAGAGATATCATTAGGGCGATGAGAAAGTTATATCCATGTTTTATTTTTCATGTATAACCCTTGGTTATTTTATATTTCCTATGTATATTTAGATATTTTCAGATGCACCATGCATGAACTTATCCACATTCATGCATGGGAGACTGGGTCACCTAAACCCATTTATATTTATCTTACCTCTTTTCACTCTTATCCTAATTGGGTCCATATGGGTATACACTACTCCCTTTTCCCCATATTAGGGTTAAGGTTAGGGTTAGAGACTACTCAACCTACACCTTACATGTTAGGGTTTTATGATTTCTTTGATCCTATAAGGGTCTTCTTATACCAACCCTAGATCCATCTAGAGTTTACCTTTGCGAGGGGAAAATCCCATGAAACGGCCTCCTTTACTTTATCAATATTGTAGTATTGCATGTACATTATTATTATTTCCACATGTACATTAATTGGTGGAGGATGCCTTAATACTACTCCTTCTCAAAACCCTAACTCTAGATGAGGAGAGAACTATGTTTTTGTGGGCTCCGATCTCCAAAACCACGATATAAACACGATTTAAACTTAGCGGAAGCATTCAATTAGTTGCGGAATATAAAAAAATTACTGGAAATTAAAATTTTTTAGACGAGATCTGGAAATTATAAAATACCTTTTATAAGAAACTAAGTAAACAGTTTACATCTCTGTTAAACCACTTCTTGAGTAGTTATGTACAACATGATTCAAAATTCTCAGGAGCTAACACCAAAAACTCAAAACACTGATTCCTAGGACCTGAGAGTACAGAGACGGCATAGGACCATTTAACTACATAACTCAGACAATATCTCCACCTGAGATTCACTGCTGCCTTTGGTACTGTTGTTGCTGTTGTTGCTCATCCTTAAACGGAATCCTTTGTCTTCGACGTCCACCTAAAAAGTTGAATTCTACGGGGTGAGACAATGTACAAATTGTCCCAGCGAGAGTTATAACTCTCAACTAGAATCTTTATAATAACATTAAGGAATATCATAGACAAGATAACATAAATCATACAACAACAGGTTTAATAACAAGTGAAGCAACTTCTACTTAAGCAGTCATGTCTTTAAAGCATATAAAGGACATGTATACAAAATATCTGAACAGATCATTAATGTAAACAATGTAACACCAAACATGGTTCCTCGTAGTTTAACCTAAGCAGATATACTACGCGGTTGATTATGTTTTACAAACATTATTATGCCTTGTGGAGATGAGGCATACCACTCATACTCCAACTGATCGCTAATGAGTCACATCAGTATCATACATAGGTCATTAAAAGAGCTGGATTCTTAAGACCTCATCTTCCTCAGTCAGTTAGAGGATTGCTTGCAGGACACTTTGTGTCTCCGCTGTTATAGCTTACCAGGGTAATCTGGTCCTTCGCTATTTTAGAGTTACAGTGGCGTTCTGTACTCTCTTCGTCATCGGAAGATTTCTTGTTTATCTCTCACCGATGCGGTATTTGTGTCTTCTTTGGGAGATTTGTGGTACATCTCACCATTTGGGTTTTGTAGTGAAGGATTGACGGACTATGATAAATCTACATCAATTCCTACACTAGGATGTAAGGATTTACGCATCCATCTCCCCCACATACTCAAGAGTATGTGATCCAGGAGTTCCCTTGGGAAAACCTGTTTCACCATCATTTGGTCTCTGACAATTATGGATCTATGATCAGGGCTCTACATTACACTTGATTAGTTAGTTACATTCAGTATTCTTTTAACATCATACATTGTTCTTCAAACAATAACATTAGCATAACAGGTATAAAATGAGAATACTAAATGTAACAAGCCTAACTCTTATCAATCATCATTTCTCAATACATTCATCACAAGTCATCTCTAAAGCATGACCTTGATGGTATTTATGGCTCTCACAGCCCATTTAATTCATAGGTTGCCATTGACAAGGCATCAGGATATATCACTATTCATAAAGCTAAAGCATGCTTTCAATGAATATAGTTTCATAATCCATACCTGGATATGATCATCATCTCATGACAACCTGCATGGTTAATTCAACTGATAACAGTAAATAATTCATTCTAGAAGTTACACTTTCAAACTCTTAGAAGAGTTAAGTTCCCCAATATTCATCAATTAGGGTTATTCATTTCCTTTACTTATGATTAGGAATATTGATTCCTCATCTCATACTTCAATCATGAGGATTCATGCTTAAAAGCATAACTGGAAATAGGGTTTCACCCTATTCAAATTAAGGTTATTGAAATCTCTTTATCCTATAAGACATCATATTTGGTAACTTGTTCTCAAAGTTTCATACCTAAAGGCATGACACAGGACTAAGGTTAACATACCCCATCCTTCATTGTTAATATTTCCTTTTTAGATTATTAGTCCAATTCTAGTATGCAACTCTGCCATCCTTAGAAGCATACCAGGGTATGGTGAGTATTTGCCTTAAATACAACATTTATTGAACATCATAATGATTATCAATTCAAGGTATGAATTCACTTCTCAATCTTATCATGGTGTGAACACATCATACTCATTGATTTGACTATACTTTATTTAAAGGCATTACCTTATAAACATCTCCAGGAATTCATAATTGCTAGGTCATATACTAGGCTCACTATTCATCCCACTAGGATTTCCATATTTTCATTTCTAATTTAGGGATTCTCATCCATATTACATCTCCTCTGGATTAGATTTATTAAACTTCTTATCTCACATGGCATAAAGATTCCTCATATAACAACTTGTATTTTAGGGTTTCATACTCAAAGGCATAACCCTGAATTACTACATTTATCAGATCACCATAAATTAGGGTTTACTATTCTCATTACATGTTATCACCCTAGAATTAGGGTTTACTATTCACATTATGGTGAGTTAAACTCATAACATTGTCATGTATGAGGAACATCATCATTGATGCTCTCAGATTAGTTTAAGATTCATCATTTATCATAATTAGGGTTCCATGATCTCACATAGGTGGATCATACCCTAATCATGCACATTCATGTATATTGAAGGTACTTTACTTGAATTTTCATCATAAAAGGGTACTTTCTCTTTCTTAAGATACTTTCTCTCTCCTCATACTTGTAGATGGTGATAACACCAATCTAGATCAGGTTAAGTTAAGTCCACTTTGATTGACATAGACCAAATCACCACTATTGAGTGATTAGGGTTTGATTAGAACAAGGTTTCACTCAATTGAACCTTTCAAGGGTATTATGGTAAATTACACATTGATCATCATCATGGTTTAATTTACTAACCAATTGACCCTTAATGTCTTTTGGTATCATTAGGGTTTAGGTTGAACAACTATTAAACCATTTAAGCCTTCAAGGCATTAGGAAGACTTAACTTCAAAAGTCTCCAATAGGTTTCACACCTTCAACCTTCAAACGATCCTGAGATCGTATAAGGTTGTAGACCGTTTAAGCTTTGTAGACCGTTTAGGGTTTGGTTGACTTCAAGACCGTATAACACTCAAGACCGTTTACCCTCATTCGGTCTTGAGGTCGAATGATCTCATTCGGTCTTGAGGTCGAATGATCTCATTCGGTCTTGAGGTCGAATGGTCTCATTCGGTCTTGAGATCGAATGGACTCATTCGGTCTTGAGGTCGAATGACCTTATACGGTCTTGAGGTCGAATGACCTTATACGGTCTTGAGGTCGAATGACCTTATACGGACTTGAGGTCGAATGACCTTATACGGTCTTGAGGTCGAATGACCTTATACGGTCTTGAGGTCGAATGCCCTCAAAAGCTCAAGATCGTATGGACCTCCAAGGTGGTTCAAAGGGTAAACTCGATTAGGGTTTCTTATGTTGAAGCCATCAATTGGTTTCAAGCTTGCTAACCACTTACCAATTGAAACAATTAGGGTTAGGCTTAACCAATTGGTCACTCAATTGACCCTCAATTGATATCCAATTAGGGTTGGAGTTGGTTCAATTAAGGTCTATAAACGTTCAACCATCAACACTCAACAATGTGAATCAAATCGAAGTTGAACCCATCAATTGACCTCCAATTGGGCTCAAACTTGGCCCAAACGGTCTGGGGATCGTTTGGATATCCTCCAAACGGTCTTGAGACCGTTTGCCCAAGAATTCATCAAAATATAGATTGATTTGATAGGGGTTGAACCTTAATTAAGTCACAAATCAGCAATTTGATTATTTCAATAATCCATTGTAATTGGGCCCTCAATTGATCAAATTACTTTAACCCTAGACCTCCAAACGGTCTTGGGTTGTCACCAAACGGTCTTGAGACCGTTTGCCCATCCATCCTTTGGACTCTAGTGAAAATTCATCAAGGTTTGATTTATTGAGTTGATCATTACATCAATACTTAATTGCAATGTAATTTGGTATCTTTGTACCTTCAATTGGTCAACTATACTTGACCCCAGACCTCCATACGGTCTTGGGTGATCCCCAAACAGTCTTGAGACCGTTTGGATGATTCCCCAAACGGTCTTGAGACCGTTTGGACTAATCAACCCAAAATCTCAAATTAGCTCATTGTGATTTCAGCACTGATTTCAAATAGGGTTTGCCCTAGTAATCAACATTCAACTCTTAACTCGTTTAGAATTAGTCCATCAAATTAGGTGGGTCATTAATTAACATTATTATGAACAGTAATCTCATACGGTCAACGCTTAGTCAACCATCTTATACGGTCTTGAGACCATTTTCCCAAAAAGGGCAAATTAAGCAGATTGAAAATCAGAACTAAATTCAATTGAATATGCTAATTGTTTCGCCTATATATCACGACTCCTTTGGAGTTAACCTCTCAAATTTTGTGGGTGATTAACCTACATAATTATGAACAGTATTCTTATACGGTCCACGCTTGGTCAACGCATCCATACGGTGTTGAGACCGTATGCCTTCATACGACCTTGAAATCGTTTGCCCACCAAACGGTTTTGTAAACCATATAGGCAATTGGTTGAGGTCGTATGGTAAAGTGGAAAACTGTGGATAAGCATAGGAAATAACGCCCTCATCTTCTAGCTCAAGAACAGCAACAGTTCCTCACGGATTTGCTTGCAAGGATGCAAGGGGAGATAGGGAAGAAGAAGAACTAGCAACTATATGCATAGAAAAAGATGTATAATCAAAGCATAAAGTTTAGAGTTATAAAACCCGCCTAAAGCTTGCTCCTTGAGCTCCAAGCTTTCGAAATCCAAGCCTTTAATGGCGTCCTAGAAGCTCCACAGGTCGGCCAAGGTGAATCCTCCAAGGAAAGTTGAGAAGATATGGCTAGAAAGATAGAGCTAAGTGAGCTAGCCATGAATTTGACCTTGAATACGAGTTTCCTCCATGAATTCAAGAAAAAGGGATGATCCAAACTTACCTAGGACCCTTGGTCGTCCTTCTCTGCTCCAGAGCTTAGCCTTGGTCGGTTTTTAGCAAGGGGAAAAGAAATGAAAGGGAGAGGGTCGTTCCCTTGCTAAGTGAGAAAAGTAGTATATATACTTAAGTGAAATTTTCAACATAAGGACATATGTTTTCCTCATTTCTCATCTAAGTCCTTCCTTTCTTCCTTGCACTTCCCCACATCTTATTTCTAAGGACAAACTCCTTCTAAGGTCAATAATTGAAGGCAAATAGGATCAACCCATCACTAAAGCATACACATAAAAGGGCTATTATACATACACCTTGATTATTCAATCACAAAGGTGTTCTTTATTATATGATTATTCACATGAAGTGACCTTTTCATCATTTCTCTTCTAAATGATGCCAAGAGTCATAAAAGATGTTTTAGATGATGTATTTCACAAGTTGCACCCTTCAAATTGGGTAAATTGCATTTTACACCAATTTAGGGTTTTCAAGTACAGGGGTTGCTTCCACAGCTGCACCTTGGTGCTCAAGCTGGGGAAATCCCTCAAACCTCATCATATTCATTCTTATGTTATCTCATCATTGAAGGAACATATAAACATGTGAATTTTGCAAGTTAACCCCTCTGATTGGGCAAATTGCACATAGGTCCATGTTTTGCAAACAATACTTCAACATTGATTTATAAGGGACAGAAATGGAAACATATGTTCCATAAAAGCTTTAATTATATACTAAAGGATAATTACAACCATCTAATTTCATAATTAGGCAAAACACATAGGGTTAGCTCATAACCCAGGTCAGGGGTGTTACAGTTTTCATAGTTTAATAAGCAAGAGTATGAGAAGTGGATGAATCAAGATGAGAAGAAACCTAAAGGTATTTTACTTCGGGAAAAGACTTCTGACTTTGGCCATACAAGATGCATGAATCTAGGAGTCCTCGTAAGCCGACTAGAAGTGTGGAGGAAAATTTTGCCAACCTCCGGTGGTGGTTCCTTCTAGACACCATCTTCTTTAGAAAATTCCCTAATAATTCCCTCATATTTCTAAAGATTACTTGAAGTTATATTCTATTAAATATTATTTGACAAAATCTGACGCTCTGATACCAAATGTAACAACCTGAATATCAACGTCCCCAAATTAAGGAATGACCTTCAACTTGAAATTCATTACCTATATTCCCAAGGATCCATACTTAGCAAATAATAAATAACAACAAATAATTTCATTTATACCAAATGTTGTTTACAAATTATACAATGATATTCCTCATGAAATCAATACATGTTGAGAAGAAGTAACTAGATATATCATACTCATTTAACTTATCTTTAATGATCTTAGGTAATTTCCATATGGTTTATCATATATTAACATATTCATAATTACCATGTACCTAAAATGCCGACAAACAAGATGTGGATCAGCATAACAAGTTATATTGTGTACGTGGGGTGCAACCATAATGTATACAACTAAGATAATCACATACAAGCATCAATTATTGCACTTAAGAACTAGCGTATTCTTTACATATTCTTACTCTTATTGGATATATTATCTTGGGTGTGATCATTGTCCTTTTTAGGGCTCATGTACATTACCCCTTGATATATGTCAGCCTAGGGTTTAGAATATTATCATTTACTTGTGTGGTACTCATATTGGCATTATAGTTGAACATGAATTAAATAAACAACCAATAGTTTATTTATAGAATCAATCCTCAAAAATCATTCGGAAAATGTCGACAAACTATATTCTAATTAGTCATAATTGTAACCATGTACCTTGATGGTGAGCAATGCAGATTATCATGTAGGATACACTTCAAGCATATTATCCAATCAACAAGAAAATCAATCAATACACATTTTAGTCTACATGAATATAAATTCTAAAGTGTCACCATCTCCTTAAGCACATTAATTGCATTACAGCTCACTCAGTCCTGTTCTAGGGTTTAGGCTTCTTGGTATTGTGTTATTATTAGGGTTATACTTTAGTACTCCAATTTCTCCATGTTCATTGATTTAATGACTCAAAATTCCTAATCCATATAAAGTGTATCCATCATTATCAAATCTACCTTATCCCTTTATTATAACACTTAAATCGGATTAATTAACTTCATTAATAACAAGGCAAGTTGAAGTATTTAACCCTAATTCATCATATGCAAGGCTATTCACATTAGAAACCTTAATTCTACATCATTATGATCATGAACTTGTTAAATCATCATTATGTTCCAAATTATCATATTTCATCAGAAAGAAACACATTTAACATGTTTAATATACAAATCTAGGGTTTATGTGTTTATTCATTACTTAAATACATACTTGCACTATATTTAGAATTGGAATGATACTTAGGTCTTAAAAATATTTTATTTGGGTTACTCTTGTTTTGCTTATCAATTTTCATATATAATTTGTTTTTATCCAAGCATTCTAGCAATTTCTACGATTTTTGCAATATTAATGAGTTTCAGCCAATAGACCATTGCCGCATCAATAAATAAAGGCATTACTTACATTACATGCATGTACCCTCCTAGCCAATGGCCTTTGGCCATCTCAGCTCATCATTCCACGCAAGTGGGCCTCACAGAAGGGAGGAAAAGATGTCATTGTTGTTGTTCTTTTGAGCGTGCCTCCATGGCTCTTTCATAAAAGGCCATGAGGCGTCTTCTTCCTTTAAGTCGCAGAAGGTAAGAAGGTTGGTGATTGGGTCCCCATTCCTGGGAATGGATGGTTAGGGCAAGAGTGTAGTGCCTCTATTAGATCCTCATAGACTTCAAGGTGTGCCCATATAAGTTGGGTGCCGTCATGGCTATGAGACAAGCATCTACCTTGTCTCGGCGTTGAACTCGGACGAGGATGTGTCCATGGCATGGAGTCGCCTGATCGCCTCACGTGGTCGGTTGGCAGAGTGTCGAGGCACCCTAGTGGAGACAACACACCATCACTGAAGTTCTAACTCCCTAATAGTATTCAAGGCTCCTCACATGCTCTGCAGTACTCACCTTGACAAGCACATTGAAATCCAACACTGGTTGTTGGTTCCCATCATAACATCGACTTTAGTTTAAGGAGGAGAAAGCACATCCTTATTAGTCATCTAAGATTAGAGCATGTCAAAGGCACATTGCTCGTTGTCAATATTTGTAGATATTGTCTGCGCATACATGTGGAATAGAGAAATAATAGATTCAGGTCAGACATGGCTAGGCATTCCAGGTAGCCAGAAGGCTGCCTAGGGTCACTTTATATAGGCACATCACTCCAAACCCCAACGATTTCCCATGTATCATGAAAAGGAAGGGAGAGGGAGGTTAGAGCTTCCCTTCCTCAGAGACTCATGGGTGAGATAATTGTGGATCATGCTTTACTGATATGGGAAATGTTCCTATTACCATTAACTTGACTATATACTCCTCTCCATATACTTCCTTTACGATTTCCCTTTCTTTTCTCTTGACATACGAGAAACTTTCCAAAGGAAGACATTTAGAATATTTTCATCTAAATAAACACATATATCTGTGATCCAAATTTACTAATTTTATACACAAAAATCCATTATAGAACATATGGAAAAACATGACACTTTATTGGTTACTTAGATTATTCTTTATCTCTTTTGGATATATCCCTTAAATCAAAATAGGAACTTACTAATCTCCTTTCCAATATATATTTAGTGTGTTGGACTTAGGGGATGTCTTTTGCATACAAAACATGCTCCTTTAGACATCTCAACAAATCAATACCATTATCTCAAGGAATATCCCCAATATCCACTTTCTCCCACATTTTTATAGTTCTCATATTTTCTTTATTATTTGTAAGTATACAAAAGTTAAATTGGGATCTTGTTATTTGTGATGCCTCAAATATTGTGTTGCCACTCTTGGCTAGATAATAATTCCTTAAATTATCTTAAACATCATGTACTTTATGTTCATTTAAAAACTTGGAATTTATTCATTTGGTCATATCAAAAGCCATTATTTATTCATGTATGAATTCCTTCTACTTATTTAACTTGTGAAACAAGCACTCATGCCTCAAAGGTGATTAAAGTTATTATTCCAAGGATAATATTATTGTGGAAAATAATTATCAATTCCTATTTATATTTATAATTCAATTTTACCAAAAATTGAGGATATTGCATTCATCCCTCCTTAAAAGGAAATTTCTCCCCAAAATTCAAACTAGGTAAGCTTAAGGTGAATGATAACTCAACTTTGTTTCAAACTTTAGGGTTAGCAACCCTACTTAGATATCTTTTATTTGTATAGAAATTCCACAAATTATGACTAAGATTTGTACTTGGATTCAATTCAAGGCATAACCACATACTTATTATTCTCATGATATCATCTCTAAATGATTAAATTTTCCTTGTTGTGATTTCAATCTTACTTGGTGATAACTTTTCACCTAGGTTTTCAATCTATTACTCATTTATTTTCACATAAGGGTGAGGTGATACCTCTAACCCTAGGTCATCTAATTAAATTTTCAACTTAGGATATTCATTCTAATATCTTAATTTTAAGCATAATATGTTTATATCCAATCTCTCTCACTCATAATGAGATGAAATAAACATTTGGTGCAGCCCAAAAACAAAGTTCATTCCATTCCAAGAGCAGATGTGGTTTATCCACACATTATCTTAACACTTCACATTTTAAGTTGAACCATTCTCATCATGACTTTAAACCATACTTGCTTTTAATTCCAAAATATTCTTATATTTCATGAAGTCAAGTGTCCCTTTCTCACTCTTAAGTTTGGGCACAAATTCTCTCAAGTTTTCATGACTTCATTATATCTTTTATATTTACACCTCATGTATTATGAGCCTTAGCCACTTCATTGAGGTCTCTAGGGGTATAGGTACTTTTTGGAGTGATCTCATCCTTATGCATCTAGGTAGTGCCTCTCACATTCACCCATTAGGCTACATGATCATCATGAAGGAAGCTAGTCTCCTAAGTCATGGAACTTGGGCAAACCTAGTTGTTACCTCCCGACCACATGGTCTTATGCACTTAGCGCACAATCAACTCCTAATCCATCGGTCCTAGGTACCTTTAATAAGGGAGTTATGTTTCCATTATGGAGTTGTGTAATGTGAATTATGGGAAATTGTTTGTTGTGTTTCTTACTAACATCTCTAGACTAACCTACCTCTCATTTTGATGAAAACAGCTTATCCTATTTTTTTCCTATTTTGGTTTCCTAGAAATGATACAATTATGTATGCATACCATTTTTTTCTGATGCAATTTTCTATTCTTTCTTTTATATGGTTTTGTTCCCAATACTCCTTAGTTTGAAGGAATGTTGAAGGTGTTGAGTAAAGTCCAGATCGTGCACATGATTAATTAGTGGACTTGTTGGATATAGGGTGAGAATGGTTAGGTTGCCCTTTAGTGCCAAACATGATCAGATTTAGTTATTTACATTTGTTTATGTATCCACCCTTGTGGGTGAATGATCATCTTTTTTTAGAAATTCAGTAATAGATATATTTTCTTGATTTTGTTGCTAAATTTTCATTGTCAAACTTGAATTTTGGATTGTCCTATCTTTTTGAAAATATTTGTCTAATGATTTGCATGTGTAATGCTCCTCATATTAAACTTAGTAATGAGTGATGGCCATTATGGTTCCTACCTATTACAATGGTCGACAATTCTCAACCGTTTTAGCCCAATATCATGTACAAACTCCTATTTGTGTCTTATTCCATATATGAAAATCCCCTCCTCATCTTTGTGGAGACATAGATATTCCTTCATTGACTTACTTCATGGCATGCAAATCCATACATTTAGCAGGAATAATGTTCATCCATGTAGGAATAATGTGCGACCCTCATCTTCCATCATGGTATCACATGAACAACAGGAACAAAAAAGAACCTTCTTTAATTTTAAGAACACATTTATATACCTATCTCATGTCTTAATCCTCCTCCCATACTTGTGTTTTATAATTTTAATTATACATATTAATATTCCATAAAATCAATCCTATCTAGGCTAAAATGGAACATTTCATGTTGATATGAGGTTTAAATAACCTTCCTTCCTATCCAAACTCTACATAACAGCCAGGGGAAAACCTTCATCATGCCAAAACTCATTATAGTCAAACATTGGTGGTCTAATATCCTTATTTAAGTAACCGGTTGAATGATCTCCAAGATCCTCCATGTGTTTACCCACAGATGAACTTATATACTTCAATATTTTTGGATTTCTCATCAAATAATTGACCAACTACTAGCTAAAATTTAAATGAATTTGACAAATTGATTGATCCCATATATTTAAGTATTTACTAATATTACTCCATAAATCTCCATTAAAATGTTTAGCATCAATTTTATCATTATAAATCTTGCCTCCAATTTTGCTTCATTTGTCATGCTATAATCATAGTAATTATACCATCAACACTTGATAGTCCCTAGGTTTATCTCATTATAAAAATTCCCTCTATTAATCATATCACCTCATTGAACAAACTTTGAATATCTTCAAACTTCTTGCACTGCCACATCCACATTCTAAG
This sequence comes from Alisma plantago-aquatica, assembly GCA_963693085.1. Taxonomy (NCBI): domain Eukaryota; kingdom Viridiplantae; phylum Streptophyta; class Magnoliopsida; order Alismatales; family Alismataceae; genus Alisma; species Alisma plantago-aquatica. Next base: position 921,705,775 of record OY856412.1, on the reverse strand, counting down.
AATGTGATTAAGAAATTAAACTCAAAATAAGAATTGATACACTTCCACTATTGGTTTTAGTAGGTTGAATGAGAGGCTTGATGCTTTAGCTAATATGTCTGCTTGGTCCAAGTACATGAAAACATTATTGACCAAGAAGTACCACACTAAAAGACATGATGTGTACATGGGCGGTGGTGGAAGCTTGGGAGTGTAGAACATGTCTGATTCGACGGTGCTCACGGTGTGTCTTGAGAGGGGAAAAAGGAACGGTACGACCCAGATGTAGCTTCTCCTTTAGGGTTTCATGTCGTATTCGGTTAAGACGACGTCGTAGATAAAGGTTCTTCTTCTTTGAGCTTGTGAGAAGAAGAAGAAGAACGAGGCTTGGCGGCGGCAGAGAAAAAGTGCAAAGGAGGAGAATTGCTTTGTGACCTTAGAGGATGAGGGTGTTGTCGACGGCAGCTCGGGAGGAAGCTTCTTTGCTACAGATCGCACACGGCAGGTCGGCGGCAGAGGAGGCTCAAACATGGTTGGCAACACAGCTAGAAATGAAGTGAGGGAGGTGTCTTCCGTCTAGGGTTAAAACCCCTTTTCTCATTAAAAGACACAGCATGTTGTTTTTAGAACACAGTGTGTCTCTTAGCAGAACTTCCCTATGTTCTTATAAGCAATTTTGTGCATTACAAGACAAGCCGTGTGATTTTAAGCACACACCATATTCAAATCCAGAAGTTCAAATTATAACTATTTGATAATGACATGCCATGTGCAAATAAAGACACAGTGTGTTTGATTCCAGATAGCTCTTGCTCCTTGGTGTCTCTGAAGTACACATAGTGTCTTAATTAAGACATGTCATGTTCGTTTCCAGATCGAATATTCACATGGTCTACTTGATCGTAACACATTGTGTCATTTTAGGACATATCGTGTCTTTTTGAGTTTCTGCTCACTTTTTGCTCACTATAAGAGATGACACGTCATGTCAAATAAAGATATGTCGTGTCTTTTTGAGTTTCTGTAGAATTCAGCATCTCACCAACACCTATAGAAGTAATGTGATGCAAGTATAAGTGTTTAAATTATTACATACACCCATGACAAGATTATTTTTGGGTAAATTAAAGATTGTTCTTGACTCAAATTATAGAAAGAAATTCTAATCTAATGTGGGGTCAACTCCCACGAGTTCCTCCATTTAAAGTCCAGAGTAGGACTCTTCAATCTTTTGATCAAGCATCCTGGAGGGAGCAAGTGGCTCCCTTGTCGACTTCATCTCATGTGATGTATAGCTTGCATCGTTGTCCATTGACCTTGAAGGAGGATTGTTTCCCTTGAAGCTCCACGGCCCCGTACAAAAAAATGCATAGGACCAAGAACGGTCCAGACCACTTGGATCTCAATTTTCCTAGAAACAATTTTGAGTATGGAATTGAAAATCAAAACGGTCTCCTTCTTTGAAGTCTTTAATCTTGATTCTCTTATCATGCCATCTCTTTGTCTTCTCCTTGTAGATTTTGGCATTTTCATAAGTGTCCATTTGCAACTCCTCCAGCTCTTGTAGTTGTAGTAGCCTCTTCTCTCCTGCCTTCTTAAGATCATAGTTCAGAAACTTGATTGCCCATAATACTTTGTGCTCCAATTCTATGGGTAAATGACATGATTTTCCGTAGACTAGCTTGAAAGGAGTTGTTCTAATGGGTGTTTTGAAAGTTGTCATGTATGCCCATAACACATCGTCCAACTTAAGTGCTTAATCCTTTCTTGAGCGGGAGACAGTCTTTTCTAGAATAGCCTTCAGTTGCCTATTTGAGATCTCCACTTGGCCTGATGTTTAAGGCTGATAGGGTGTAGATATCTTATGCTTGACCCCATATTTTCTAAGTAGGTTATTGAAGTTTCTCTCATTAAAATGGTTGCCACCATCTGAAATGATTAAGCTTGGAACTCCAAATCTTGGGAAGATGAACTTCTAAAAAAGTTTGACACCTGACTTTGCATCTGGGGCTTGAGTGGGGATCGCCTCCACCCATTTGGACACGTAATCACAGACCACCAATATGAACTTGTAGCTGCATGAAGACAGAAAGGGCCCCACATAGTCTATACCCCACACATCAAAATTTTCTATCTCTAGAATTGAGTTTAATGGCATTTCATCTGTCCTTGAAATTGCCCCACTTCTTTGACAATTATCACAAGCCTTGACAAATGTGTGCACGTTACAGAATAGACTTGGCCAATAAAGGCCAGATTGTAGGATATTTGTTGCTATTTTTTTGGTCCTGAAGTGTCCTCCATAGGGAGAAGAATGAAAATTTGAAATCACATTACCAATTTCCTCATTTGAGATACATCTCCTTATGAGTCTGTCAGCGCACTACATGAAAAATAGTGGATCATCCCAGTAGTAGAACTTTACATCATGGAGAAACTTCTTCTTCTGTTGGTATGCCAAGTCTGGAGGTAGTTGTCCTGTAGCAAGAAAGTTTGTAAAGTCTACAAACCATGGTTCTTGTATAGATGACAAAGCGTAGAGTTTCTCAATCGGCAATCGGTCCTCAATAGGCAATGAATTTCCAACATTTGTAGTCAACCTAGATATGTGATCAACAACATTGTTCTTTGTCCCCTTCTTATCCCAGATCTCAAGATCAAACTCTTGAATGAGTAATATCTAGCGGATGAGATGAGGTTTGGCATCTTTCTTGTTAAGAAAGTACTTTATTACAACATGATATGTATACATAATTACTTTGGATCCTACCAAATATTGTCTGAACTTGTCAAAAGCATACACTGTGGCAAGCATATCTTTCTCGGTGGTTGTGTAGTTGACTTGTGCCTCATCTAAGGTCTTGCTTGCATAGTGTATGGCATGAAGCTTCTTATCCTTCCACTGTCCGAGAACTTCTCCTACTGTGTAGTCACTCACATCACACATTAATTTGAAAGGAGCACTCCATTCTGGTGGTTGGATGATTTGGGCTGAGACAAGAGCTTCGTTGAGCTTGTTGAAGGCCGTGTTGCAATCATCATCAAATATGAACTCGACATCTTTTGAAAGCAAGGAACACAATAGTTTTGCAATCTTGGAGAAATCTTTAATGAATCTCCTATAGAACCTTGCATGTCCAAGGAAACTACGGATGTCCTTTACTGAAGAAGGAGTATACATCTTCTCGATAGCTTCTACTTTGGCCCTGACAACTTCAATACCCTTATTACAAACAATATGGCCTATTACTACACCATATTATACCATAAAATGGCACTTCTCCCAGTTTAGTACTAGGTTAACCTTTTTGCAACAGGCTAAGACTTTAGATAAATTACACAAACAATGATCAAAGGAATCTCCATAAATGCTAAAATCATCAATGAATATTTCCATTATATTTTAAATGAAATCAGAGAAAATAGCCATCATGCAACGCTAAAATGTTGTTGGGGCGTTACAAAGGCCAAAAGGAATGTGACGGTAAGTATAGGTCCCATAGGTTCATGTAAATGTGGTTTTCTCTTGGTCGGGAGGGTAGACTGGAACTTGGAAAAACCCATAATACCCATCCAAGTAGCAAAAGTAAGAATGATTCGCAAGTCTCTCAAGCATCAAATCAATAAAAGGCAAGGGAAAATGATCTTTGCGAGTTGCTTTATATTCAAGCACTGGTAATCAATACACATATGTCATCATGTGACTATACATGTTTGTATTAACTCATAATTATCTCCCTTAATGAAAGTTGCACCCCAATTTTTAGGTACCACATGAATGGCACTAACCAAGGGGCTGTCACTTATAGGATAAATGATACCAACATCTTCCAACTTAAAAATTTCCTTTTTAACCACTTCAAGCATGTTTTGATTTAAACATCTAGGTGGTTCGATAGTAGGTTTAGCATCATCCTCCATGTTTATTCTATGCATGAAATGGAAGGATGGATGCCCTTTAAATAATCAATAGAGTAACCAATGACATCCTTATATAAACGTAATTCAACAAGCAATTTATTTTCTTGTTCATTAGTTAACTCATCATTGATTATGACTGGAGAAGTAGAATCAGGGTCACGAAATGCATACCTTAGTGCTGGTGGAAGAAATCTAAGTTCTACTTTTCTCCCAACTATATTTGCTTTGGCTTTATCATCAACAAGTGAAGTATCTTCATTATTAGCATTTGGTTGAGCAATAGAAAATGTTCCAGAATTTTTAGAGTCATCATTGGTAGCTTCATCATCATCACAATAGTTAAATATCAAATCAGCATCATCATGGTCTTCCTCCATAATAGATTCAGTTGAATCAATAAAATAGAGTTCTTCCACTTGTGAAGGTGCCTTCAATGCATTAAACACAGAAAACCCCATGGCTTCTTCACCAACTCAGAGTGTAAGCTTTCCTTCTTAGACATCAAGAAGGCATCCGACAATCCTCAAGAAGGGTCTCCCAAAGATAACAGGATTGGAAGGGACTTCAAGCATGTCTAACACAACAAAATCACAAGGAATGTAGAATTTATCGATTTGCACCGATACATCCTCCACAATACCTTTGGGATATTTGATTGAGTGATCAGCTAGCTAGATTTCCATCTTTGTAGGCTTTAAATCTCCAAGATCTAGCTCTTGCCACAAAGTAGACGGAATGAGACTAATGCTATCTCTAAGGTCAACAAGACCTTTGTCAAATGTGGTGTTTCTAATCTTACAAGGTAGAGTGAATGCTCCCAAGTCCTCTAGCTTTGTGAGAAGTCTGTTTTGAATGATTGAACTCATTATCTTAGAAAGCATGATGGTTTCAATTTAGTCTATCATCCTCTTCTTGGAGAGGATGTCCTTCAGAAACTTAGCATATGATGGCATCTCAGCAATGACTTCAGCCAACAAAAGGTTGATATGGAGTTTGTTTAGGATCTCCATGAATTTTCTGGACTTTGAATCTTCCTTCTTATTTGCAAGTCTTTATGGAAATGGTGCACTTGCTTTGTAAGAAGGTGGTACCTCAGATGTACCTTTTCCTTTATCATCAACGGGGGTGTCAATCTTCTCTTCATTAGGAACCTCAACATTCTTCTCCTTGGATGGAGAAGGTCTTTGAATTTCAGCTCCACTCCTCAAGGTGATAGCATTTATTTGCCCTCTTAGATTCACCTCTGGTTGTCTAGGAAGAGAACTAGATGGTGTATTCTTTTGTTGCACTAAATCTTACTGGGAAATTTGGTTTTCCAACATCCTTGTATGAGTGGAAATGCCATCCACTTTCACAGAGAGTTGAGCAATTGCATCTTTCAACAGTTTGTCATTGCCCCAGAACTCTTCATTTTGCTGTGCTTGAGTGGAGATGAATTGCTACATCATAGTCTCCAAAGAAGATTTCTGGGGTTGTTGTTGTTGTTGGTAACCCCTTTTGTTACTAAAACCCGACGGATTCCCATTCGTTTGTCAGTTGAAGATTTGTTGCTGATGCGGTTGTTGTTGTCCTTGTTGAAAGTTTTGAGAATTGTGTGTGTTCTAGTAAGAGAAATTAGGGTGATATCTCCATCCCGGGTTGTATGTGTTGGAATAGGGATTGTATTGTTGTTTGTTCCCATGCATCCCAACAACATTGACTTGCTCTTCATTCTCCTGATTCATATTAGGAGAAAAACAAGTAGAAGAAGTATGTCCAACAAGTCCACAAGATTCACAAGTTACCTCGGCTGCTTGGATCTGCATTGTAGTCATCTTCTCAAACTTTTTGTGTAAGGACAACAAGCTTAGCTGTAATTATATCAAATGCATCAACACTATGCTTTCCTCCTTGTTTTCCAGTTGAAAGCCTCAGTGTAAAAGATGGTTGTACTTTCCTAGCTAACCCCCATTGCCAGTGGTTGAGTGCTATATCTTCAATGATATCATAAGCCTCACTATAAAACTTATTCATTAAAGCACCATTAGCTATGGAATCCACTATCATGTGAGTGTTGTAGAACAATCCATTGTAGAATGTTTGAAGTAGCAGCCAATCAGTCAATCTGTGGTGAGGGAAAAGGCATTGTAAGTTCTTGAACCACTCCCATGTGTCATACAAAGTTTATCCATCTAACTAAGAAAAGTTTGTGAGTTGCCTTCTCAGTGGAGTTGTCTTTCGTGGTGGAAAATACTTTGCAAGGAAAGCATTTAATAGTTGGTCCCAGCTCTTGATGGACTTCTTGGGAAGAGATAAGAGCCACGCCTTGGCTCTATCTCTCAAGATGAAGAGAAACAGTAGAAGTTTTATTCCATCAGTGGATACACCATTGATCTTGAAGGTGTTCATGAACTCCAGGAATTTAGCTACATGAAGATTTGTATCTTCGGGGGCGGTACCCACAAAACGGGTTTGTTGGACCATCTGCATCATAGAAGGACTAATAGAGAAGTTGTTTGCCTCTATCATAGGAAGATCAATGGCTCTACAAATGTTTGTTGCGGCTGGCATGGTGAAATCCTTCAAAGTGGTTGTCCTCCATGGTTGGATCTTCTTGTGTGGCTTCTTCAAAGGATGAAGAAGATGGTGGTAGTGATGATGGTTGTGATCCCTCCAAGCTTGAAGAGTTCTCACTCCTCCTTGCTCATTTACGGCTACTAAAAGTCCATTCTATATCCGAGTCTAAGAAGATGGAGGTTTGTAGACCTCTCTTAGAATGACCCATGCAACCTGAAAAGTAAGATTTGAGTGAGATTCACAAAACTAAGAGGTATCACAAAATCGAATGTGAAAATGGTGATTTAGTCTCAATTGCTAGTTAACACTTTTACACTAACTAAAAACTATTGTATCTCCCCGACAACGGCATCAAAAACTTGTTGAGAGTTTTAGAAGGGAAAGGATTTCAACTCATTGATTACCCACAAGTATACATGAGTTAGTGTAGTCGAGTGTCGAACACAAGGAGTTAGACTAGCTAGGCACAAATATGTTAACTTTTATTCATCTAAATAGGGTTATAAAAGCTTGATTGATTGCACACTAAAATTGGAAACAAAAGCAAAAGACTTGAACAACAGTCTAGATTAAATGATTACAAACTTGAGCATTGGATTTCACTAGCATTACCATCATATCACATGAACATACAAAACAAAGATCACTATTTAACAAGAAATGAGGTTGTCATCGTCATGCATCTCCCAATGCCATGAGATGGTTCTCAACTTCACATAGAAGTCTTGCATCTATGTTTAGTGTCGAACACAACTGAAACCCTCAATAATGTCTAGCCACTCCCATGGTCAAGAGAATATTTCCATAGATCCTACTCCATACTCCCTAATGCATTCTCCAGAAGCACAAGCCAAGCATAAAACATGAATAAGAGGTGGACAAACAAGCATAAAAGCAAGAAAATACCATAGGCATCCATGGAAGAAAGAAAATTAAACAACAATAAAAATAAATTTTGAGTTCACATGAACAATGGCATGGGAGCTACTCTCCCAAGCTCAAGAAAAGAGCTCTACTCATCCATAGTGAAGCTATGCAGATACATGATAGTAATTTTAGAGTTTTGCATGCATAAGAGAAGGAAAAAGCTAGAGGAACGACAGATGCAGGCTAAGAGGAGAGAACTCCAACTAAAGGATGAAGTTCCACCCCTTGGGACTTCTCCAACTCTGACAAACTTCCCTTTCGGAAAGCTTGAATGAAGGGGGTAGCTCTGCTGCACCTTTAGAGAAGAAAATGGAGAAGAAATGAAGTAGAATGGGGGTTCTCTTTCAAGAAACCACCTTCTTCCACCCCAAAATTACCTTCCTCTACTCTAGAACTTTGCTTGGGTGTAAAATACTTCAAAAATGACTGAGCATATTTGCCTATTAGGTTCCAGTTCACTTTTAAAATGAGAGGCGGTCATTTTCATTTTTGCAGAAACTAATAATGACACGGCGTGTCTGTAAAAGGACATGCGGTGTCATGTCATTTGATCTTCCTCATTAATGTCACTGTAGTGAGGTACACGACATGTCAAAAATAGACACATCGTGTCTCTACTTCCTGGAGGCGAATCAAGTGAAGGGTAGACGTTGTGTGTTAATAACGCACGCCGTGTGCATTGGTAGAAAGGTGGAGACGGTCTTCATGTACTAGGAACACGTTTTGTCCTCTAAGGAACATGTCATGTCGCCACTTCCTCAACTCTGGGCTAGAAGCTGCTAGAAATGCACACACCGTGTATATATTAACACACGACGTGTTCTTTGTCCCGTGAGACTGCCTGTAAAGGAACATGTTGTTTCCTCCAAGGAACATGTCATGTCTTGTGCTATTTCTTTAGGAAATGGCTTTGGATCAGCTACAAAATGTGGAGAAGTCCCATTGAGGGATTTGGGCTATCTCCAATTTGACCTTTGTAATACATATCTACAGTCAACATCATGTGATAAGCAAAGAAACTAAAAAGTGTGACAAAATCAATATGAATAGAGGCTAAATGGGGATAGAATGACCTGAAATTGTGTGTGATAATGTGCAAAAACTTGATATAAAACACACACAACAGAGTCACACCTAGCTTGTAGTCTTATAAATTTCACTATGGATTCAAGCAGTTCCTAACAGCTTGGTTCGGGGAATTGAGCCAAGCTCTACTTGAATTTGGTCTTCTATAGTCAAGTCTTGATCATTTAGTTTTCCATCAGCCAAGATCTTTAGGTTTTGTTCACCTATTATCTATGTTAATGATATCATCATTACTGAAGATGATCAATAGGGTATTATGTAGCTTAAACAATTTGTTCAAAGTAAAATTCAAACTAAAGATTTAGGCCTCCTAAAATATATTTTGCATATTGAGGTTTTTATATCTAATGATGGCATTGTCATCTCACAAAGGAAATGCACTCTTGATCTACTGAAGAGACTGGTATGCTTAGAGCAGAGCTTGCATATACTGCAGTCGAACCCAAAGTCAAGTTGTACAAGGAGGACGGGGAGCAAATTGAAGTTCATGGAAATATAGAAGATTGGTTGAAAAATTATATTATCTTATAGTCACTCGTCCAGACATATCCTTTTCTACTAGTGTGGTTAGTAAATTCATGGATATACACTAGTCATATGGAGGCTATTTATAGGATTATTCACTATCTCAACAAGAGTCCAGGTAAAGGTATATGGTACTCCAATTATGGACATCTCAAAGTGTAGGGCTTCTTAGATGTTGACTGGATAGGGTGTGTCATAGAGTGAATGCCAATTTCTGAATATATGTCTTTGTGGGGGGTAGTCTTGTGTCATGGAAAAGAAAAAAGCAAATAGTTATAGCTCGATCTAGTGTTGAGTCTAAATATTGAGCAATGTCTCATGCAACCAATGACTCCTATGGACCAAGAATATCCTAAAAGAACTAAGAATCAATTAGTCTAAAGCAATACAACTCAAGTGTGATAATCAAACATTGTCCGCATTGCTTCCAACCCAATTTTTCATGAACAGACCAAATATATTGAACTTGATTGTCATTTCATTTGAGAAAAGGTACAAGATCACCAAATTGTACTTGTTCCAATCGTTGAGAATATCAAGCGACTATTTTTTTAACAAAATCACTCAATGGGCACCAAGTAAAATTTGTATATAAAAATCTTGGTGCCTATGACATCTACGCACCAGCTTGGGGGGAGTGTTAGAATAATAAATATTTATTACTTTTATTCATTATTCTTTATTTTCATGTATATTCTCTGTGTATATGGGATTTGTCCCACACTGTGTAAATGGGTATTCACCACCACCCATGTCCTTTTACATAGGCGTGCCCTATCAATACCAAGTATCTCATTCCACACATTAGTTTTCCTATCTACAACGACATTCCATTCAAAATGAAGCATCCTTGCTCCAAGAACTATCAATTATGAATTGCCTGAAATTTTGTGAATAGGCTACCAACCAAGTATTACCAAAGGAATGTTAAGCTATTTTCTTCTCAAAAATATGGAATTCCTATTTAGAAGAAGGATCAGCATGCACATGGATATTTCTCAAACCAACAACCTTGAGAAGACTCTAAGGGTTCCATTTCTCCACTCAAGAGCAACAAATTTCTATATTTGTTGACCTTGAATACCATTAACTCCAAAATTGGCTCTTACGTCAATCATACCTTATCACTTGCATGTTGAATTTCTCTTGTGATATTTGTCCCGATCTCAGTGCCATTCTACTTGATGAAACTTTATATCTCCATCTAGATTTGTGCGATTGAATGGATCAAATTATTCAACAACTTTATAGGGGGCAACAGAGCGAAAGAAACCAACACAATTACATGGGAGAAGCTTGTGGCAAGAAAGGAAGAAGGTATACTACACATTGGACCAACGAGAATCTAAAGGAACATTATTGTTTAAGGGGACTATTTTACACAAATAGATCCATTGGAGAGAGGTGATGTCTGCAATGTACAAGCATCTAAAGGACAAAGGGAGCACAAATGGCTCATGCATCTAGAAGCTTATTAGTAAATAAGAGAAGGATATGAAGCAATATGCTAGTCCAGTGTTTCTTAATGGTGGAAGTGTATATGCGTCACATGACAAGTGGGTGCACATATTTGGACTACCACAACTACGAGCTCATCTAGAAATACTATAAGAAATCCATATCTTCATGACAAATAATGACAAATGTTACACAATTCTATCAATCACTAGTTTGACGCCGATACATGGTGGATAAATCTATGTATGATTCCACATTCTTGACCTTGTAAATGATGAATGGAAATTTATTACCTACGCTCAAGGATGTTTCAGCATGAAGAAAATATACAATATTCTAATCAAGAGGTTTAGAAATCCCACACAAGGCAATTGGATGAGGATTTGTAAACTATATATACCACCGTGCACACAAACTTTTAAGAGTAAAACACTTCATGAGGGGATTGTAACCAACTACAATCGTTATATCAGAGGCTTCACCAGTGATGATCCATGCCCTAGATGTGGTGCCAGGATAGAAAATGCCTTGAACATATTGAATGGGTGTAGGATTGCAATGAGTATATCAGAGAATCTAAACAAACCTTTTGGTACTAGTATTGGGAACGAACTGAACCTCAAACTATGGGTTTCTCAAAATCTAAAAAGACATGAAAACTCTAAGAGAAGACCATAACTAGTTTTTCTATTGCTCTATAGATAATTTGGAAGTTGTGTATTAACCCGGTGTTCAACAACACTGACATCTGTATGACATAGGCCTCCCACATGATAGAACACAAGTCAATCTCATCACCCATGCATTTCAATATTAACTTGTCAATCTGAAGACCAAACAAACCTATTACAATTCCATTTATTCCTCCTCCAGATGGTATGTTAGAACTCAACATTGTTGATACAATGCTTTAAATATTTCATGCCACAATAACAAGCTATATGATGAGAGATGAAATGGGTATATGGCAACTAAGAGGTGCAATGTGGATCAAAACCTCAAACATTTTGTAGGTGAAGTTACATGTTGTTAATAGAGACTTGCATGTAATGATTAATGAGCCTAGCTAGATAGTCATCAAAGTTGATATAAGTATGGCTTGCACATATGACATCAAAACTCATGTGAATCTTGTACCCATCTACAAGCATTTTCAACGCCTAATTAGGCCATTATTGGGCCATTATTCACGAGTGAGTCCTGTCACAAACCCCTCTCTAAAGGCCCTCACAAATAGGGATGGTTGTGAGTCTGGCCCTCACAAATGGTCCGTGAAGAGAACTCACATGACAAATACTAGTGGCCCTCATGAATACAATTGTCACGGACCAACTGACCCTCAAGAATGTTATATTGAGGGACTATTTAGCCTTCATTAATACATTTTTTAGGGACTATTTAGCCTTCATAAATACATTTTTAAGGGCATGATTAGTTCTCATAAATACATTTTTGAGGGACTTGATGGTCCTGGAGAATATATTTTTGAAGGGCTAATGCCTTCATTAATATTATTTTTGAGGGGCTATGTGATCGTCAACAGTGCAATTGTGATGGCCAATATGGATATCATTTTTGAGGGACTAAAGACCTTCATTAATATATTTTTGAGGGACTACTGTACATGATTTGGTTATTGATTTATTGAATGATTTGTTGAATGTTAATTAATTTTAAATGAAAACTTTATATATATATAACCTCAAGCAATATTTTTATAAGAGTCACATGACATCATAAGAAGTTTCAACACCAAAATGACACATAAAAATGTTAAATCACCTCAAACCAATTTTTGTTAATGAAGCAAAATATTATCCATACATTGCATGCTCAATGTTGATATAAATAACGAATACATATGGTTCTAAAATTTGAGATTGACGACAATCAACATATCATGCTAGAAACTCTTAAGATCTGTAATGTCTCCATATTCCTTCAAATGGTGTGGTGTTCTTCATCAATGCCAGGCCTCATACGGTTGGGCACTTGAGTATTCTTCTCCTAAAAATGACAAATCATTATATTAATAGAATTTAAAGTTTATACATAAATCATAGTACAACAAACAACTTACCCTTATATTTCGATTATGTTCTACTCCAAAGTGCATTGTCGGTCGAAATCCATCATTAAAAGCAATTGTACCCTATCAATACAAATACAAAAAGGAATCAGAGTGAGTGTGAAGTAGAATATGCCATATTGATTACTCAAGGCCGAAATGACCTAGAACAATATTTGTATCATGTAGATTTTGAAGTAGTAAAAGAGAGTGATGTAGAAATTTGCTAATAAGGTTCACCTCATTTAAACATTGATTTCTTGGTGTGAAAGACACTGATGACGATCTGCTTTGGGTGTTCTGCATTTGAGGACGACTTTGTGGATTATTACCAAATGTGGGGCACCAACTTTCGACAACAGCCTTTGATAAAGTGTACACTTTAATACTCTCATGTGTATGAATATTGAAAATAATCTTCAGCTGTTATGAGGTACTTGTGGATGAAAGAGCAGTGGATGTCCATTCCTAGCACTCTGCATGGGAGCCATGACTCCAAAAGAACTACTTTCAACCCTTTGTGTAGAAAGCATGCCTCCTCCATTCTCCCTTTCAACCCCTTGTGTGGGAAGGTTGCCGACTCCATTCTCCCTTGAATTGCCTTGTGTGGAAAGCCTACCTACTCCAGTATCCCTTGAATTTCCTTGTGTGGAAAGCCTACCTACTCCAGTCTCCCTTGAATTGTCTTGTCTAGAAAGTCTACCTAAGCCATCCCCTCTTGAATTATTCTACTTGGGATACATGCCTACATCTGTAGCACCACTTGTATTGTCTTGTATGTGAAAAGAACCAACACCTGTCCTATTTGTGCCACTTTGCATGTGTAAGACACTTGCAGTAGTCTGATTGGGGTATTCAGTTGCACAATCTACAGTAATACCCCCATCTTAGCACAAATAGATCAATAATGTCAAAAACAATTATATATTATATTGACGTAGGAAACTGACTCTAAGTTACTTGTGATTGATTATACCAAGTCATTATTTGGGAGACAGAGTTCTTCAATCCATTTACTATTTCTTCAAGTTCCTTGAGTTTATCCTGAAATAGAAAACAAATTACAAGCATCGATGTAATAAAACAGTTGTAATTAATAGTTCAAGTTTAGTTTTAATCCAACATACATCATTTGCTTTGCTTTCCTCAAAAATCATTTCATATCTTATACGTGCAGCTTTTCCCCTATGTCCTGTCTCTTTGTGCCCAATTCCAAGACCTCAGATCCTAGCCTTTTTGGAAGGATTTAAAACTTGCAAATAAGCTTCACGTGTTAGATTATCAACACATCTAGGATCTAAATCTTCTTGGTCTGCTACTTGGTTTTCCACAATATCAGAGATTTCAAGCTGTAATTATAAAGCATCATAAAAGGAAATATTAAATTGAGATATCTCAGCGTATGTAGCTTTGTAGATATGATAGGAAAGAAAATGTTTATTTTCTAACCACTTGTGGGCTTTTATCATAAACTTTTTCCAAAATTTTGTTAAGAGGCACAGCGGGTTGTTCTTCACTGACCTACACATGATAGATAACATAATCATTGTCCATATTATATTTTCTACTCTTACTAAAAAGACAAATGTCCATTATTTATACCATTTCTGCCCGGTAGCAACTCCATGGCTTTGATCCTATAGTATGATCCATCACTTTTTTTTCTCTATTTGCCTTGTTGATCTCAGAAATTTTCTAAACCATAAGAAACAAATAATTAGAAAAAAGAGATAGGTATAGATGCAAGTTATACGAAACTGTTGTACCTTGGACTTGTCGGTTCCCCATTCTTTAACAAGATTTTTAAATTGGTCAATATCTATGGAAGCATTTTTCTCAACTTTCTTCATCATCAATTCTGGTTCAATCTTGTACTTGTCATAGTAATCATTCTTTACATGTGCCCTCCACACTGATATCCCTTTGTTAAAATGTTCATCAATGTGATTCCATGCATTCGGATGACCGCCTAAATCGATATATTTCTAAAAACATAGAAAATATTACTTTGGATATAACAATCATACAATTTGTTGGTTTTTTTATGAAAAAGATTACCTCAATAAATGATTTTCTATCTACAAAAGCTTGATGTGGTTGTTCATTCCACTTCAAGTCTAGATGCCATATGTGTGGTTTCCTTGCTAGCATATGACAATAACAATTCAATTTGGCACAATTCTCCCCAATAGCATTTCCTTCGGGATCCCATCGGACCTTGTGACGTGGCTCTCCTTGCTTAGGAAGTAGGCTTTGCTCACTTGTAGGCCCACATCCATACTTCCTATTCTCATGTTCATCCTCAACATTTTCTTCAATTGTTACATCATTTTCAATAGAGGGAGGGACAAAAGAAATTTCAAGTACAGTAGGTTCTTCCTCACAATTTTCTATGACTGTGGAGTGAGGGACAACAGAAGTTTCAACAGGTGTGATGTTATAACTAGATCTAGTGATTCTTCTTCCTTCCATCATTCAGCTGATAAGAAAAATAATTAGATTATTAGTGCAGAAATGTCTGTAACAAAAGTAGTAGCTGCATTTGAAAAACAAATAAATTGTAGAGAATATGAGACACCAACATATGAATATTCAGCATTTGAAAAACAAAGAACAATGATGAGTTATAATGATGTCCTACTTGTTGGTATATGAAAAAAGACTAAATAAATTGCAAAGAATATGCCAAGTAATAGACCAATTTGGGAAATAGGCCCAAATTACCTACAAAACTTTTTGTAATCACTTGTAATTAAGCTTAGATAAATGTTTGAAACCTAATTATCCCGGACTTGCAAACAAAATTATTTGATGAAAACAGACAGATTAATGAACTAAACATTAGCCCATCATGCTTTTTTTTAGTTCTATCAACAAAAGATCCCTTAGTGTCACTCCTCGTCCAAGACACATCATTAGTTAGACCACCATCATTAGCTTCAACTTGTAAACGAGTCAAGCAATTCTCAATAAGAGGTACTTCAAAATAATCTTGAGGAGGATGCTTTAGCACTATGCACCAATCATCAGCATTAGGATCCTTCACATAAAAGCATTGCAATGCTTGAGAAGCCAGGATAAAGGGTTCCTCTTTTCTTTTTATCCTTGAAGTGTTGATTTGTATGAACCCATATTCATCAATTCGCATATCGTTAGAAGTGCTTTCATCATACCATGAACATATAAACAATGGAAGTTTGATTCCTGGACCATAAGTTAGCTCAATAACCTCCTCTAAGTAGCCATAGTACGTGACTTGAGCATTTGTTACGACCCCACCTTACGGTAAACCCCAATTAAGGGAGACTGATAGGTCAAAGCCGCACCCATAATTTCTAGATCAAAGGTTCGACAATTAACAAAGAACAAATATTAAATTTTAACAGACTAAATTGAAAAGCTGTAAGAAAATAAACTTTGCATACCTTTTGAAATTTTGGATTTCTAAACTTCTATCCATGTATGTATTCTACTCTAACTAATCCTCCTTGTATTTTACTTCATGTATTTTGCAATATGATGATTTAATGTTTGTCCTTTTGGCTTGAACCTAAAACTCCGACAAACAAAACGTCGGTCAGTCGAAGCTGGTATGTGGGGGAAACAATAATCATGCAATTATTCGTAACAAAGTATTGCAGTCAATTACCATTTAACAATCAAGTTTACATTTTAAATATAACTGCACGATCCATGTGTACCCTATCCCTTGCATTGTCCCTACATTGGACTTGGACACTACCACCCTTAAGGTAGATCCCCATTATACCCCTCATGATTTCACCTAACAGGTGAATCAGTTTCTAGGTCTGAGTCACATGGCACTACCCGTAGATAGCCCACTCCTTAACTCATGGCAAGCTAAGAGTGTGATGGAACTACACATGTGTAGCCTTGTTTCTAACTCATGACAACCTAGACCTTACTATAGGTTATCATTTTTAGCCCTTGCATAGCCACAGGGGTGGACCCAAATCTAGCCAGTTATATATGTATAATCATAGTGATAATCATAGTCACTCTATATTTGCATGAAATAAAAGCATCCAATAGTTTATTTCAGCCATGAGGGAAACGTCGATAAAATCCTCAAAAAACTAGTCGAGATAATCATAAGCGTAACCACATACCTTTGATTGCATATTTGAGACAGAATTATCCAGAACAAAGAAATCCCAATCAAGCAACCAATTATGCACAAAATCTTGAAATAAATATACCAATTTCCTTTTATTAATATTTATCCAATATCATCATATTCCTTAGGATTTCTATTCCAATTTTTAGGGTTTCCTTGGAAATTAGAGTTTCACTTCATCTTTTATTATCTTAAACCCTAATTTTATATCATTACTTATAAACCATAATTATCTCATCTATTCTTCAACATTAAGGTTATCGTAACAACATATAACCTTATTTCTATATTAAAGGCACATTAATCATTAATTAATTTCATTAAGCTTCTTTTCCATTAAAGATACTATTTTTATCCTTTTAATCCATGACAAGATCATTATGTGCATCTATCATTAATTCAAAGTTCATTAAGGTCTAATTCTCATATGAACGCGATTTGCCATTAATTCTACTTTTTATTCATGAAAAGACCCTAATCACTACATTTAAGGTATTTATCCAGAATTAAGGACTTCTATATACAAATAACTTAGAATCATCATTTAACAACATATTTTTCACATTTTTCAAATTAAATATGATCTTACCTTCTTTTACCCAAAATTAGGGTTTCTAAATGCTTAATCATTCTCATATGAGGTAAAAGCCCTAAATCATGCAATTTCACATCTAGATTAGGTTCGAATCTAACATTATCATTCAACAGGTTATCAATACTTACATTAACCCATTAAGCATACTAGATTCAACCTTTAATCACAAATAGGATTTTTAGATTAACTTTAATGCACTTTTCATCAACTTTTAGTACTTTTTCAATTAGGAAAGGAATCAAACTTTAATATCATTTTATTGGATTCATCTCGATCTCCTGATCAAAATACATATATTATTTGTATTTATCCAAGCTATGGTTTATTAGATATGATTTTTTCAATAAATCACTTACTTTGGCCAATCGGAGAGCGTCATGTGTCTATTTCCATGCAACATTGCTTCCAGATTTGGAAACATAACCAATTTATGAAGATACCCTTCATTAAGTGATGACTTTCTTTAGAACACGGAGTGTAGAAGCGTCAAACGGACATCCGAGCTTCTTCAACCTTGAGTTGCCCTAACAGAGCCACGATGCAGCAGGTTGCGGGCGCTCCTACTCTCTCCTCTAGGGCCCGATGGCTTCCGCTGACCCCTGCCCCAGCTCCGCCGACCTCCGTCGCCCTTGGGGTGCCGCTCAAACGCATCCAACACGGCCGATCCTGCGTGCACAAAGCCTACACTATGTGGCTCTTCTTGCAGCCGTGTTGCTGCTTCTGTAAAGGGGTAAGAGCACGACAAAGATAGCCAACCTTTTCTCCGTCATTGTGGGCTAGTAGGCTTCCATCGCATCCCTTCTTTGGCCCCTTCCAGCTTCATGCTCACGTTGCTTTCTATGGTTAGGGTTTAAGGATGAAAACCAGGAAGAAGAGAAGGGAAAGATGTGCAGGATCCTCTGGGCTCGGCCCAAGGTTTTTACCCCTTTTATAGGGGAGGATATCCTCGTCCAAAGATGCCCATCTAAGAGGAAACAAGTCTTCTCCCATTAGGAATCCTATTCCTATAATAAGAAACAAGTCTCTTTCTCTCTCTTAAATATCCTCTTGATATTCTTTATCCTTGAAATATTAGAATTTCGAAAATCTCTTCTTTTATCTTCTTAGTACTTGCCCTTTATCCTAATGGCACGAAATTCTATTTTCATTTAATAGAAAATACTTCCTTTTTAGCAATACCACATAATTCATTAATAATGTATCACATTATTCTTTTATTTTGCAAATTTAGTATTTTCTCTTTCTTTCCTCTTTATTGGGACTCCTTGGATCCCAAGGAACTCTATTATTTCCAAATTACTTTTTAAGGATACTTATTATCCTTCTAGATGCATCTATATGCATTATTTCACATTATCTTGTTTATTTCTTATTAAAATATCTCTTTTTGAGGATTTCTCTTTATTTCTCTTTTATTTTCCTCATTGGTATTCCTTTTAATATTAGAAACCTCATAGATACGAAAATTCACCAAGAAATCTCATTTATGCCTCTTTCTACTCATTTTCCACATTTTATCATTATTTTCAATTTCTTTCTTAATAAAGAAATACTTAATTAATCTTTTCTTTTCTTATTGCCTTTTCTTTGAACCTTTGGACTCCTTGAAATCCAAGGAACCCAAGAGGCATGAAATCCCTCTTTGGATTTGCCTTCTAGAGGTTTCCACATCATTCTTTTCTCAAAAACTCAATTATTCATTTACTAATTTAATAATTGAATTTCCTTTCTTTATTTCCTTGTTATTGGGCCCAATAGCCAATAAAGCCCACAACACAATCATCAAGGCTATTGTAAATAAAATCTATTTATTCAAAACAAATTTTATCATTATTTGTTCAATTATCTTTAATATGAGAAATTACATTTCTCACCAATTGAACCCAAAAATTGGGGTTGTAACATCCTTCCCCTCTTATAGGAATTTTGTCCTCAAAATTCTATCAAGCAAACAAACAATTCAGGATAAGACTTTTCCATGTCCATCATTGGCCCCTATGTGGCTTTACCGTACTCATGGCACTTCCAAGGAACCTTTATCATCACATATTCTTTTCTCTGAGTTCTTTCATCCTAACGTCTATAAATTGCACAGGTGACTCAGGCCATTTCAACCTCCCTTGGGGCTTACTAGGTTCATTGCTCAGCACATGGTCTGGGTACCTCACATAGTGCTCTAAATTTGACACATGGAACTCATCACACATTTCTTTATCCTGAAGGGTAAGATTAACGTTCCCCACTAATCCATCTCTATGGACCCATGTATCGGGGACTCATCTTTCTTAGTTGTAACTTAGAGGGGTCAGATTTTCATTTCACATATTCTCTCACAGTGAACTGCATGTCACTCTACTTCGCATCTGCTCACGACTCTCGTCATCTCTAGGCTCCTTTCAGCCATTTCATGATCAAAGCGACTTCATCTACACGCATTGTGGTCCTTTTCTAACCATCACGTGGTCCTTTCACCAACATCACCTTACTGAAGTGGTGACTGACACAACCTCCCTTACAGAGCTTCTTTGAATCCCATCACTGGCTATGGTGGTTATCATCACGTCTTTCATAGGACAAGAACTGTCTCTAGCTATCACCCTGAACGAGCACATATGCTCCCATCAGACCCCTTTAGTCTGGATCATACTAACCATTAGTTAGGGGTGATAAACTGTACTAACATAGGGTTCTTCATGTTTCTACTTCCACCTCACGGAAGTGAACCTTTAGGTCATACTCATGAACTTTTGAACTCGCATCATGGTGTAGTTGAACCAGATCTCTCATATGTAGTTCAACCCGATCTGTCCCTTGACATAACTCTTTCTCTCTCATGTCATCTAGGTAAGGCAATCTACCATAACCCATATTGCATCTTGACCTTCCTTGGTCTAGGGGAGACTTACAACATCCATAGTGATGAACTCCCTTTCTCTTTCAGGGACTCTTTATCATTTATATCCACGCATTGGGTTACTGGTGTTCGTCCTTCACCCTCGACTTGCATGGCCATATACCACATGCAACATTATCTTAGGTATCTAAAGTACTGCTGTCACTTATTATTTTCGTAGTACGGTGTATGGTGATCTTAAAATCATGATCTCCTGTATGTCATTATTCCTCAAGATCAATACCTCAAAACCCTAAACCATTCTAGTCGGGGTTTCATCGCCTTCTTTTCCAAAGAAGTGCATCTGAGGTTCTACCACCATTCTTTTGTTGCATCAAGGACAAAACTGGCTAACCAGACAACCATTAACTGATCTTGTTACATTAGTGTTAGCCAAACATATCTTCTTCTTCAAACTTAGGGTTAGTCTAACAACCTCTTTTAGCCAAACTAGGCAGATATATCTCAACCATAGCATACATTACCACTTCAACTTCTTATGCATTAGGTAAAGTTGATGTCATACACCTTCATGTATTCCACTTATTATCTCATTTCAGCTCTAAGTCTACTTTATTGAGAACACCTTGAGCTCATCTTCTTGGTGATCAAACTCAACCTTGTATGACTCATATCTCATGATAAAATCATCCTCATAAGGTGACTGCCTCATTCCTCTTAGTGTTTATAAACCATCCATGTATCATTCACTCCATCGGGGTATGTTATTATCTCTATCCCCATATCTCGTGGCAATGTTCCAACCCACATCATCTTTATCCTTGGTGTATGGCATGTGTACTGTCCTATTTCTCACTCCCATAACAAAAGGAAATAAGTATTTGGCTACAGTCCAAATACAGAGTTCTTCCTATTCTAAGAGTAGAGATGGTACATCCCACCTTTCCAGTACACTTTCAAATCTAAGTTGAAACGTTCCACATATGCCTCAATATCACAAACATCATGACATCAAAAATTACACCCATGGAAAACTAGTTTCGAACCTACTTGGGTCACCACATAATCCTTGGTCATTTCCTCTAGGTCTATAGGGTGTCGGGACTTTTAGGGTCATCCCTCTCCCTTATGCATCCAGAGAGTGCCCTACTCATCTTCCCTTTGGGTCCCATGAGTTCATGAAGGTGATCAATCTCCTAACCCATGGCCCTCAGACAATGATAGTTGTTACCTCCCGACCCTATGGTCATGTGCAACTAGGGAATTAGGCAACTCCTACTTCCATCGGTCTTATCCCTACCTGACCCTAGGATAGACTTAGGATTCTTTTATAGTACACGTCCAACATAGAACCTTACCCAAGCCTTCATCATCTCTCTCTGCATTCAAGGGTTGTCTTTCATTCTTTCATAGGGGTCATGGTGACCCACCTTCCTTGGTCAGACCTCATACCGGTTACCTCCATGGTAATGTCCACATGCACTTAGAGATGGTTATCTATGGGTATACAGGTTCATCCTCATACCATGTACTTTTCACTTAGCTTCTCAAGATCCCATGAGACCACTTTATGTTACCTTAAACCAACAAGACTATTATACAGCCTACCAAAGGATCCCTCACCCAGGATGGGAGGAACTATATCTTGACAACAAAGTCACAAACGTCCTTAGGTCTAGGGTTTACATCCACATGCTTAACTTTAGCAAGCTATTAAGGCACAAGCAGACCACCGACTAAACCAGGCTAGGTCATACGGGTTCTCATTCCTCAACATTGGATCAAGATCATACTTTCCCGTGTCATCAACTTTATTGTGAGGGATTCATCAAACATATCTTTAAACTTAAGGGGGTTTCCATTTCCTTTATACATGAGGAGTTCCATGTCCACATCTATAGAAACTTAACTCTCATCATGAGCATTAGGTACATCACTTCCCCTCTTAGGCCTAGGAACCATAGGTTCATGTTCTTGATGTCCAGCTGTCTGCTCAACCTCTTAACCACAAACCAAACATGTAACCGGTATGACATACACTTCCTGTCATCCTTTTTCCTTGATCAACACTTTAAATTTGAGTCCTCCTCAAGGACAATCAACAAGGTACAAGGCCTCATAACCTGTTACTAAACCTCTCCATGGTATACATAACTTCTTCTTCCTTTCTCAGAAGGTAAACACTTATACCATAGGCACATAGGTGCCAGAAGCCTCATCCTCTCTCTAGGGTTTGGTTCTTCTAAAGGAAACCAAGATATCATCAGCCTCCAGGGGTCAAGCATAAGGAAACCACTATCATCCACTTAGGTCGCATCATCCTCAACTCCCTACTTTTCCTCATATCTCAGAGTCTAGGATTCCAACCTCCTTGCTTGGTTCCTGCTCTCTCTTTCTATAGCTAACCCTACCACCAACCCCACCATTAGAGGTCCTCTCTTCATGAAGGGTCAACCTCAAAAGCATGCCCCTACCTGGATGAAGCCTATGTTCAACTCGTGTTCGCTCAAGGTTATCCATAGCCCCTTAGGCTTATCACATAAGTTATCCATCAAACTCTCCCAGTCAGGGTTTCAACCTATTGCTCGCACTACTGATACATTCTGGGTGTCTATTATGCCCATATAAGCTCATGGGGTTTCCATAGGTTCTTCTCTAACCTCAACAATGAAGGAGATATCCTTCACTCTAACATGCACGACCCTCCCCAGGGTGGGGTCGCCAGAGGTACTAGGTCATCCAACCTCTCATGGCTCATACGTCATCCAAGGCATGTCCATCCAAACACCTGGTCTAACTCATCATGCCATCTCTCTCTCTAACCTTCACTTAGGGTTAGGGTTAACATCATCCTCAGAGGATGTGCCAGGTCTCTACTTGCAATGGAGATTTCTATCTCCAAGACTAACTCTCTTTATTTATCCTTCTGATAAGAAGGTCTAGCCTCCGGTCTCTTCTGAGGGCATGACGACTTATGTCATACGACCTAAGCATGTATCTATCCTTTAGTTTACGCTTAATCTATTAAGATTATGTCCATGATATCTTATTTACATGATTTTCATTAATTTGATGGAGGATTCCTTAGACCTTATTAACCTTATCCATACTTCAAGAGGGTGAGGAAAAGAGAGAAAACCCTAATCCTTAAGGTCCTTAATAGAATTTGTGATGAGAAGGGATGAATAAGATGAGAAAGTCCTAAAGGTATCTTATTTCGATTCATACCCTATGACTTTGGCCAGGTAGTCACACAGATCCGGGAGTCCTCATATTCCGACTAGCGGTGCGAAGGAAAATATTGCCAGCCCCCGATCGCAATCCTTTTCTAGACCCCTCCGTCTTTCAGATAATCCTCTAATAACTCCCTTGGGTTTTATGGAGTTTGTAAAATTTAATAATTATTAATGGTTAAGTGAGGAACCTACGCTCTGATACCAAATGTTACGACCCCACCTTCTGGTAACCCCCAATTAAGGGAGACCGATAGGTCGAAGCCACACCCATAATTTCCGGATCAAAGGTTTCACAATTAACCAAGAACAATTATTAAATTTTAACATACTAAATTGAAAAGCTGCAAGAAAATAAACTTTGCATACCTTTTGAAATTTTGGATTTCTAAACTTCTATCTCTATCTGTATTCTACTCTAACTAATCCTCCTTGTATTTTACTTCATGTATTTCGCAATATGACAGTTTACTGTTTGTCCTTTTGGCTTGAACCTAAAATGTCGACAAACAAAACATCGGTCAGCCGAAGCTGGTATGTGGGGGAAACAATAATCATGCAATTATTCGTAACAATGTATTGCAGTCAATTACCATTTAATAATCAAGTTTACATTTTAAATATAACTGTGTGATCCATGTGTACCATATCCCCTGCGTTGTCCCTGCAGTGGACTTGGACACTACCACCCTTAAGGTAGATCCCCATTATGCCCCTCATGATTTCACCTAACAGGTGAATCAATTTTTAGGTTTGAGTCACATGGCACTACCCGTAGATAGCCCACTCCTTAACTCATGGCAAACTAAGAGTCTCATGGCACTACACATGTGTAGCCCAGTTTCTAACTCATGAAAGCCTAGACCTTACTCTAGGTTATCCTTTTTAGCCCTTGCATAGCCGCAGGGGTGGACCTGAATCTAGCCAGTTATATATGTATAATCATAGTGATAATCATAGTCACTCTATATTTGCATGAAATAAAAGCATCCAACAGTTTATTTCAGCCATGAGGAAAACGTCGATAAAATCCTCGGAAAACTAGTCGGGATAATTATAAGCGTAACCACATACCATTGATTGTAGATTTGAGACAGAATTATCTAGAACAAAGAAATCCCAATCAAGCAACCAATTATGCATAGAATCCTAAAATAAATATACCAATTTCCTTTTATTAATATTTATCCAATATCATCATATTCCTTAGAATTTCTATTCCAATTTTTAGGGTTTCCTTGGAAATTAGAGTTTCACTTCATCTTTTATTATCTTAAACCCTAATTTTATATCATTACTTATAAACCCTAATTATCTCATCTATTCTTCAGCATTAAGGTTATCGTAACAACATATAACCCTATTTCTATATTAAAGGCACATTAATCATTAATTAATTTCATTAAGCTTCTTTTTCATTAAAGCTACTATTTTTATCCTTTTAATCCATGATAAGATCATTATGCACATCTATCATTAATTCAAAGTTCATTAAGGTCTAATTCTCATATGAACTCGATTTGCCATTAATTCTACTTTTTATTCATGAAAAGACCCTAATCACTACATTTAAGGTATTTATCCAAAATTAAGGACCTCTATATACAAATAACTTAGAACCATCATTTAACAACATATTTTTCACATTTTTCAAATTAAATGTGATCTTACCTTCTTTTACCCTAAATTAGGGTTTCTAAATGCTTAATCATTCTCATATGAGGTAAAAAGCCCTAAATCATGCAATTTCACATCTAGATCAGGTTCAAATCTAACATTATCATTCAATAGGTTATCAATACTTAAATTAACCCATTAAGAATACTAGATTCAACCTTTAATCACAAATAGGGTTTTTAACTTAACTTTAATGCACTTTTCATCAATTTATAGTACTTTTGCAATTAGGAACGGAATCAAACTTTAATATCATTTTATTGGATTCCTCTCGATCTCCTAATCAAAATACACATATTATTTGTATTTATCCGAGCTACGGTTTATTAGATATGATTTTTGCAATAAATCACTAACTTTGGCCAATCGGAGAGCGCCACGTGTCTATTTCCATGCAACGTTGCTTCCAGATTTGGAAACATAACCAATTTATAAAGATACCCTTCATTAAGTGATGGCTTTCTTTAGAACACGGAGGGCATAAGCATCAAACGGACATCCGAGCATCTTCAACCTCGAGTTGCCCTAACAGAGCCGCGATGCAGCAGGTTGTGGGCGCTCCTACTCTCTCCTTACGGGCCCGATGGCTGCCGCCGACCCCTGCCCCAGCTCCGCCGACCTCCGTCGCCCTTGGGGTGCCGGTTAAATGCAGCCAACATGGTTGATCCTGCGTGCGCAAAGCCTGCACTATGCAGCTCTTCTTGTAGTCGTGTTGTTTCTTCTGTGAACGGGTAAGAGCACGACAAAGATGGCCAACCTTTTCTCCGTCATTGTGGGCTAGTAGGCATTCATCGCATCCCTTCTTTGGCCCCTTCCAGCTTCATGCTCACATTGCTTTCTATGGTTAGGATTTAAGGATGAAAATGAGGAAGAAGAGAAGGGAAAGATGTGTAGGATCCTCTGGGATCGGCCCAAGGTTTTTACCCCTTTTATAGGGGAGGATATCCTCATCCAAAGATGTCCATCTAAGAGGAAACAAGTCCTCTCCCATTAGGAATCCTATTCCTATAATGAGAAACAATTCTCTTTCTCTCTCTTAAATATCCTCTTGATATTTTTTATCCTTGAAATATTAGAATTTCAAAAATCTCTTCTTTTATCTTCTTAGTACTTGCCCTTTATCCTAATGGCACGAAATTCTATTTTCATTTATTAGAAAATACTTCCTTTTTAGCAATACCACATAATTCATTAATAATGTATGACATTATCCTTTTATTTTGCAAATTTAGTATTTTCTCTTTCTTTCCTCTTTATTGGGACTCCTTGGATCCCAAGGAACTCTATTATTTCCAAATTACTTTTTAAGGATACTTATTATCCTTCTTTTTTTTAGAGCAAATGGATCGATTCATTACTTGTTAGCCATACGGCATCTACAATTGGGGAGAAAGATACAAACGGAACATACAAACATCACGTTCAGTAACCCAAGGGCACTACAACTCATATTGGAATGAGAGAGAGACATTTCTGCATTGATTCTTCTTCCTTGAGGCTGTCTTAAGCAGCTTTTCCTGAAGAATTCCTTCAACTTGAGTGTTAAGTAGTGGTAGGGGGGCTGGAACAAGACGGTATTCTGCTCGTATATCAACTCAAACGAAGCCATACAACTGAGTAATAAGATCAATCCAGAGCGAGATTTAGCCGTAACCAAGGTTGAATTACCGGGGAAAAACCCAAAAAAACCACCGCCTTCACAGAGGAAGGAGAAACAATCCTTATTCAAAGGAACAAGCAACGCCGATATACGGCGGAACAAGGCAGATAGCCTGCCAGAAACTAGCACCCAAGCGAAAAACAGGCAAGGCAGAAATAAAGGAGGGAAACTCGCCTCCTCCGGAACCCCAGCGAGGACACCCCCACCGCCTCCTCCGGAACCCCAGCGAGGACACCCCCACCAGCCACCCGCCTCAGCCTCAAGGCAGATCTGAGCAAGAATCTGCCAGGAGAAGAGCGCCACCACCTCCTGCAAGAAACATGCCGAAGAGAAGACATGATCCCAATCAGATCGCACGGCCGCCGCCCAGGAGGGGAGAGATGAGGAGCTCGGAGAGGCACCTGCAAAAGGAGATCGAAAAGAGAGGCAAGTCGAGGAGGAGGCCTGGGGGGAGAAGGTGACGGCCCAACAGGATGCCTGACCCCCTCACCCAGGCTTGAGCACCGCACGTGGGGGGAGCCCTAGATCTCCACCGTGGTCGCCAGAGCCCTAGACGACAGGGAGTCGCCGTTTACTTATTATCCATCTAGATGCATCTATATGCATTATTTCACATTATCTTGTTTATTTCTTATTAAAATATCTCTTTTTGAGGATTTCTCTTTATTTCTCTTTTATTTTCCTCATTGGTATTCCTTTTAATATTAGAAACCTCATAGATACGAAAATTCACCAAGAAATCTCATTTATGCCTCTTTCCACTCATTTTATCATTATTTTCAATTTCTTTCTTAATAAAGAAATACTTAATTAATCTTTTCTTTTCTTATTGTCTTTTCTTTGCAACTTTGGACTCCTTGGAATCTAAGGAACCCAAGAGGCATGAAATCCCTCTTTGGATTTGCCTTCTAGAGGTTTCCACATCATTCTTTTCTCAAAAACTCAATTATTCATTTACTAATTTAATAATTGAATTTCCTTTCTTTATTTCCTTGTTATTGGGCTCAATAGCCAATAAAGCCCACAACACAATCATCAAGGCTATTGTAAATGAAATCTATTTATTCAAAACAAATTATATCATTATTTGTTCAATTATCTTTAATATGAGAAATTACATTTCTCACCAATTGAACCCAAAAATTGGGGTTGTAACAGCATTTATTGGATTTCTATCTCTACCACTTGAATAACTTGAAGTGTCTGCACACAAGTACACTCCAATATTTTGTGTAGTACATGTACTTTCAATGTTCTTTGAACGGAAACGATATCCATTGACCAAAAACCCTTCATAAGACATTCCCTTAGCACAAGGGCCTTGGGATAACCATCTCAACTCCTCACTAATATTGTTCGGCCTCATCTCTCGCATTTGCATTACCTTCATAAAAAAATTAAAACATTACTGTAATCTACACTAACTTGAACATTAAGAGTGACAACAATAAATATGTTTGAGACTTACATGCTCTTTCAACCACTTAGAAAACTCTTTTGCATGTTTTGTTTCTAGAGTCTGTGGGGCAATGTTGGGTTCCATATCTTGAAGAATAAACATGAGTTCACTGTGTTATAAGAAGTGTCTACATTAATGTACAACAAATATAAAAATATCAACAAGAATTTTAGGATGTAATTAAATCTTACCTTCTGTAAACATCCAATAACTCTTTATTTAAAAGGACATAACAATGGGCTTGTTCTAAAGTGTGGATGTCGAAATTCCTTGACACTCCAACTCTAATTGGAGATCCATCAACATTATGAGGAGTGTGGTTGAGTTTTGTCTCAAAATTATGCAAATACCTAGCACAAAATGTCAAACTTTCTTCAGCTAAATAGCCACTAGCAATACAACCAGCCGGTTTAGCTTTGTTTCTGACATACTTCTTCAATTTCTTCAAGTATCTCTCTATTGGGTAAATCCACCTAGTTCGGACAGATCCAGCTTGCCTGGCTTCATAAACTAAATGAATGGGAAAATGCATCATGATGGTGAAGAAAGAAGGAGGGAAGATTCTCTCCAACTAGAAAAGAGTGACAGCAATTTTTTGTTCCAATTCATTGAATTCCTCCACATCAATAATGTTAGAGCAAGGCTTCTTGAAAAATGAGCACAAATTAGCAATAGGCTTGTACACATCTAAGCTTATGCAATGTCTCAAGGAAACAAGTAGAATTTGATGCATAAGAACATATCAATCATGACTTTTCAGCCCAATAAGTTTTCTATCAGATTTGCTAACACACCAAGATATGCTAGAAGAATAGCCATCAGGTACTTTCAGCTTTTCTAACATAGATAGGAACTTATCTTTCTGCGCATTAGTCATTGTATAAGATGCTGGAGGCAAGTAATAGCGGTCACCTACATCTACTAGCCATAAATCTCTTCAAATGCACATTTTCTTCATATCTTGACGAGCTTGTAAGTTGTCTTTACTTTTCTTAGAATCACCCAATAATGTGTTTAAAATATTCTCACATACATTCTTTTCTATGTGCATCACGTCCAGATTGTGTCTAATAGATAAATACTTCCAATAAGGTAGCTAAAAAAAGATGCTTATCTTATTCCAACCAGGAGGTAATGGTTAAATTTGATCTCCATGCCTCTTGTGCTTATTCGTTTTCCCAAATGTGATATTTTCATATCCATCAAATTGCCTCAATATATCTTCTCCAGATAGTGACTTCGGTGGAAGTCGAAAATCTTTATCGCCATCAAAAATTTTCCTATCACGTCTATATGGATGATTCATTAGAAGAAAACGTCGATGGAAACCATAGCATTGCTTTTTCCCAAACTTTAACCATTTCGATACAGTCTCCACATTACAACAAGGACATCCAAATCTTTCTTACCTTTAGTGCTCCAACCAGATAAGTCACCATATGCTAGAAAATCGTTAATGGTCCATAAAATCATTGCCCGCATAGTGAAATTCCTTTTTCTATATGCATCATAAACTTTGACTCCAAGCTCCCAAAGTAGTTGTAGCTCCTCAATTAATGGCTCCAAGTATACATCAAGGTCATTGCCAACCATATGTGGACCTGGGATTAATAGGGACATCATAATAAATTGTTCTTTCATAAGAAGCCAAGGCAGAAGATTGAGAAGTATCACCAACACAGGCCAGATGATATGTGATGCACTCATATTACCAAATGCATTAAAACCATTGGTTTCTAATGCCAGTCTAATATTGTGTGGTTCAACAGCAAAGTCTGGATACCTGTCATCAATAGACAACCATTCTGGTGTGTTTGAAGGATGATGAATACGTCCATCCTTGCCTTTTCCTTCAGACGGCCAAATCATATATTTAGCAATAGATGAAGACATATAAAGCCTCTCTAACCAAGGTATCAAAGGGAAGTGATACATGAACTTAGCAGCTACCTTCTTTCCCTTTGTTTTGTATTACTTTTCGTTCCATCTTGAAGCACCACAAGTATCACAATTTTCTTTTGAAGCTACATCTTTGCAAAAAAGCATGCAATTATTTGTACATACATCTATAGTATAATGATCAAGTCGTGAATCTTTCACAATCGCATTTGCTTCATATTTCGTCTCCGGAAATAGACAATTTTCTTCTGGAAATCCTGAAATAATCAACTTTAACAACTTTGTGAAAGAATCATTGGACCATCCAGATTCCTCCTTCAGAAATAGCAAGGCAACCAAATATGATAGCTTAGAATGACTTGTGCAACCTCTATAGAGTGGTTGATCAGCCTCTTTTAGTAGCTTGTAAAATCTTTGTGCATCTACATTTGTAGGTTCCTTTGTAGCTTCACCACAGGGGTCATTTGTTGTGTCACCCATACCAAACAAATCCCCCAGCATCTAATGCATATTGTCGGTGCCAGGCATGTTTGTTGCCACAATAGGATTGCTCCTACCAATCACCTCCCCATGAAATGTCCAAACATCATAGCTATGCACAAATCCTTTTTGTAATACATGTGAGAATACCTCCTCCTCTGTTTTAAGGTATCTATTCAAACATACCTTGCAAGGACATATTAATTTCCCCTGTCTAGTTGGTCTCTGATGGATAAGAGCAAACTCAATGAACTTTCGTAACCCTGCCTTGAATACATCACTTTGTACTCTGTTCCCAATATACATCCAACTCTGATCTATTAGAAAATCCATCTACATGAAGGAAAATATATAATAAGTTAAGCACACATTACAAGAAATATATATATACATACATATATACATATGCTATTCAAGTAGTGTCTTGATTATATTCCTTTCAGTCTATCTAGGTATTTATATTCCTTGATCCGCACGGTCATGCTAGCAGCCTTCATTTTCACCCATCCAACTTGTGATTTTACACTTCACCCGAACAACCGTTCTCCTCCACCACGGGCGTGCTACCTAGCCACCACCACGGTCGTGTTGCCCAGCACGACCGTACTACCAGCCTAAAACCTAACACTTTGTAGGACACACTCCAAATGCCCTAACTTGTGCATCCTAAGTTGGAGAAAAGACAAGTCAAAGTCATACAAGTGACCAATTTGGGAAATAGACCCAAATGACCTAGAACAATTTTTTTAATCACTTGTAATCCTTGTATGACTTGTAATGTATATCCTAACTTATTTTACTCTTTCTAAAGAGTGTATGATCTTGTATAACTTCCAGACCAAGAATCAAAAGGTTGCTCTGATATTAGAATGTTTGAGAATAGTAAACCACTAAACTACATAATTCATATCTTGACATTGAGTCTCGTTTGTACCTCATGCTCAGCAAACTGTATGACATCAATATTAGTCTCACAATCTAATAATAGATTTGTTCTTATATTGTAGAATGCATATGGTTGTTTTATATATTTTAGGGTTAAAGTTATGTGTCCAAGCTCCAAAGAGAAAAATAAAACTCAAAACACATCCTTAGCTCCTGAATACTCCTTTTTTATTAGGATTATCTATAGTTTCTTGTAAAATAATATTAAATAGAAAGTATCAGATATAATTTTTAAATTGTAATTATATAATGAGTATCTAAATTAATGATTAGAAAATATCTATATGCTTCTATGTTTTTCCTATGATTTATTCTAGAACGATAGAAAAATGTATCGAGCTAACTTCAATTGGAAGATAAACTCCATATTATTAAATAATTAGTTTAAACAAAAATTTGGAATCATGTATTTAAATCATCAAGAATGTTGAATATAATTTATAAAGCAAAAGTATGACAACATGTAGTTGGAGTATTAATGTTTGGTAAACATGTATCCCCATTGTTGCAACGAAGAGATTTGAAATTAGTATGTTGAATTGTAATGTGATACTTTACTAATAGTATAAATTCATTACATTGTTGTAGCTTAGAACTTAAGAAAATTTATAAAAGGACGATGTAGATTAATAAAAGTGTTTTCCCACTAAGTAGAGGAATGTTTTCTCTTTATCATAACTGAGATTTTGCATTTGAATTTTTTTATTTTCCAATGGAGTGTGAAATATAATTTTTGCATGACAATGATACAATTAGGCAAACTAACTAATCAAAAATATTATTTCTATGTAATTTGAAGTGTAATGTAAGTCAATCACTCTCTATTAGGGATTACTAGTATTGTAAATTTACTGGTAATCTAACATATTAATGTGCCTTACAACATCCTACTTTCAATAGAACTGGTTCAAAACTTTTTTTCTTCATATGCAAGCATATTTGTACTTTGATATCAATATTGAAAGCAATGTCATTGTGTACCACCCAATCTAAGAATTTTGATATAAAATATAAATAGTTCATCGAATCAAAGGTTATTCATTGTTATTACAAAGAAACTTGCATTCATCATAGTTAATAAAATAAAATTATAAAAGAGTTATGAATAATTACAAACATATATATAATACCAATGCATGCTAATAAGAAAATGGTTTAATTTGTATGTTGTGCCAACTATAGAAGTCTAAGTTAATTTTTTGTTACTTCACTACGTAACACACAATAATTTGCACAACCTATATGTAAATAATAGCGCAATATAGAATTCAAGAGGTGGATGAAGACAATAAAGTCAAAATAATAAGATGATTTCAATGGCTGAAACAAGAATCACAAATTCATATGAATATTTCCCCATGAGATTCATATTAAAAATTATATAGACTTCAATATAGAAAGAGAAAAGGAAGGCACTGCTATTTCATGATATTGGAATTTTATTGTGTCCTTAACTAATTATGTTTATAAATCATCAAGAATGTTGAATATAATTTATAAAGCAAAAGTATGACAACATGTTATTGGAGTATTAATGTTTGGTAAACATGTATCCTCATTGTTGCAATGAAGAGATTTGAAATTAGTATGTTGAATTGTAATGTGATGATTTACAAATATTATAAATTCATTACATTGTTGCAGCTTAGAACTTAAGAAAATTTATAAAAGGACGATGTAGATTAATAAAAGTGTTTTCCCACAAAATAGAGGAATGTTTTCTCTTTATCATAACTGAGATTTTGTATTTGAATTTTTTTTATTTTCCAATGGAGTGTGAAATATAATTTTTGCATGACAAAGATACAATTAGGCAAACTAACTAATCAAAAATATTATTTCTATGTAATTTGAAGTGTAATGTAAGTCAATCACTCTGTATTAGGGATTACTAGTATTGTAAATTTACTGGTAATCTAACATATTAATGTGCCTTACAACATCCTACTTTCAATAGAACTGGTTCAAAACTTTTTTTCTTCATATGCAAGCATATTTGTAATTTGATATCAATATTGAAAGCTATGTCATTGTGTACCACCCAATCTAAGACTTTTGATATAAAATATAAATAGTTCACCGAATCAAAGGTTATTCATTGTTATTCCAAAGCAACTTGCGTTCATCATAGTTAATAAAATAAAATTATAAAAGAGTTATGAATAATTACAAACATATATATAATACTAATGCATGCTAATAAGAAAATGGTTTAATTTGTATGTTGTGCCAACTATAGAAGTCTAAGTCATTTTTTTGTTACTTCACTACGTAATACACAATAATTTGTACAACCTATATGTAAATAATAGTGCAATATAGAATTCAAGAGGTGGATGAAGACAACAAAGTCAAAAATATAAGATGATTTCAATGGCTGAAACAAGAATCACAAATTCATATGAATATTTCCCCATGAGATTCATATTAAAAATTATATAGACTTCAATATAGAAAGAGGTAAGGAAGGCAATGCTATTTCATGATATTAGAATTTTATTGTGTCCTTAACTAATTATGTTTATAAATCATCAAGAATGTTGAATATAATTTATAAAGCAAAAGTATGACAACATGTAGTTGGAGTATTAATGTTTGGTAAACATGTATCCCCATTGTTGCAATGAAGAGATTTAAAATTCGTATGTTGAATTGTAATGTGATGCTTTACAAATAGTATAAATTCATTACATTGTTGCAGCTTACAACTTAAGAAAATTTATAAAAGGATGATGTAGATTAATAAAAGTGTTTTACCACTAAGTAGAGGAATGTTTTCTCTTTATCATAACTGAGATTTTTCATTTGAATTTTTTTATTTTCCAATGGAGTGTGAAATATAATTTTTGTATGACAAAGATACAATTAGGCAAACTAACTAATCAAAAATATTATTTCTATGTAATGTAAGCCAATCACTCTCTATTAGGAATTAGTGGTATTGTAAATTTACTGGTAATCTAACATATTAATGTGCCTTACGACATCCTACTTTCAATAGAACTGGTTCAAAACTTTTTTTCTTCATATGCAAGCATATTTGTACTTTGATATCAATATTGAAAGCAATGTCATTGTGTACCACCCAAGTTAAATATAAAATATAAATAGTTAATCGAATCAAAGGTTATCATTGTTATTACAAACCAACTTGCATTCATCATAGTTAATAAAATAAAATTATAAAAGAGTTATGAATAATTACAAACATATATATAATACTAATGCATGCTAATAAGAAAATGGTTTAATTTGTATGTTGTGCCAACTATAGAAGTCTAAGTTAATTTGTTGTTACTTCACTACGCAATACACAATAATTTGTACAACTTATATGTAAACAATAGTGCAATATAGAATTCAAGAGGTGGATGAAGACAATAAAGTCAAAAATATAAGATGATTTCAATGGTTGAAACAAGAATCACAAATTCATATGAATATTTCCCCATGAGATTTATATATTAATCTGTGACAAGAATCATAATTCTTTATGACTTTGATTTTGACCAAATAATTATAGATCATGTTATAGGCTTCAATTTTTTGGATGGTCTAGTATTTTATCATTATATATTACTCTTAGCGATTGATCTGGGTGAGTAATCATGGTGAGAGGATATTATACGAATGCCTTGCATGTGATATTTTTCCCTTGTCAAAATCATTATTAGTCACAATGCGACGAAGGAGATGACTTAAACAAAAAGGGATAATTTAAAAGTTCCATTACTTTTCCAGTAGTCATCAATGATGTACAATTTGGATGATATTATGTTGATATTCAAGCCATGTTAGCATCATTTTCTTGTAGCAATGTGCTAATGATGTTGTACGCCAGATTCAAGAACGTATGTACAATTTCTTTAGCATTATAGTATTTTCAATGCCAAAAATGCAATATAGATGTATATGTTTATTCTGCTATTTCAATCTAATTACAAATTATTTTTTAACTACAAAGACTAGGTCCATATAAATGATGAATATTAACCCAAGAGATGTTCCAATGAATCAATATCATGATAAATTATATGTACATATATGATTATACTTTGAAATGATATGTGAGCATGTTTTATAATCTCTAGTTGCGTAAACTATATGGTGTGTAGCCAATAAAATGTTGTGTGTTATTTGCAACATTTTGTGAAGAGATGAAAACATGATTTTAATGAAGAAGAAATACTTATTTTGATATATGTTTTTGTAAATTCGGTGTTGCTAGTGTTATGAAAACAATCCAATGTAATGCTTATGTTATGCTGAATAGTCAAAGAAAGTCATACAAATAGAAAATCTTGTTTATTGATAGGGGTGAGCATCGGTCCAAAACCGGACCGGACCGCTGACCGAATTTCGACAATATATGCACCGCAGACTGTACCGTTTCGAGTTTGGACCGGATCGGGACCGGACCATTTTGTGCTAGGACCGGACCGGATCGGACCGTTTGGACCGTAATCAGCCTTTTTTACATGTTTTACAACTTATTTAATTGTACAAAGTTGATAATCTTAGTCACTTCTAACAATTATATAACTTTAGTATCAAACATTTATACTAGTAGTGCTTGTGTATGTACTTTATTTGTAGTTATTGTAGAATACACCTTCAAATATAAATAAATTTTATATAAAAGTCAGTTTGCGGTCCAGACCGGACCGGACCGAAGACCGAATTTATCATAATTCCCGGACCGCGGACCAGACCGAACACAAAATGGACTGGACCGAACCGGACCGAATTGGGCAGTCCGGTCTAGTTTTGCGGCCTGGACCATTATTTACTCACCCCTATTTATTGATGCTTCAGGTGATATGGAAATCTACTCTAACTTTTTTATATAATGATTAAGTTCTTGTATTCCATCGAGCATTTCTATATTGTTTGTAAACAAGTAGCAGCACCGTGAGTGTTTCCATATTGTAAATAGGTAGCAACAACGTGATAGTCCTCACCTATCATACATTGGGTTGGTTTATTATAAGCAATGATAACAGCTTGTGATTATCATTTCGGTCATACATGGATTGGGCGACACGATTTTGGGAGATGCAATTTGTATGACGGGACATAACCTACGACCGATTGTAGCATCATGCATTGCTGATGTATGATGGTTATACTCAACACATACTAGCCGTTCTGTTGTAATGGTGGACACTCTTTGACATAAACAAGCACGTCTTAAATTGAATTCGAGTACTCTCCTAATACAATAGATCATAAAGTAAGATAAAATAGATAATGAGAAACACCCCTATGACTATTTTAGACCATTAGGGGCCGTTTGGCCCCCATAATTGCAAGTACCGACATTCATATACACGACTAGTTTGTGATCTGTAGTCAGTGAAGACATCGACAGAAAAAGTGATTTGTTCTGTACAGCAGGTAGCCACGCAAAAGGGCTAATCCTAGGTTGCAGGCGTGCTTTCTCACTGCCGCTATGCATGGCGGGACTCGAAATGTCATTTTTTTGTGAGTGGAAGTACCGGATCAATTACCGCATGGTATAATCAGCTATTAATCTTTCACAAAATCTGTACATGAATCACGGTAATCATAATGGTGGGGAGTGTCCAACTAACCTTTATGCTCCAATTGTAGTTGTCCTTTGTCAGAAATTCCTCGTCCTCGTCGCCGTGTCTTGAGATAAAGAAAGCCGTAATTAGATATTCTGCTCCGCGACGCACCGTGATGGAGAACGTAGTATCCAGGGGACAGAAGAAATAGCAAACGCGGCACGGTAGCCAGTAGGCAGATTATATAGCAAACAAGCAAGACGCAACCGGAGAACGACTCTTTGCGGGGATTCACGCGGATTCTGAGAGATGAGATTCACGGGGATACGGACTCGCCGTGCGTATATGTAACAACCGGAGAATGACGATTTGCGGGCACAAGCAAACGAAATAGTGGCACGTATAATAGGGTTTCCTCTATAGAACCTTTATTTGGCGGGGAATAATATCTATGTTGGTGTATTAAGTGGTTTTGGAGGGAAATAAGGGAGGGAAGGCCCGTAATCTTATTGTGAGGGACTGTAGTAATGTATAATATATTTATGAAGGAAAGGGGGACACAAATAATTTAGTATTGTGTTAAAAATACGGTTGAGTGATAAAGCCTTATTTGTTAGGACAGAGCCTTCAATAATACATGTTTATTTTGAAGACTTGTTATCCCTCACAATTGTCCTTCATTAAAATCCTTATTTTTTGTAGTGTAAAGGGGCCTAAATACAACACCTAGGTAACCCACATGAGCTGAATTTTGAATAGAATTGTTGATCTTCTAGCCAAGTGGGCATCTAAGAAAATATCATAGTATGTACATAGACTACTTGTCCCAAATTTACCTTTACAGTATACAATGAGGATTTTGGGACCCAAAATACTAGAAATGTGAGTTTTTGTTCCATTTTCTTGCAACTAAGAGAAGGATGAATAATATATTTTCAACGATTTCTTTAAAAAAGCAAGCATGTCACCCTTAATATAAGTGCATGGGTAAGTTATTTACTTTTAACCTGGGAGGGACTGTCTCAAAATTAGATTTTTTTTTAGTATCGGTAAATCAAGAGTCAGTCGCACTTTTGTAAAGTCTAACTTCAATAAAAGTCAAATTCTATAGACTTGGATAAACATTCAAATAAAACCAATTTGCACCACATACTATAATATGCTTTATCTGAATTTGTTAACTTAGTCTTGATAAAATATAGATAAAATTTATACCTGAAATGACACCATGTTCATCCAAGCATCAAATCTAGACATGGAACTAGTAGCATACTAAAAATTGGACCAAAAATCGAATGATTTTCTCAAATTTCCATAGCTTAAACTCTATAAAAATTTGGTTATTCAATCAACTTCTACTCCTCTACATTGTACAATCACCACGTATCTTGATTATTTTATATTATTTCATTCAACCAAAAGTTCCTAAATGAGTTATTTCTCTTCGTTTGAGAGGATGATACCAAATATGCTACTTCATTTAAAGTTCCTTTGTTAAACCTCCTTTGTTATCTAAGTACACTGACATCATTTTACAGAACTTGACAAATTTGTCTCAATATTTTTCTTAGATATTGAAGTTACCACATATAATCGATTTAAAGACTATTTACTTTTAAATTAATAAAAATAGTATTTAAGTATTTGTTGATTTATCAAAAATATATAGTGTATTTTTGATAATTTATAATTTTAGAATTTAATTTTAAATAATGTTAGGCTTGTGGTATTTTTTTGATGGGTTTAAACTTGTAATTCAAGAGTTACATAAATAAGTAAAATTTAAAGTAGGAATCATTAATGTGATAGGAGACACTTAATTGTTTCAAGTAGGTCACATGTGCACGACTCTACTATTCTGACCATTGCATAGCACATCCAACATGCTCGCCCATTCTTCCACTCTCTACCAAATGATCAAAGTCAAGAGCCTAGTAGTACTATCCATCCATGTATCCTCATTACTCTATATATATATCTACACCTTTATACTAGTACAAAAAATACCAATAAGTCGATGTGCTACACATGTAGGAGCATGATCAACTACTTTCTATCTATCTTCCTCAATGTGTCATAGTTTTCTAAAGCTTGTATTTTGTTTTGGGAATCCTTTATAAGTATACCTCAATGCACCAACTACTTTCATGTCCTTCAAACTCCAACAAAATTAGGCCCAAATCAAAACCTCTTCAAGTCATGCAACTATTCACCAACTATGACTTATGCATCTTGATCTTTTCAACACCTTTGACACCTTGCTTGTTGTTAATGATCTCCATACGAAGTTTTTGCCAATTAAAAATATACTTTCCTTTGCCTTTATAGGAAAAGTTAACTATCTCACTACCCTAGACAAACCAAAGGATTGTGCCCTCAGAGCTACATTTGGAAGGAACACACATACTTCAAAGGTGATAATGAAGTTAATATGATAAAGTTGATTGTTTGAATCTCTCCATTAAAAGAACTTTCGAGGACATATATTGTCCCAAGCATCAAGAAGTTAGATTCATGTCATATTTTTCAAAGAATTATCTCACCATGGGTGGAATGGCCTCTCGAGGACTCATCACACCACTTCAAAAATGTGGAATAAGTTCATTACATTGGCATGAGAAAATATATGTTGTCAAAGTTTGGGTCATGTAGTTGAGTCTTCCTTCATATTACTTGCAAGTTTCCAAAGTGATTTCAACCTTGAGGTGAAGATGATGCATAGTTTTCCCTCAGGTGTGTAAATTAGATTATTCATATACTTAAGGTTTTGGGGCTTACGTGAATAGCTTGTTATAAACATCTTGTAAATCTTATGTCTTTAGCGTAGCATGTATGGTAGGATTTTGTGTATTGTTGTAAATAACTACTATAATAGTTGTACATATTTTTGGTAATCCAAGTATAAGCTTAAGATGAGCAAATGTGTGCTAATAGAAGGTAGTCACTTATACTTCACTTCTGATTTTTTGCCGACAATATTTTGATAATCGCTTGTACTTTTCGGTCATAATGAGTGTGTACTTGGAGATGCATTTAGTTGGATAACACTTGTAATCAAATTAGTACTGATGATAGCGAGCGACTACTAACAAACACTTGGAGATGCGTTTAGTTGGATAACACATGTAATCAAATTAGTATTGATGATAGCGAGCGACTATCACAAGTTTGCCCAAGAATTTGGCACTATTTCAAGTTCTTACTCCACGATGTGAGCCTTGGCCTAATCCTATTAAAAATTAACTAGTTGCTTGATTACTACGATCATTTTAGATTTGTAATCAAATTTATTGTTTGATCTCATGTCTCATCTGATTCACAAATTGTTCTTGTTATTTGGAGATGTGTTTTGCAAGAAGCAAAGTCTAGAGTTCACAAGGAGAAGATGACGCTCTTCTCAAGATTTCTCTTATACAGCCATGTAAAGGGTGGTATAACAAAACACTTTCCTACAATCCGAAAAAAAAGAGGTGTAAACTATAATTGTAATTTGTATTAGGTAAGAGAGATAATTTTAGATTTGCTAATACGTGTTTATTCGTAGCTGACATTATTTTTCGTGTTAGAATTGTTTTAATTATTGCGCAATTATGTCAACTATTTCTTCTTGTCTCTAATATATCGTAGTTATAATTGATCGAATTTCTCTTTTAAGAATGAAAAAGCTCCATTCATTTGTGCTTTAGAGTTGTCAAAGTATAACCGTACCAAATAAAAGACCTCATTATATTTCATGACGAAATAAAACAATGACAAAACACCCAACGCACTTCACACATTGGGTTGGATTATTATCTAGTCTGATATACACATCGCTTCATAAACAAAATATAATGCAAAAATCAAGAATCCTATCCCAATATACATCAACTTTTTATGTATTGTAGACTAGGAGCTCAGACTTGTCCATTGATAAAAAGGGTGGCAGATCTAATAATCTCCAAACCGTAAGAACCACTTAAAATTATAAAATACATGCTTGTAACTAGGGATGAGCAGTGGACCGACCCAGCCCGATCCAACCCATGTCCAACCCGCATAACTCGAACGAGACCGGATCCATATAGTTTACATGGGGGGATCGAGGCTAAGATTTTGATCCAGATTTTTATATGGATCGTGTTAGGGCCAAGGTAAACCTAGGCGTGAAAACCCACATACCCAGATTAGTTATATACATGTGTATACATAATCACATGTTTATATATAATATGTATCTTTTGATACACTTGACTATAAAGCCACATAATTATATCTGATCACAAACATATTTAATCAATTATATTGATAATATTAAAAAATAGAACAAGAGTAAATCTAAGGTATGTGCATCCATTTTGCAGTTAACGTGTTTGTAATACTTTACAAAAATATATAATGTTAGATGTTTGATTTATACTAACTTATATTAAATGTTTTAAGAATCATTTTAACAGGTCATTGTTAGACTATTCATTGGAATAGGAATGTGTATCTTGTAGACAATGTTACTTACAACAATCTCCTTAATGATCGGATGATTTTAATTATATTCCATATATAGATGGGATATGTTTATGATTTAAAATGTCTTATTTAGATTATATTCTTTTTATCCATTGGATATATATAACAATTTGTAAGTATATTACTTTGTTGGATGATGTGTATATATCACATTTACCTAGTGATATACTATACTTTATCCTATGTATATATTGGAAATACCTTCATTTGGTATGTTATCTAGGTCGGCCCAAATCCGACCTAAAACCCAACTCTATTATGTGGGTCGGGTATGGGCCAAGTTCTCCAAACATTATGCAGGCCTAAATCCGACCCGAAACCCAGTTTCTAATATGGGTTTGGGCATGGGTTTGTCAAAACCTGGGGTGACCCGGCCCGATGCTCATCTTGACTTGTAACACTATGTATATAAAGACACATAAATTGTCACACACTATATTAAATGATCCAACCTTTCCCTAATCTGTATAATACGATAAACATAGGTTGTTCATGTTGACATTAGTGATCCAATACAAATTCAGAAATGACCTGTATTATCCATCTATAAGTATATGTACTACCAACCATGCACCTTTTCCCCATTTGAAATTGGGGAAAGGACATATGATCCTTAATCCACTAAAAATAAACAATGGTATTATTGCCAACCATGCTCATTGGTTAAATGACAGCACTCATTCTCAACCCAACTGTGAATTCTATTGGAAAAAATTATTTATCTGGGGATATCCTTGTTGCCAAACCGTATGTGAGAAACTATGCAAATTCTTGTTCTCTTTCAGAACTCTCCATCTATAATAAACCATGCGCAATGGATTTTTCAATGCAACAAGATAAATATGAGTGAAATAATAGGAGAAGAAAAAGAAACAGGACATTACAAAAAATAGATGATATGAAAAGTAGAAAAAAGATGAGGGAAGTAAAAAAATGAGGAAAAGAGAAAAGAGAAGAGAGAAACATAAAAGAGTAGGGAAGTAAAAAAAGGGAGGAGAAAAGTAGACAAGAGAGAGGATAGAAATAAAAAAAGATGAAAGAAGTAGAAAAAAGAGGAGAATAGTAGACAAAAAAGGATAGAAGTAAATATTAGTACAATACCCAAATTTCTTTGATATATTAGCAAAAAAGAAGAGGGGAGTAAGAAAAGAAGAATATAAAGTGGACAAGGGAGTTGAGTGGAGTAATTATTAGTATAATACTAAAAAGAACATTGGTAAAATATGAAAAAGGAATAGGGAAGTAGAAAAAAAGAGGATAAAGATAGACCACAGAGCTGAAAGAAGTAAATATAAGTATCGTACTAAAAACATTAGTAAAAAGAGGAGGGAAGTAGAAAAAGATAGGAGAGATGAGAGAATTAAACATTAAACTATATTTAAAAAATATTGAAAGTAGAAAAAATAGAGGAGATCAGAGGAAGGAGTGAAATAAATATTAGTATTGTCTAAAAATATTATTATAATACTAAAAAAGAGGAAGAAGCAAAAAAAGAATGGAGAGAAATAGATAAGGGAGAGGAGAATAGTAAATATTAATATATATAAAGACATTGATATCATATATAAAAAGAGGAGGGAAGTAGGAAAAAGAGAGGTGAGAAGTTGACATAGTATATATGAGAAGTAAATAATAGCAAAAGTCAATTTAATACAAAGAAGAGGAGGGAAGTAAAAAAGAGAGCAGATATGTATACAAGAGAGAGGAGATAAGTAGAACATTTTATGAATGTACAAATTCTAAAAAAATCAGTATTGTGACTATACATGTAAATATATAGTATAAAAAGGATGGAAGTAGAAAATATAGGAGGAAAATATTTTTTTAATATTTACATATAAATAAATAGAATAATATATATCCCTTAAAATTCCCCACCTATTTTCTTATTTATCTCTCTTTCTTTATCTCCCTCCTTATTTATCTCCTCTCTTTTCAATACTCTCTCCGTATTCAGCTCCTCTTTTTACTATACATTTTTTCTAATTTATTTTCTTAAGTTTTGGATATGGAAACATAAATGGAGAAGGAGAGAGTATATTAGATTTTGTAGTTGCATATGATATGATTTTGACAAACACCCATTTTAAGAAAAGAGAATCTCATAAGAGTACTTTCAAGTGTGGGCACAATTGTAACGAAATTGATTACCTCCTTATAAGGCGTTGGGATCGTAAAGTATGCAAGGACTATAAAGTGATTCCTAGTGAATAACTCACGACACAACACAAGTTGGTAGTTTTTGGATATTAACATGAAGATCAATAAGGGCAAGCATAGAAAAAATCAAGATAGTAGGATCAATGGTGGAATCTTAAAGGAGAAAATAAATTGACCTTTCCTGATAAACTTATCAAGGAGGGAACTTGGAACTTGGGTCTGATATCAAAACTTCCTGGTAAACTAATCAAGGAGAGAACTTGGAACTTGAGTCTGATGTCAAAACTATGTGGCATAACATGAGCTCTGCATAACAAAAATTGCCAGAAAGGTTTCTGGGGAGTCCAAAGGTTGTGGGTCTCCACAAAAAGAGACTTGTTGGTGGAATGATGAAGTATAAAAGGCTATTAAAATAAAAAGGGATATCTATAGGAGCTTGCCCAAATCTCGACATGATGCAACATTTTAGAGATATAAGCAAGCAAAGAAAGAAGCAAAAAAGGTTATTCAGGAGGTAAGATCTAGATACTTTGATGATATATATAAGAAGTTGGACATTAGAATGGCTCGTATAAGAAAAAGTAAAAGAAGGGACTTGAATCAAGTAAAATGCATCAAGAATGAAGATAATAGAGTGTTGGTAAAGGATGATGATATCAAGAACTAATGGAGAAATTACTTCCATAAGCTTTTCAATGGAGATATTATAAATAATGTTAGAGACTAGTGTGACATGGATACAAGATATATCATTTACACACGATGAGTTTCACATTTTTAGGTCAAGAATGCCTTCAAAAGGATGAAAGTGAGAAAGGTATGCAGACGAGACAATATTCCCATTGATGTATGAAAGCGTATGGGGTATGAAAGAGTTATGTGGTTAAAAAAATTTATTTAACAAGACCATGAAGGCCAAGAAGATGTCAGATGAGTGGAGAAATAGTACTATAGTCCCGATCTACAAGAACAAAGGTGATGTTCAAAGCTTCACAAACTATAGAGTTATAAAGTTGATGAGTCACACAATGAAGCTTTGGGAGAGGATTATTGAGCAGAGGCTAAGATCTATAACGCACATATCAAGCAACCAATTTGGTTTCATGCCTGGTAGATCAACAACAGATGCTATTTTCTGATAAGGAGGCTTATGGAGAATTATAGGAAAGAAAAAGAGATCTTCATATGATTTTTATTAAATTAGAAAAGGCTTATGATCAAGTACCCAGAGAAGTTTTGTGGATGGTTTT
Source organism: Alisma plantago-aquatica (assembly GCA_963693085.1). Lineage (NCBI taxonomy): Eukaryota > Viridiplantae > Streptophyta > Magnoliopsida > Alismatales > Alismataceae > Alisma > Alisma plantago-aquatica. The sequence goes on along the minus strand of OY856412.1, from coordinate 921,660,871 downwards.
GAGGAGAAAGGGTGCACCAAATACAATATATTTACTTGATTAAAGACATGTATGGTAGATCAAATACAAGTGTGAAGACTCCTGGAGGAGAGATACCAAAATTTCCTTTAATAGTAGGGGTACACCAAGGATCCACACTCAACCAATATCTATTCGTTCTTGTTATGTATGAGTTGACAAAGAACGCTTAGGATGATGTTCCTTAATGTGTGTTATTTGCTGATATATTGTGTGTTGGATCTAAGGGCTCTAGAGGGGTGGTGGTGAATAGAGCTACAAAATTTCTCACAAAATAGATTAGACCTTCAAATTATATCAATTTTAGAGCAATAGCTAGGTGTCAATTTGAAGTCCTATCTAACAAGCATAGCAAGGATGAGAGTAATTGATAGAAAGCACTTGACAAAGGGATGTAGAGTGGTTCCACACTTCAAAATAGAAGTGAGTCAGTCCACTACCTAGAGAGGTGAACCTCTAGGACTTTGCAAGTTCTTTTCTCTATATTATCACCAATAAGAGTTACAACAATAGACCACCAAAGGACTTACCCATCCAACCACAAAGAGATATCCACCTTACCAAGGATCTTACCCACTTATCTTGAGTCTTTAGCCTTCACCAAGGTCTTACCCACTCAAGCTCAAGTCTTTTGCCTTGAAGGACTTTGCTTCTCCTTTTGGATCTTCAACTTTTGCCTTCTCCTTCACCTGGAGAAGATCACTACCTTTTCAACAACCTTGAAGAGGATCATCTACAGTTCCTTCTTCACTCGATGGAGCTTGCTTCATCTTTTCTTCATGTAAGAAGGGGATAGGAAAAAGTGGAAGATTGAGAGCTTTACATGCACAAAGGTGGAGCTCTCTAACAATAAGCCTAACTCACTCACAAATCATGAAATGGAGTGTAAACTAGAGAGAGAAAGGGGCTCAAGGAGTAGTAGCACACTCAACTATAGCAAGGACCTTGAATGGAGTGAATGAGTAAACTTGGAATGAACTCCAAGGGGTCATATTTATAGCAAGGGGTCCTTTGAGTTGGATAACACTTAGGGTCGAAATATAGCTATTTTTTCTCAAGGGAATGGATCTATTTTCGTCCAAACAAGTCACCAACGGTTATAATCACTTTTTTGCATTTTCTATATAGTGCATTCAGTCAAGTTTCAATAAAGGTAACTCGACCAATTGACTAAAAGACAAACTCAATTTTCAAACTATCGGTCGAGTTTGTTCTAGGGAACTCGACTGATCAACCAAAATTGCATTTGGTTATAAGGTCATTCGGTCGAGTTCTATGAATGAATAACTCAATCGATTGCCATCTTCAGAAAATCAATCCATGGGATCGGTCGAGATTAGAACTCGACCGATCAACAACCTCTGATCGGTTTTCTAATTTGGCAATTAAGTGATTAAAACTTGATATTAAGTGTCCCACGTATTTTTCTAATCTTAGTTACAAGTCATATCATAAATACAAGTGACTGAAAAATTCTTCTAAAGTCGTTTGAAGTGATTTCCATATTAGCACACTTGCATTGCATTTGACTTGAACTTGCACAAGCTAGGGCTTGTGTAATTTGATCATTTTTATGTACCTAAATCCTGAAATCAATCTTGAATACACATATTAGATACATATGAATGGAATGGTTAAGTCATTATCAAAATATGTACAATGCATAACCTTTAAGTCAACATTCTCCCCCTTTTGACAATGAAAAACCATTCCTCAAACATATTGAAAAAGGATATTGAAAATTTTACCTTTGCCTTGTGAATTGGGGGGATTCAAGATTTGAACAATGTGAATTGCTCCCCCTCAATCTATGCTTATTTTAACCTGCATAGTTAGTCTATCTACACAAAGCAATAAAGAATGCATGTACTATATGGTCCTTTTCAAGTAACATGATAAAGCATATAATGAACATAAAAGGATCTCATAAGCAATAATAGCAATATGGTTGAGTTTCAAAACATTGAAAGTTCTCTCCCCCTTTTGTCATTATCAAAAAGTAAGGGGTAGAAGAGCATACACGTAGGTCTTCTCCAAACACAACCAAGCAGATATCCAAACATGCAATCTCATAACATACATCAAACAGAGATGAAAGAGCCAAACATACTAAGTCATAATCAAAATAGGATGAAATATGGCATCAACTCATAAGATATAACAAATCAAAGAGTAAGAGTGCACAGAACATAGATTACAACTTAGAGTGCAAGTTCTCATAAAAACAACTCCAAGTCAAAAGTAATGAAAGCTAAAGATAAAATAGTACAACTCAGGTCATGTGCCCAGATGTTTCTAATACAAAGTAGCCTAGAAAGATATATATGATCAGAAAACTAGACTAAAAACTAAGAACATCTAGACATCAAAGCTACCTATATCCACAACATCATCATCCTCGACATCAGGATCATAGTCATTATCCTCATCTAAAGGTGCAGCAACATCACCTTCATCACCGGAGTCACCACCAGAACCACCAGAGCCATCACCATCGTCAGATGTAGCACCAACATCCTCACCATCATCAGCATCAGTAGTCTCATCATCAACTTGGTCAGGCATCTCCTCATTAATAGAAGGACTGAAGAGATGATCAGGCCAACGAGCATTATGCTCATTCCAAGTCATACCAAGAGCATAGAGCCCATTGGCCTGAGGGATGGAAGGATCAGAATCACTACATATGGAAAGAAGAGTTACCAAGGGGCCAACATGTAGAGGTAGGATGACTGGAGCATGTCCACCAGTAGCATAGGGTGTGGGAGTAGTAGTGGAAGACTTAGGTGTAGGTAGAGGGGTAGGGTAGAAGTGATTGTATGCATAGGATGCATAATCACTACCTGGGTATGGATGGTAGGTGGGGTATGGGTGTGCACAGGATAAGTTCATGTTAGACATGATTGAACATAAATCTTGATGCAGGTGCTCCTAGACCTGGAGGTTGTATGCCTATTGGTGTATCATATAGCCCAGGAGGGATTCATTTGATACATAGAATGAGGCACTGTGAGGTCAGGTAGGCTGAGGAGGTAGAGGAGCTCGGGTTGAGGTAGAGGCAGGTGCAGGTGAGGCTGAGGAAGAGGGTGAGGTACTGGGTTTGGTGGAGGAAAGGATAGCCACGGATTTCTACACAATGGTCTCACTGATACACACTCCCTTCTGGGCAGGTCTATAGTGGAAGTCAGAGAAGAATGATTTCTTAGTGACAAACTAAAAAAGACCACATATCAAGGCAGGATATGGAGGACAGGTGCCACGAGTGTTCTTTCCAGAGTCGAAGCATGTCATGTGATGGATGATGTATCTAGACCACTTGACTCCGACATCTCTAAGATGCAGTACATTATCATTGTAGTGTTCCCTGCAATATTCATTTAGTTTTTCTTGGGGTGAATGTTGCAGTTGACAACTAGGGCTAATATATGCTTCTTGAGATACAAGGAGGAGGAGGGTAGGGTGCTCTTCTCCTTGTAGGGAACCTCAGGTTTCTTCAAGTAATGATCGATGTCAGGAAGTGTGATATTGTATTGCTTGTAGAAACCTTCAGGGCCAAGCAGATCAAAATACTCATCATAATCCCAACACAAGGAGTCATTCTCATTGGCACCTGACAAAAAGATGTTCAAGATATCCTATGAGATTTGAAATTTCTTTTGGGTTATCATAGAAGTAAGGATAACTTGAGTATTAGGAGGAGGTACAAGGGAGTCGTAATTCCAATGCAATTTTATATAGAATTTGTGGTAAGGAAAAATAAGAACACAGTCAAATCAAGAACTATTACTTGAAGACCAGCTAAGAAGTCGACTACTTACTTTCTTTCCTTAAGTAGACGATTCCCCACTACCCTCGTGCTCGCTTATGGAATCCTATATATATATCCTTCATGTGGAAATCATTCCTAGGCTGCTTTCTATCGTTCAAACTATCTGCTATTCTCCCTTAAGACTGCTCACAACCTTTCTTGACTCTGTCTTTTCCCTTTGAAATGGCTTTTGTACTAGACATAGAATTGTGAAAGAACTCAAGCTCGACACCTAGGGCAGATAGGTGGTGAACTGAAAGTAACCTTATCACTTGATCGATGATAGCTTGGCGTCTAGGTCTAGGATCAAAAAGGCTCTAAATGGAAAAGTACTCCATGGAAGAAGATCCTTATACCGATTAATAGCCTCATTTGAGACAAAGAAGGTCTCATCAAAGGGAATCAAGTGGGAAGATGAGGAGGTGGATGGTGCACTGCTAGGGCCGACTCTCTTCCTTCTATTAGAAGCCATGGAGGATAAAATGGAGAGGAAGAAGAGATAAAGAATATAAACCACTCCACCAAAAACATTCACACACCTAGTTATAGTAAGGGGAAAGGTCTAGGATGGTCTCCCTAGGTCGAATCAAGGCTAGGTGAGGGAGAGGAAGTTCGAGGGTTGAGAGCTTAGGGCTTGAGAGAGTGTAATCGGTCGACTTTTCTCTAGTTGAGAGGGAGAATAGTCAGACGAACCAAACTTAAGTTAGCTTCATCCCGCCAATCGGTTGAGTTTTGTGAACTAGAAACTCGACCGATTGGCCTTTTTTTAAAGCTCTCATCCATGGATTGGTCGAGTTTGTCCTGAGGAAACTCGACCGATGGTCAACCTGACCTAAAACCATCAAACTTAGTTTCTAGCCATTTTAGTGCTAATTAAATTTTATTTTTCAAGTCCATTATGTATATTAAACATACTTAGGCACATATCACTCATCATTGGGTATTATTTTGCGATAAAACATGTTTTTGTTAAAAATACCCAAAAAAGGAGAAAAAAGGCAACATGAACATGAAAAACTGATTTTAAGCATATTACAAGAAAAGATGATCAAGATAGATGCAAAACATATAGGATAGATGACAACTAGATAGAAGGCATATCATATTTATTCAAAGAAGTTATAAGCAATTTTGATCTAGTGAAGTTAAATTTCTCTCTAGCTAGAGGTTTAATGAAATTGTCTGCCAACTGATTTTTTGTGTCCACAAGCATGATATAAATATCCTTCTTGGCGATGTGATCACGAATAAATGTGATGGTGAACCTCTATATGTTTAGCTCTACTATGCAATATAGGATTGTAAGATAAGTAAATTGCACTAGTATTATCATAATTGATAGGAGCAGCATCAAAATGAATGTTAAAGTCTTGGAGCATTTGCTTCATCCATAGGACCGGGGCACAACAACTCCCGACAACAACGTACTTAGCCTCAGTGGTTAATAATGCAACGGTGCTCTATTTCTTGGAGAACCAAGACACCAAGCATGGTCCTAGGAGGAAATAAGTGCCACTTGTGCACTTTCTATCAATCAAGCAGTCTGCAGAGTTGGCATCTCTATAGGCAGTAAGAGTAAAGTATCTTGACTTGGGATACCATAGACCAAAATTTGGAGTTTTGGCTAATTACCTTAAAATCCTCTTAACACCTATAAGATGATATTTTTTAGGATTTGATTGAAATCTAACACACAAGCCAACACTAAACATTATGTCAAGTCTAGAGGCAGTTAAGTAAAGTATACTTCTAATCATACCTCTATAGAGCTTCTCATCTACCTTCTCACCTTCCTCATCTTTATCAAGTTTGGAGGTGTTTGACATGGGTGTGTCCATTGACTTGTTGTTCTCCATCCCAAAGCGATGAAGTAGCTCATTGGTGTACTTACCTTGGTTGATGGAGTTTCAATCTTTTGTTTGTTTGATTTGATAGATGAGGAAGAATGTGAGTTCACCCATCATACTCATATCAAATTCACTCTGAATAAGATCATTAAATTCTTTGCAAAGATCAAGGCTAGTTCCTCCAAAAATGATATCATCAACATATATTTGAATGATAAGAAAATTGTTAGAAGTGTGTTCTAGAAACAAAGTAGAATCTATTTTGCCCATGATATAATCATGATCTAACAAAAAGTTCTTTAATTTCTCATACCAAGCCCTTGGTTCTTGTTTGAGTCCATAGAAAGCTTTTTGCAACAAATAAACATAGTTAGGTAGACTATCATGTTTAAAGCCTGGAGGTTGTGTAACATACACTTCCTCCTCAATTGTACAATTCCAAAACACACTTTTAATATCCATTTGATAAAAAAGAAAGTTTTTATGACTAGAAAAGGCAAGAAACAAATGAATTGACTCAAGTCTAGCTACAGGTGCATATGTTTCATCAAATTCAATACCTTCTTGTTAATTGTAGCCTTGAGCCACTAACCTTGCTTTGTTCCTTACCACTTTTCCTCTTTCATCTAGCTTGTTGCGGTAGACCCATTTGGTGCCAATGATTTTTCCTAACTTTATTCTTCTCAAATTTTTCTAGCTCATCTTGCATATCTAGAATCCATTCTTCATCCCCAAGAGCTTCTTCGACATTCTTAGGCTTGAGTTGTGAGATGAATGTGTTGTTGTCTTGTTCTTTGTTGAATGCAGCTCGCGTCTTCACTCTTTCAAATGGATCACCTAAAATCATCTCCTTTGGATGATTCTTTGTAAACTGGGGAATTGGATCCTTCTTTTCATCATCTTTGTCTTCTTCTTGAGCAGCCACCTCTTTTCCCATTCTTGTTGTCCCCAAAGGTGACGGATCTTCCTTTCTTCTTTGTGAAATTATTGAAGTGGCTTATGTCACAGATCATGTGCTTTGTGCAGCCACTATCAACAATCCATCTATCTTTTTCCTGCGAGAAAGGAGAATGTCAGTTCCCAACTCAAACATTGGGATCCAGAGTGAGCTTGGGGACTCATTTCATCTTTAGATTGGTCCTCTCACTAGTACATAACCGGCCTTTAGTGTCGGTTATTTAAGGCCTTTAGTGTTAGTTTCTAAGCGACACCTATGTGGGCGCCGCTAAAAGCCCAACCTTTAGGTGTTAGTTCTCAAACTGACACCACAACCCTTCGCGCGCTGCTGAAAATGCGTCAGCAGGGGGTATAGGTGTCAGTTATCCACTCAGAAACTGACACTGAATCACCCGCTTACACGGCCGTGCTGGCTAGCACGGCTGTGGTGTCTGGTCTCATTAGGGAAATTGACGTCGGTTACTAGTATGGCAACTGACATTGTAACCATATCTCGTCGGTTTTATATAGATATCCGACACGTATTTTATGTCTGGTCCGCTGCCACAGCCGTGCTAGCCAGCACGGCCGTGGTGTAGAGAAATCGACATTGGTACTAGTATGGAATCCGACACTGTAACCGTATGTCATCGGTTTTATACAAATAACTGACGCCTATGATTTGATTTTTTTCTGTCAGTCTGCAGACCTGCTGTGGCTGGTCGCAGGATCAGAAACCTACAGTTCAGTTATGAACTGCAAGTTTTATGACATCCATTGATATCAGCCAACAACAGGCCACAAACCTGCAAAATTAACATGATGGATAAATTATTATATATGTGATTCACACTTATGTATAAGAAATTTAATTCATATTATTTTTTCATCACACACATGTAGAAACCAGTAGCAACCTGCAGTTCCATTTATTTCGTCTCTTTTCACATTCAGACACATGTAGAAACATTCATGTATTGATGATTTTCACACACATATGACAATTCATAAAAATTCATTCACATTCACACAAAATTAATTATGAGAACAAAGTTATTTTATTCATCACCATCATTGTCATCATTGTCATCAAAATCATATTGAAAAATTCCCGCTCTTTGCAGGGCTTTTGCCCAATATTCTCTTACAGCATCTAATTCATCTCTCGTATAGGGAGCATGTACATCGAAACGCTTTGCATCTGTGTTGAAGTCCTCAGTTTTAAAGACCTACAAAGAGAATGATGTACATACATAATTATAATAATATATAATAAGATTCATATATTTCATATTATCTAACGAGACTATGTATAATACATGTTGTATGTTATCGATTTCCAATACAGCATGTTTGATGATTAGGTCCATAAATCACATCACATAGTAGGCACATGCCCAGTCGTTGTCTTGTGTAGCACACTATAAATTGAAACATAAAAAATATTCAAAAATACAAATAAGCACACTTCACATAAATAATATATACATTGGAGTTAGGAAATTACTTTCACATTCTTCCAAATGAGTGTCAGATTTTTTTTCCTGGGGACCTTTCCTCCAGCTTTTTTGTACTCTTGTAAAGCCCTATATATGTTAATGTAACACATTAAATTGCATAATTAAATAGTAATGCAGTAACAGATGTTAACAGATATAAAAACATAAAATATTTCTCATGAGAATAATAGCCTTTTAATTGCATGTCCATATACATCCAACTCACTCCCCACAGGATCTAGATAATAGACGGTGAATGTCTTGGGGGCCATAACTAATAACTCCCAATGCTTAGAACTATAGGTAAGAAAGTAGAAAATTAATAACTCAATATCTGCAATAAAAATATAATTTGCTTAAGTCCAAATTATAAGCAAAGTAAACTTACTCGACATTGAATGGAGCTATTATCACCATCTTATTATTTTTACCAAAATATTCAAAAGCATCACAACAGTATGAAGTAACTGAACCAGGGTATGTATCTACAAGACTAATCAAAGATGGAACTAAAAATCCCACATGGGAAAACCCAAAATCCTTACATGTCTTGTATAGGTGGCTGTAAAACATGTATTACGTATGCATTAATATATAAGAAACCAGATTGTCGTATATAAAACAAGGTATATGGATGTATAAACCAGATTGTCGTATGCATTAATTAATCTCACCACATCCACAGCTCTATCATACATGTGTTCAGCCATTCATACTTAAATAACTCCAAAATATCTTGTATAAATATGTTGTTTCCGAATGTTTGACCTGCATTAATACATATCCAGAACTTCTATTATGTATGCATTAATATGTATGCTAAACTTGTATAAATAGATTGTTATCGGATGATTTACCTACAGCATTCTCCGGAATAGTAACATTTATAGGGCAATTTGGATTATGTTCGTCGATCCATACTGCCACACTCCTACAATTAGGACCTATCAAGGCGTGTAGGTCCCCTAGAAGCCAACTTGGTAGTCGAGGAGGTGGAGGCTGAGATGTAGCGGGTCTCATCTTTTTGACCTGTATATATAACTTCATATCAATTGACTCATATATATACACACTAACAAAGTAAAGTAATGAAAATTTATCATACAATATGAGTATAGAGGACATCCACTTCGGGCCACAGTATCACTCCACCTACTGCATCACCAAGTGTTTCAGCATCTGGGTGTGCATGAGGCAGTGCAAGATCTGTCCAGCCAGTGAGTATATGTATGGGGCTCACACGTACCATGCCATCTAGTACTGGACTCCCATGAAACATGCACCCTTTAAGGGGTGAGTAAGCCAATGCATCTGCAACGATATATCCTTCACTTGGTAGTCGGCATGGCTTCAACCCCTACAAATTTACGTAAAGAATGTTATATGCATATATACACAAACATATCATCTTGAACAGACTAGCTATTATATATGCCATAAAAATACTTACAGAGGACGTGCTAGGTGGGTCTATAGGATTACTCCCAACCTCTGCAGTATGAGGAGTAGGAGAAGAGAGGTTCACCATAGGTACTATCTGAGTGGCAGTCTGAGACACCTGCCACTTGTGAAATGCTTCCTGGAGTCTTTTATCAACTACTTCCTCAACTCTCCTATCAATTAAGGAATCTACCTATACATGGATAAAAGAAATGCTAGTTTCTGATTATTGAATTCCCTTTCGCAAGAAAGTTCTAAAATAAGAATAAGTTACCTCAGCTTGTGAAAGTCTCACTTTTGGGACAGGTTTACGATAGGATGGCCCAAAGAACGCTTTGATGCCCACACCAGCGCCTGCACCCCTTACACGTCTAGGATGCTCTGGGTTACCCAGAGCAACTGTCAGTTCATCCCTTATGCCCTGAGGGATGAACTTGCCTTCCTTCCTCTGCTCGTGCAGCTCCCGCTAAGCACCATCACCAAAAATTCATAAGTAAACATAACAATAATCAATATCGATAGAGTTTTATTTTTACCATTTTTGCAGTCGCCTCAACGGTTGCGGGATTCGATATCTCTCCCTTCTTGTTTTGCCTCCCAGCTATCCACATAACATGATGAGGCAGAGGTACGGGAGCAGCAGTAGAGGACTCTGCAGTCTCCTGAGTAGAAGTAGGCTGAGTAGACTCAGCTTGTAGTCTTTGGCGAACGCCTGCATATCCTCTTGGACCCATTGTGTGGTCGTGCACATTCATTGCATGCCTTTCTCGTTGAGCATTGCTCTTAGCCTAGTTAGTTAGCACGTTGATTTGGTTAGTAACACTAAAGGTTAATCTTGAATAGGTGAATACATAAAAATGTATATTAATTAAATTGGGAGTGGTGGCGCTTAATACCTTGAATTCATCTATTTTTCTTTGGGTAACAAACTCCTCCCATTCTTTGGGGTCCAAGTAGTTCCATTGTTGTGTGGCTTCCTTCTTCCTATATTTATTTTTCAAAGAGAATATAAACAAAAATTATTAGTGTAAAGTTAGTGAAATACTAATCAATGTCTAGAATTGGAATCTATCAAGAATCTATTCTCAGCATCACGTATGTAATCTCGGGTGAGATTGGTCCTATAGTTCCTTAGGACCCTCCCACAATGTTGCATCACACATTTACGATGCAGCTTTTCATCAGATCAAATATGCTCTGCAAATTAAATATAATATATTATTATTAACTAGTATCCTAAAAATTAGTAATCTACACAAATAGAATTACAAATAATAATAACTCACGCATAGTTCCTTCCATATGTGGTCTTTCTTCTCCTTAGGAACTCTATGCCATGATTCTAGGATAAGACTGCAATGGCTGCGAGTAAGAACCCCAAGATATGAAACAAATGAGTTGTGGTTCACTCCATATGGATTTCCTTCCTGATCGAAATCCACAGCCAATTTGGGTCCATTGCCCCTTTGCTGTATTAACTAGTTCATCAATGTGATGCCCCTCACTTTCTCAATTTTCTTTTGCTGCTCATCAAGTGTTGTAATTTCTTCAAAGGGTAAATCACCAACCTATAATTTGATAAAAAAAATACACTTACATAATATAATTATAAATGAACATATAGATAGAAACCTCAGGGATATATTCTTAAAACTTACATTATTAGGCAGTGCAAGCACGTCCTCACCCTCACGGTGATCATCAGCACGGTCCTGATCAGCCATCTGATACAAGTATTAATACTTACACTTCAACAATTCATCACATTTGCAACATTATATACAAGTTCTAGCTTTATCACTCATACTCATCTTAATACTAAACTTCTAGGGTTTTCAAGAAGTCATCCTTTGTTCAACATCATAAGAATTACATAATTCAGTAATCCATCAATACAACCCTAAATAGGGAATATTGCCACCTCACACTGATCCTTATGTATATATCATATTCAATTTCAGTAAGACTCAACAAACACTTGTATAATTCATTCCAATACAATTCAAATATGATTTTATAATGTCGATTCAATTTCCAAGCATATTGACCACTGACCTGATTTTTAGGCAATATTCACATGAAATAGCATAGTCATATCCATAGAATTTCCCATGGATCGTCAATTAATCTAGGGAATACTCAACCTCCACTCCTCTCTATAGAGTTCAAACATCATTAAAAAATTAGGAAAGTTTAACAAGACGTCCAAAATGGAGTTTCCAAAACATAATTAAAATTTCAGATCAATTGGATATACCAATAAAAAGATAAAATTCAAATACTAGACTGCTATATTTCAGTTTGAATACATGGCCGATTGAGTTTATCTTGGGTAAAATCGGCCGACAAACAAGTCAAAAAATTCTTCCAACTAATATCTAATTTCTCCAAACCATGTACAAATTTCAACTAAATCCTAGTTGTATGTAAAATGTTAAAAATCATTTAGTACACAACTATACTGATCAAATTTTGTATTCATATGTTACCAAAACCCTAATTTTTGTCGATTAGGATTTTCAATTCTCAAACCCTAATTATGTGAATCAAATATCTTCTCATTAGTTTTAAAACATAATGATTAGATTACCATAATTAATCAAGCTTTAAACAATGTAATAATGCATTCATCAACTTGATGAATCTACATATCAAAACTTTTGAGTGGTTTAAGTAGTGAAGAAGTAGCTTAAAACTACCTAGAATTCTAAAACTTGAACCGAGAGAGGATAAATATTGTGTAGAATTGATATGTGAGTATGTGGTAAATGTGAGTAATATTATGTAGAACAAAATGTAGTTTGTCATAGAACAATACAGAATATTGATGCATGTAAACCACACATATAAAAAGAAAGCATACAGCCATATCCATAGGATTAATGGGTGTGCCTGTGATACAAGAAAAGCAAAAATAGGGGGAAGGTCAGGGGAAAACCTGATAATGGGCGTGCAGGAGGGCTGGTCGTATAGCAGAAGGGCTCCGGGCGGAGAGCTGGTCACCGGCGTCGGGCAGAAGGTCGCCGAGCGGAGAGTTGTGGTCGGGCGGTCGCCGGACGGAGAGCTCTGGTCGGGCGGTCTCCGGGCGGAGAGTGGTCGACGGCAGCGGCTGGCGGAAGCAGACGGCGGCGGAGGCGGAGGCAGCACAGCATCGGAGGCGGAGGCGAAGGCAGAGCAGCGGAATCATCAGAGCAATCGTCGGAGCAAAAACCCTGATCGGCGGAAATGAATGAAACAGAAGAGGAAGAGTCTGCCTCGCGCTGTTAAGTTTACTATAGGTGTCGGTTGCTAACAACAACCGACAATAAAAACTATACGTGTCGGTTTACAACAAAACACCGACACTAAAGGGAGGTGAAAATTTTCGCGGTTATTCGTGTGAAAACACAATGGCGTCAGTTATTGTCATAAAACCGATGATAAAATATGAGCAAATTTCTGTCTAGCAGAAAACCTTTCGTCGTCGGTTTCTATTTTAAAAACTGACGATGTATGTCAATTTTTGGAGGTAATTTTTTTTGCTGGAAATTTTGGTTTTGGCGGTTACTTTTAGGTGTCGGATTCTTATTAAGGAACCGACATTGAATAAAAGTGATACCCGTGTCTGGTCGTCCTTCAGAGATTGATGTCGACTTATTTTATACACCGACTCTGTATGGTTTAGGTGTCGGTGTATTATTACAACCGACACCATTAAAAGTGACATTATAAGCCATTTTTTTAGTAGTGTCTTAGGCTTGTAAGGATAATAAGTGAAATAATGATCATTACATTTGCAATGAGAAAAAACCATAGGATTCTTAGTGTCCGAAAACTCTCCTATAAAGAAAGAGGTCTCCTTGCTCTTTTTCTTACCTTTGGCCTTACTCTTGTCCTTTGAGGCTCCCCCTACAAATCCCAAACTACTAGTACCACTTTGTTTGGTAGAATGGTCAAGTATTTCATTAAGAGAGTTCTTCCCCTAGAGGAATTTCTATAGGGATGCTCTCAATCTATGGTTATCATCATTCAAAAAAATAGTAGAAGATAAAATAGATATGTCATTCCTAGCATGCACAAAATCAGCCTCAAGACATAACGCTTTATTAAGATATGAATCATTTTCAAGAGAGGTAGAAGAAACATTAACACTAGGCAATAAAGGTCTAGAAGATAGATCATTTACTTGACTAAGGAACCTAGCATTTTCATATTTTAGCATTTGAATCTCTTTGAGATAGACATCTCTCTCTTCTCTACGAGCATCAATAAGTAACTTGAAATCAGCATTTTCAGTTTTAAGCAAATCAAGTTTTTTAAGGCAATTTTGGTTTTCTTCCTTAAGATTCTCAATGTTCTTAAGGTAGACACCATTCTCAACTTCAATCCCATTGTATTGGATTTCAAGATCAAGATATTGTCTTTGTAAATTATCAATACTCTCAAGGTTAGTTTTCTCATTCAATTCTAAAATTTCAAGTTTGCCATAAAGATCATCAATAATTTTTCCTAACTATTTTTTTTTAGATTTATATTTAGAAAAAGATGAATAGGTAGTAATAAGCATGTCAATGATAGCTTCTTTGGACAATTCATGCAAGCTTACCTCACTTACCTCATCAGTATCTTCACTTGTCGAGGCCATGAGATCAAGGTGGCACTCTCCATCTTCTTCGGAGCTTGAGCTTCTTGAAGATGAGGTTTCCCAAGCCGTATGAGATGCATTCTTGTGTCTCTTTTCCTTCTTGTCCTTCCTCTTGTGTTTGTTCTCATTCTTGTAATCCTCTTCCTTCCTTGAGCTGCTCTTGTGGTGTGACTTTATTAACTTTGGGCATTCACTCTTGTAGTTCCCCTTTTGTCCACACTTGTAGCATCTCAGAGTAAAGGAGGAGGAGGCTTGCTTTCCCTTGAACTGCTTGTCCTTGATGTAGTTGACGTCATGCTCACTAGGGTCTTCATCTTCATCAGAGGAGGAAGGAGAAGTCTGGTAAGTAAGTTTTTGTTGAAGGATGACAGTCTCCACTTGTTCTTTGAAAGTACTATCTTTGATCTTCTTGGCTTCTTCTCTTCTTGCTTTGCTTCTTCTTCTTGCTTGTCAAGTCTAGGCTCATGGGCTTGAAGATGTCCAATGAGTTCTTCAGTTGGGATATCATCAAGGCTCCTCACTTCTTCAATAGAGGTGACCTTTGTCTCCCACCTCTTTGGAAGAGTTCTCAAGATCTTTGAGTTGATGACACATCTATCCAAAGTGTTGCCCAATGCAGCCAGGCCATTGATGATGACATTTAGCCTTGAATACATCTCCGCAATGCCTTCTTTCTTTCCCATCTTGAAGTTCTCTAAGAGGAAGTTCAACATGTAGATCTTTTCCTCCTTGACTTTCTTTGTGCCTTCATATGTGATGCATATCTTGTCTAAAATCTCATAGGTGGTGTCCCATAATGAGATCTAGTTGAACGCAGTGGGGGTGAGGGATGCGTAGAGAATGCTAATGGCCTTTGCGTTGAGTTGAGCCTCCTTTAGAGCAACTTCACTCCATGTTGCAACGGCTCCGTTTGGATCCTTGTAAGGTGTGACCATTACCTTCTACGTATCAAAGTTCATCCTTTGAATGTAGAACTACATCCGCCTCTTCCAATAGAGGAAGTTGGTATTGTCAAAGACTGGAGGATGCATGGAGAAGCCTCCCTCTAGGTTAAGTGAACCAAGTAGGTTGTCGCCCATCTTCTCATCTCGTAGGAGATTGTTGGAGAAGATCTTTAGCTCTGATACCACTTGTTGGATCTAAGGGCTCCAAAGGGGGTGAATAGAGCTATAAAATTTCTCACAAAATAGATTAGACATTCAATTTATATCAATTTTAGAACAATAGCTAGATGTCAATTTGAAGTCATATATAATAATCATAGTAAGGATGAGGGAGATTGATAGCAAGAACTTGACAAAGGGATGTAGAGTTGTTCCACACTTCAAACTAGAAGTGAGTCAGTCCACTACCTAGAGAGGTCAGCCTCTAGGACTTTGCAAGTACTTTTCTCTATATTATCACCAATAAGAGTTACAGCAATAGACCACCAAAGGACTTATCCATCCAACCACAAAGAGATATCCACCTTACCAAGGATCTTACCCACTTAGCTTGAGTCTTTAGCCTTCACCAAGGTCTTACCCACTCAAGCTCAAGTCTTCCGCCTTAAAGGAATTTGATTCTCCTTTTGGATCTTCAACCTTTTCCTTCTCCTTCACCTGGAGAAGATCACCACCTCTTGAACAATATTAAAGAGGATCAAGTACAACTCCTTCACTCGATGGAGCTACTTCATCTTTTCTTCATTTAAGAAGGGGATAGGGAAGTAGTGGAAGATTGAGAGCTTTACATGCACAAAGTTAGATCTCTCTTACAATAAGCCTAACTCACTCACAAATCATGAAATGAAGTATAAACTAGAGAGAGAAAGGGGCTCAAGGAGTAGTAGCGCACTCAACTATAGCAAGGACCTTGAATGGAGTGAATGAGCAAACTTGGAATGAACTCCAAGGGGTCCTATTTATAGATGGGGGTACTCCTTTGAGTTGGGAAACACTTAGGGCCGAAATATAACTTTTTTTGCTCAAGGCAACAGATCTGTTTTTGTCCAAACAAGTCACCAACGGTTATAATCACTTTTTTTGTGTTTTTCGTACATTGCATTCGGTCGATTTTCAATAAAGGTAACTCGACCGATCGACTAAAAGACAAACCCAGTTTTCAAACTATCGGTCGAGTTTGTTCTGAAGAACTCGACTGATCAGCCAAAATTGCATTTGGTCATAAGGTCATTCGGTCGAGTTCTGTGAATACACAACTCGACCGATTGCCATCTTCAAAAAATCGATCCATGGGATCGATTGAGATTAGAACTCGACCAATCAACAACCTGTGATCGGTTTTCTAATTTGGTGATTAAGTGATTAAAACTTGGTATTAAGTGTCCCACATATTTTTCTCATCTTAATTACAAGTCATATCATCAATACAAGTGATTAAAAAATTCTTCTAAGGTCGTTTGAAGTGATTTCCTTATTAGCACACTTGCATTGCATTTGATTTGAACTTTGACAAGCTAAGGCTTGTGTAATTTGATCCTTTTTATGTACCTAAAACCTGAAATCAGTCTTGAATACACATATTAGATATGAATGGAATGGTTAAGTCATTATCAAAATATGGACAATGTATAACCTCTAGGTCAACATTGTACTGATTGACCAAACTAAAGATGGATTGAATGATAAAGTTAAAATTTAGAGAGGCATTAGAATCAAATGGATTGATGATTAGTAGGAGCAAAATTCAGTATATGCATTGCAATTTAAGTCAATGTCGCAGTGTGAATGGTGGAGCCAAGTTGGAGGGAGTAGACATACCAAAATGTGATAAATTTTGTTACTTGAGTTCTATCATTGAAACAGATGAGGATGTCTAAAATGAAGTTTTCATATGATCACTTCATGATGGTTGAAATGGAGGCATGCAACTGGAGTATTTTGTTATTGGAAGATCTCTCTCAGACTAAAAAAAAATAAGTTTTATAAAATTGTTATACGGTCAGCCATGCTCTATGGGAGTGAATGTTGGGTTGGGCGATAAAGAAACAAGCACTCAACAAGATGAATGTGGCTGAAATGTGTATGCTGAGATAGATGTGTGAGAAGGCAAGAAAAGAACACTTGAGAAATGACTATATCAGGAATAAAGTACGGATAGCGAGCATTGTGGACAAGTGGCGCGAGGACCGACTCAGATGGTATTGACATGTGCAACGCAGACCGACTAATGCATCTATATGAAGCAATGTTATTGGGCAAACACAATTAATAGAAGAAAAGGAAAGCATAAATTAACATGGGACTAGCTTATAAAGAGAGATTTTGAATCTCTACATCTCAATCAGGATATAACTCATGATAGAGCTGAATCGAAACAAACGATCCATGTAACCAACCCCTACATAGTTAAGACTGAGACTTAAATGATGATGATGATAATGTTTTCACTCTTTATTTATCTTTTATCTCCCTTTCTCTCTATCCATAAGTACTCCCACTGAGATAGTAGATACGAGTTTGCGCAGAAAATACAAATCCCAATGAACGCATGTGTAGCGTGAGTCTGCTATTCTGTCAGGTGCATAATTGCTAACCCCTTGATCCAATGCAAAATGTCTAGAAGGACAACAACTCCCCAATAAAATCCAAATATACTCACAGCAAAGAGAAAACCGCGCAACTCTCAGTCATGAACCATTGACGTACACAAGAACATGATTAATTAAACTAAGCGCTGCTGATGGACATAGATTGAACGGAATGACGAAGAGCCAACATGGATAATGAGACGTATTCCTGAAAGATAAGAACATATTTTTGAAGTAAACAGCAACAACAATGTAACGAAAAAACGCCTTTTCGATGTACACCACCTCGCCAAATACATGTAGCCGGAGCCCGTGATTCCTTACTTTCTTCATGTACATCACCTCTCCGTCCACTACAATGTTAAGAAAATGCTACTAAAATGTATTTTCTTTTACCCAGCCTTTCCATCTCCTCGGCTGTCATCAGTTTTAAATACATGTATTGGAGCTTGTCTCCGTAATATCTTCGATCAAAGCCCATTTTGCTTTTCCAGAATTTTAGAGAAAACGAATCCCAATTTCGTATATTAAGGAACACCACTATGAATGTAACCTCCGCAGCTTCCTCTTTATACATATGGCCTCCTTCTTGTTAGGAATTGTGGTGGGTAAGTGACGATGCTCTGCAAGACTAAAAGCACAAGATTTAACGTGGAAAACTCTCCCCAAGACGCAAGACTAAAGGCACAAGATTTAACGTGGAAAACTCTCCCCAAGACTAGGAGAGAAAAAATCACGGGGCAATACCGACCAACAAGCACTATGTAATCTGAATTATAACTCACACTGCTCAGATTTAATCGCCCCTAAATCTGGGAGGCTCACCCTGCCCGAGAACAAAGATAAGGAAGAAGAGAATCACACTCAAGGTGTACAAAATAAAACCTCTCTCTTGACTTTATCTCCTCACAACGTTGTTGTCGCTGCTGGGGATTGCTTGTTGTCGCTGCTGGGGATTGTTTGTTGCCGCTACGATCGTTGATCGGTCGTTTCCACAAGTGACAAGGTCGCCTACCTCGTTGTTGACTTCGGTACTCGTTCTAGTTGGCTCCTCCAACTAGGATTCCGACATACCACCACAACTCTCTCCGCCTGAGAGAGTCGATACGCGTCCTCCGCTGATCGGACAGACCGTTGTCATTGTCGCGTCACCAATAGTGTGCCACCAACCGATGTGTGTCTTCCGCTGCTCGGATCCGCCGTCGTAGTTGATGCACCACCTATGTGTCGCCGACTGATGTGCGTCCTCCACTGACTGGACAGTCTACCATCATTTCTGTAGCCACCGACAGATGAACGTCTTCCACTGCTCGGATCCACTGCCGCAGTCGATGTCAATGTCACATCACTAACAAAGTGCCACCAACTGATGTGCGTCCTCCGCTACTCGGACCCGCCTCCGTTGTCGATGCACTGGCGTTGTGTTACCGACTGCCAACCGCTTCTTTACCTCAAGGCAAAGTCGTTGACCCTCTCTCATCCACAAGAGAGATGCACTGTTGGTGTACCTAATGTACCACCAACTATCAGCCGCTACTTTGCTTCAAGGCAAAGTCGTTGACCCTCTCTTACCACAAGAGAGCACCGCCTATTGTTCTTGTTCTACGGCTCTTCTACCACAGAAGGCACCAACAACGAACAACTGATGGGATCACACACCAACCGGTGAGATGATCTTCATGGCTTCCCCAAGGGCCTCTATTTATAGGCATCCATGCATATGATTGCAACCAGGAATTCTAGTCCTAGTTCAAATCCTAGTCCAACTCCATATTGCACATAGCCACCTTTTTTCTTCTTGAACTCAAGTCATATTAGGATTGACAACACAAAATACCAACTCAAATTAAATCCTAATCCAATTCTAAAGGTGTACGTAAGGAGCCATCTTCTTTCCTTCTTAGATTTAACTTCTATTAGGATTGGAAACACAAGCCAACTCCTAATAAGTCCAAATCCCAATAGGACATGGGTCGGAACCTTTCAATCCCAACAATCTCCCCCTCCTGCCCATGAGGGAGATTTTGTCTTCAGCGATCATCTAGAATATCTTCTGTATCCTACCACCACATCTGATAGATACAATCTCCTCAAATATGTCAGCACCATGTTGTTTTCATCCCTCTTCTTGAAGTCCCACCTTGACTTCACTTTGTTCCCAAGCAACGGAGAACAAGTATCTTGGCCACACTGCTTCTCTCTCCGTGTCCACACCTGGAACTTTGTCGGCTCCCCCTGACCGGTCAGTCGAGCCCTCCTGGATGAAAACCATGTTTCTGGCCTTCTGTAGTAAGCTTTAGAAACCTTCTTATGACGCATCCCCTGTCGATGTAACTCTACATCAAGAGTCTGATCCTCCATCCTGGGTGTAGCAACTACATCTTCAATGTATTGCCCTCCTTCCTCACACGTGTGCTGTCTCGAGAAAGTATTTGGAGCGACCTTCTCTAACTGGGAGCTGTCCTTGCTGCATATTGTTGTCCTCCAGATTGAATCTCGCATCTCAAACATGCGGCTATTCTGTGATCACTTCTTGTCAACGTTGCCCTTCCTATCTTCAGATGCCATCTCACTACGCCCACGAAATCCTTCAAACCTTGCTCTGACACCACTTGTTAGGAATTGTGGTGGGTAAGTGATGATGCTCTACAAGACTAAAGTCACAAGATTTAACGTGGAAAACTCTCCCCAAGACTAGGAGAGAAAAACCACGGGGCAATATCGACCAACAAGCACTATGTAATCTGAATTACAACTCACACTACCCAGATTTAATCGCCCCTAAATTTGGGAGGCTCCCCCTGCCCGAGAACAAAGATAAGGAAGAAGAGAATCACACTCAAGGTGTACAAAATAAAACCTCTCTCTTAACTTTATCTCCTCACAACGCCGTTGTCGCTGCTGGGGATTGCTTGTTGCCGCTACGACCGCTGATCGGTCGTCTCCACAGGTGACAAGGTCGCCTACCTCATCGTTGACTGCGGTACTCGTTCTAGTTGGCTCCTCCAACTAGGATTCCGACATACCGCCACAACTCTCTCCGTCTGAGAGAGTCGATACGCGTCCTCCACTGATCGGACAGACCGTTGTCGTTGTCGCTTCACCAATAGTGTGCCACCAACTGATGTGCGTCTTCCGCTGCTCGGATCCACCGTCGTAGTTGATGCACCACCTATGTGTCACCGACTGATGTGCGTCCTCCACTGACTGGACAGTCCGCCATCATTTCTGTAGCCACCGACAGATGAACATCTTCCACTGCTCGGATCTGCTGTCGTAGTCGATGTTAATGTCACATCACCAAAAAAGTGCCACCAACTGATGTGCGTCCTCCGCTACTCGAACCCGGCTTCGTTGTCGATGCATTGGCATTGTGTTGCCGACTGCCAACCGCTTCTTTATCTCAAGGCAAAGTCGTTGACCCTCTCTCATCCACAAGAGAGCTACATTGTTGGTGTACCTAATGTACCACCAACTGTCAGCCGCTACTTTGCTTCAAGGCAAAGTCGTTGACCCTCTCTCATCCACAAGAGAGCTACATTGTTGGTGTACCTAATGTACCACCAACTGTCAGCCGCTACTTTGCTTCAAGGCAAAGTCGCTGACCCTCTCTTACCACAAGAGAGCACCACCACATGTTGTTCTTGTTCTACGGCTCTTCTACCACAGAAGGCACCAACAACGAACAACTGATGGGATCACACACCAACCGGTGAGATGATCTCCATGACCTCCCCAAGGGCCTCTATTTATAGGCCTCCATGCATGTGATTGCAACCAGGAATTCTAGTCCTAGTTTAAATCCTAGTCCAACTCCATGTTACACATAGCCACCTTTTTTCTTCTTGGACTCAAGTCATATTAGGATTGGCAACACAAAATACCAACTCAAATTAAATCATAATCCAATTCTAAAGATGTACGTAAGGAGCCATCTTCTTTCCTTCTTGGATTTAACTTCTATTAGGATTGGAAACACAAGCCAACTCCTAATAAGTCCAAATCTCAATAGGACATGGGCCGGAACCTTTCAATCCCAACACTTCTATCATCTTCTGTACCTTTTCATAATTGATACGTGGAGCAACAAATCATGTGTTAGAAAGGAATATTAGAAGAAAGATTACACCATTAGTAGAGTACGAACCAAACTGTAATTCAGAAGAAGATAATCATATCCACCATTGTGTTCCATGATGAAAGCAAGACTAGAATAATCAGATCGTAACTTAGAAGAACCAATGCTACTTAGGAACCAAATGATCTTGGTGATGATCCGAACCATCTAAAAGGAAAACATGTAATAATCCAAATTGTAACTTTCCAAGTGAACAGTCCCATGTTTTCTTACAGAAAAAAGCAAGATATATCAATTAAGTAAAAAACATAGCCAATCAGATTCCACACCAAAGAACAATACAGTTTGTCAACGTGAAGCCAATCAAGTCTGAATGAATTTGCATCAATCTTCATATCTCAACTAGTTTAAGAACCTTTACTGTTGAAGGGAGTTCCCTTGTCTCGTTAAAAGCTAGATTCCATCTTCATCAACGGTGAACAATAGACTGTAATATATTTCCAATAGTCTAGAGAAAAAGAAGTGACTGGAAGGGGAAAAGAGCAAGAGATACCAATATGTAAAAAAAACATATAACATCAGCGAACATTACAGCTTAGTCAGAAGTCAGTCAAGTTTATATGATAAGAGTATCTCAACTAGTTTGGTAGCTAGATTTCATCTAGATCATTCTTGAGAGTATCTCAGTTAGTTCAACTCGCTTTGATTCTGGCTTCAACATGTGAACAAGAATCCCCTAACATCTGCACTCCATCTACATCAACAGTGGACAATTTGAGAACCACGGGGGACTGTTAGAAACACTATGGGTGACCGATCAATATCCCGTCATGTGTTCATTAAAAATGAAAAATTTGAGAACACCCTTAACAGTCTCAAGTTGGTCCGGTGAAACCTTGAACTCATTGATCAGCACTCTATACTTCACGGATGGAGCCGTCAGAAGCTCACCCTTGAATGATGGCATTAGGTCCATGTCGAGCTTAGTCTTCTCCGGGTTACGCAGGTGGGCCAAAATCTCCTCCCTCACCGCGTAGACGTCATCCAGATCCAACATCCTGCTCTTACTATCCAATTCCAGCTCGCGATTCAGGATCTCGGTGGTGAGCTGCAGCCGCCTGGATCTTCTCTGCTCCTCCAACGCTCGCTGGTGCAGGCCCCTGTCGTATACCGGCATCACGGCCGGACCGAAGTCGGCGAGGAAGCTAATGTCATAGTTCCACACGTCCGACAGATACTGCCCAGGCCGGCCTTCTCTGTCCCAGAAGCTGTGGCCCGACAGTTTTTCAATGAGACGAAAGGTATCTAGGTACGAACGGACCATGGACTCGGCTTCCATACCAATGCCCATCGGGGAGCGCCCGTCCTCAGAGAGGCGATCTAATCGCTCGAACTTCTTAGCCTCAACATCATCCCCATCCTCCTCTTCCTCTTCCAGCGGTTGCACCATAGCCGTCAGGGGGTCTTCCCCCACGACACAGCCCGTCATCCTCACACGGCGGCGACCAGTGAGAAAGACTCTGCCGTTTTCCCCAAGTTTTACACTTCTAATCTCCGCCAGAGTTCCAATGGGATGGAGACGGTCCAGAAGATTCTGGCCCTGGAGCCCTGGGGGCAAGATGCAACCCCAGCAATCCGCAGCATCTTTCAACATAAAGGCCGCCACTTTCTTCTCGCGGATGATGCTTCTAGCCAGGCCTGGTAGATTCTTCAGGAAGGTTGCTGTATAGTAGCCCGGAAACAGGGGCCTCCGCGGCAGAGGCACCACAAGGGCGGGTGCGGGGTCGAAGCTCGCCTCCCCTTTCATCCGAGGATCGCGGAGTGTCAGGGTCGGCACATGAGGAGGAGCGGTCTTCACTTCGGCACTCCGCCGCTGCGATTTGGCAAGGTTTGCCGCCGCCCTAGAAACTGAGGAGCGCATGGTTTTCGTTTGTCGCCTCTTGCTGCTGCTGCTAAAGCGACGGAGACAGCGTCCCTCTATGGGGGAGAAAGGGTTTAGTGTTGTGTAGCGGACGGAGTGTGTGAGGAAGAAGCGGAGAGCGGAGGAAAAAGGAGGGTACACTTTTTGTTTTTGCTAAAGATGTGGGAGCTTGATGCGCAAGGCTTGCCGAAAAAGTGAAAAAGTTCGGCGGACAATGCATTTAAAAAGCAAAATGGTTTTGCAAGTGTCCGAATTTGGATACAAATGTCGAGGGTTGTGACTTATGATTAACAAATTAAATCAGAAGAAAAATCGACTAAATTTTTTTTATCACACCACTTGTAACATATTTAAAAAAATAGCATATTTTAGTCTTCATTTTATGAAACCGTAGTATGAAGGTATCATTGTTTTTGGCATTCTTGAAAAAAAAGAAAATTCTCACATTATTTTGCACTTTTAAACTCACCGTTCAATTTGGAAGTGCCACACAATGTGGTGTTTTCCATTTTTTTAATTTCTTTTTTAATTTTTAAGTCAAAAAATGCCAAAAGCTATGACGTCTTCTGACATCGGTCCATAAAATGTGGTGCATTTTTGTTAAATAGTTAAATTGAAAAATATATTTGAAAGTGTGCCATGGAGGTAAATATTTTCGTTAAAGTGTGCCACAATCTTTTGATTAGCAATTTTAACTAAGCTGAGTAACATCATGTATCTTGTTAGAGATGTAGAACTATCTTCCATAAATTGATTAAATAGCGTTCATTTTGTATAGAGAAAGTGTGCATGTATCTTGTGTATAATCTAATAAATAGGTGTATTGTATTAATAGTATATAATGATTATCTCATGACTCATACCAACATAATATTTAATTGTTGAGGTAAACATTTTCTCATCACTCTCTTTACAATAAAATCAAATGAACCTCGCAAGGAAATTGTGCACACTTTTTAAGGTTTTTTTAATTATAAAAAATGATAAAATGTGAGAGGGAGAGTTTGATTACAGTGAAAAAGAAGGTAGGTGAGCAACAAGTTGCACCACCAGTCCCTTTTGAATGGTGATGCCTATCCTCCGGTGTACGAAATCCATAGATCTGGGAGTCATGACATTCACATGTGCATGACTTTTTGTACCCTCTTGAGAAGCTCCACAATATGTGGTGCTAAGAACCCAAAAGTATCAAAGCCAAAAGGTATGAAAGCATGTTGATTGTCAATACACACTTTCTCATACTTAACCACTTTGGCTAAGACAACTTTTAGGGTAGCCTGTCATCATCATCATCATCATCTAAGCCTCAATACCAACTATGTTGGGGTCAGCTACATGGATCCTTCATTTCTATTTAGCTCTATCATGGGCCATATTCTGGTTGAGATGTAGAGATTCAAAATATCTCTTTATAAGCTCGTTCCATGTTAATTCAGGCCTTCCTCTTCTTCCATTTATTGTGTTTGACTCAATAGTATTGCTTTGTATAGTCGCATTAGTCACTTTGTGTTGCACATATACGTACCATCCGAGTCGGCCCTCCCGCAACTTGTCCTCAATGCTCGCCATCCCCACTTTATTCCTGATATAATCATTTTTTAGGTGTGATTTTCTTATGTTCCCACACATCCATCTCAGTATATGCATTTCAGCCACATTCATCTTATTGAGACCTTGTTTCTTCACTGCCCAACATTCACTTCCGTAGAGCATGGTTGGCCGTATAGCTATTATATAAAACTTACTTTTAAACCTAAGAGGAATCTTTGGATCACATTATACTCCAGTTGCACTCCTCCATTTCAGGGCATCCTATCCCACAGTAAAATCTCCTCCTTTCAAGCCCACCAATGGAGAAACTCCTATTAAATCCACACATGCATGCTTCCCTCCAACCTAGCCAAAAGTCAACACATCTGCTAGCCTAGGAGTCGATCTCCCCTCTTGTGGATCAGTCAAAAAATTCATTGGTGCCTCTTTCTTAGAAAAAGTTCATGCATGTCTAAGTATGTCATAAAGAACATCCCTAACAAGATCATGCATATACTTGAAGCCCCACAGTTCCTTACAATGAACCACATGCTTCCTAAAGGAGTCTAAGCATGCCTTGCGATAGACAAGTCATATCTCATATGGGTAAAAATAGGGGAATCATAAGATGATATCTTAGAATAACACATTACTCTACTAAAGACATATGCAGTCCAATCCTATCAGTAGGAGTAGCAAGAACAAAATCTTGAGCATGATCATCTTGCAAACATCCGAAAAACAACTGTTTGTCTAACAGTCATGTCAAACTTAATATCCATGTCCTTAACAATTTTACTAAAAAGGGCACTCGACAAAGCATGTTGGGCTTTAGGGGGGACGATATCCTTATTAGCAAATCAATTAAGATCAAAAGATGGAATGGTGACAAGAAGAGAATCCAAACAATAGTTGAAATCAGAGTCCATGCTGCATATTCTGTTGCCTCGCTAAATATGATCTTAGAGCACCCAACATTGAGCCCTAGAGGCCACAAAAGAGTATGAACATGCCTCAATTTTCGACTAAAGTCCCAAACCACCGAGTCTAATGTGAAGTGAAGCCACTCGCCATTTAAGGTCTGTAAAGATAGCCTCCCTGCATACCACAATATCCTCGATAGACTCTTGTAGCCCTTTGTCAAACCATTCTGCCACGTTCTCCATGTGTATAGGTTGGCACGTCCTTAAACCAAACATTAACTTATAGGTGTCCATACAAGAATGAATTAGACAAAGTTCACTTTGTGGATCATGAAACAATAGTAGAAGGTGCATCAAGTCAACGGCCTTGGTATCCCTCATCAAGGAAAATTCCTCAATAAAATTTTTGTCCTTACTGACTGCTCCTTCAAGTAACTTTACTCCTAATAAAGGCCTCCCATTGTCCATAAAAAGCAACCCTTTGTGAAGTTTTCTACCATCGTAAGTAGGCCAATAAATCTCTATTTTACAAATATTCAAACCAAGACCAAATGTTGGATATGTGTGCTGAATGATGTCAAACACCATGGACACCTCCAATGAGTCCCCTATGATGGTCCCATCGTCAAGATACCAAACATGGAGAAGAATCTTGCAGCTATCTCTAATCTCATGAATAAGTGGATGCAGTACAAGAGAAAAGAAGTGGCCCCAAGGGATCACCTTGTTGCACCCCAGTGGTTGTCAAGATATAATTATCTCCAACATACAACCCCTAGCTACTTGACCATATAAAAACTTGAACCACAAAGAAATAGATGAGCACCTCAACCGTGTTGGATCTAGGGCTCTAGAGGGGGTAAATAGAGCTTCAAAATCTCACAAGAATAGTTAGACCACCAAATTATATCAATTGAAAGAAAATCCTAAAACCCAATTTGAAGTTCTATCTAAACAAGCATAGTAAGGATGAGAGAGATTAAACATACACTTAGACAAGGTGGTTAGAGTGGTTCCAATCTTCAAACTAGGAGACCATCAATCCACTACCTAGAGAGGTCAACCTCTAGGACTTTGCAACCCATGTATACTTATATTCCATTGTAAAAGATACAAGAAGACCACCATACATCCAATGACTTACCTATTCAAGACAAGAGTCTTTCACCTACACAAGGAATTACGTAGTTGATCAAGATGTCTTCAGCCTTCACCAAGGACTTACCCACACTTGCATCAAATCTTTGGCCTCACAGGGATGAACCACTCTTCTTAAATCTTCTACCTTGTCCTTCTCCTTCACTTGGATAAGATCTTCACACCTTCTTCAACCTTGAAGAAGAAGAACAACTCCTCCTTCATTACGAGAAGATCACTTCAGCCTTTGCTCTTTGAGAAAGGGAATTAGAAAGATGGAAAGATGGAGAGCTTTACAAGATAACATGGAGGTAGCTCTGTTACAACATGCCTAAATCACTCATAATCACGAAATGCTTTGTAAACAACAGAGAGAAAGGGGATCAAAGGGTTGTAGCACACTCAACTATAGCAAGGACCAAGGATAGAATGAATGTGCAACCTTGGAATGAACTTTTAGAGGTCGTATTTACAGATGGGGGTGTTTCCCTGAGTGTGGGTTCACTCAAGAATGAAAAATAGCCATTTTACAACTTGCAACAGATCTATTTTTATTTATAACAACTCTCCAATAGTTGGAATCACTTTTTCTGTGTTTTTCATACAGTACATTCGGTTGAGTTTCAATAAAGGTAACTCGATCGATCCACTAACTCAAATTGTCAGTCGAGTTTGTCCTGGGGAAACTTGATCAACCAGTTAAAATCAACTTTGGTTAGTGAGTCGGTCGATTGAGTTCTATGAGTGTACAACTCGACCGATGCAACCATTTCTAAAAATATGTCACTGATCGGTCAAGATTCAAACTTGGTCGACAAAGTTACTATGAAAAAATTTTCAAAATGATTTTTAAGTGATCAGGCGATGGAATTAGGTGTCCTTATTCTTTTATCATCTTAGATACAATTCATATAATCAATACAAATGATTGCAAATATATTCTAAGGTGATTTTGGGTGTTTTCCTAAATTGCACATTTGCATTGCTTTTGACATGAACTTGGACAAGCTAGGGCTTGTGTAATTTTATCTTTTCATGTACCTAATGCCTGCAATCAATCTTAAACAAATATATTAGAATCATATGAATGGAATGGCTAAGTCATTATCAAAATACAGACAATGTATAACTCTCAAATCAACATTCTCCCCCTTTTTTACAATGGCAAACCATTCCTAAACATATTGAAAAGGATATGTAGAGTTATACCTTAGCTTTGTGAATTGCATAGGGATTCATGATTTTAACAATGTGAATTGATCCCCCTCAATCTATGCTCACTCTTACCTACATAGTTATTCTTTCTACACAAACATGTATAGCATGTATACTAGATGGTCATTTAGCAAGTCACATGGTAAAACATATATTTATATAAGAAAATGATCACATAGGCAATAAAAACAATAAGGTTTAGCTTCAAAACATTAAACTTCTCTCCTCCTTTTGGTATTATAAAAATTAAGGGAGGTAGAAGATCATAGAAATGGGTCTTCTCTAAGAACAACCAAAACATCTAACTTCAAGATAGAACATGCAATCACAGAACACACATCAAACATAGATGAGAGAGAAACAAGCAACATGTGTCATCATAAAAATATGGATAACATGCCATAAACTCATGAGATATAGTCGACTAGAGAGTAAGGGTATATATGATTAAGAATACAACATTGAAAGCATGTTCTCAAAACAACTATAAGCCAAAATGATGAAAACAACATGATGATAGAAATAGTACATCTCAGATAATGTGCCCAAATGTTATAAGTGCAAAATAGAATAGAAAGATATATATGCTCAACATCTAAAGACTACAAGATAAAACATCTAAATGTCTAGGATATCTAAGTCCAAAGGGTCATCATTTTCGACATCATCAGTAGAAGCTTCAGGCTCATAGTCCTTGTTTTCATCTGAAGGTGCAGTAGAGGCAGCAACTTCACCTTCGTCACCAGAGGCACCAACTAAGCCATCATCAGAACCATCTGAACCATCCTTGCCATCATCATCATATGCCTCCTCATCGGAAATAACAACTTCCTCATCAACTTGGTTGGGGATCTCTTCATCGATAGAAGGATCAAAATCGCGACCATGCCACATGGCATTCTGCTCAGCCAAAGACATACCAAGGTCATGCAAATCTTGGGCTTGAGGAAAAGTGAGAGAAGAGGTGCCAAGTCATGTAAGAAAGGTATCTATAGGGCTAGTAGGGAGAGGTAGCACTCCAGGGGTAGATCCACCAACAACAGAGGATGTAGCAGCAGAAGCAACATGTAAAGGGGGCTGGTAGAAGTGATAATATGTATAGGATGCATAATCACCATCCAGGTAGGGATGGTAGGTAGGGTATGGATGGGTACATGATAGGTTCATGGAAGACATGATAGAATCAAGATCCTGATGAAGATGCTCTTGAACATGAAGGTTGTACACATGTTGATGCACCATGTAACCCATGAGGGCTTCATTGGATACATTGAACGAGGCACGGGTAAGTTAGGATGGTGGTGGAGGTGGAGGTGCCTGGGTGGAGGTAGAGACTCTAGGTGTGTTATAAGAAGATGTGAGTAAGCTTTTTTTATTATGGCCTCACTGATACAAACTCCTTTTCTAGAAGATTTGCAATGAAGATCATGAAAAAGAGACTTCCTAATGGTAGATTGAAAGAGACCACAAATCAGGGCTGGGTGGGTACCTTGAGTGTTCTTCCCAGAGATGAAGCAGGTCATATGGTGAAGAATGTATCTAGACCACTTGACTCTGATGTTCTTCAGAAGGAAAAATATAATCACTACGGTATTATCTTCAATTTTAGTTTGATTCTTTTTGGGATGAATAATGCAATTGACTACCAGAGCGAGAATGTGGTTTTTAAGGTCCAAGGCAGAGGAGGGAAGGGTGGACTTTTTCTTATAGGGAAATTGATACTTCTTCAAGAATTTATGTATGCCAGGAAGAGTAATATCATATTGCTTATAGAAGGCCTCAGGGTCAAGGAGGTCAAAATACTCAGGATAGTCTTTCATCCATGTGTCAGTCACCTCAATACCATTGAAAAACATATTCAAGGTATCCTCTGAGATTTTGAACTTCTTACAAGCCATCATGGAAGTAGTAATTACTTGAGTATTTGGGGGGGGGGTACAAGAGTGTCATAATTCCATGAAAAATTAGCATAGAACTCATGAACTGCCTTAGTGCTTGTGATGGAGTTGTTGTAGCACTGACATTTTACACTCAAGGCAGCTAGATGGTGGTCATACAACAACTCAGCTACCTCATCTATGACCTTTTTTCTACGTGGATGAGGCCTAAACAAAGCACGAAACGTGAAGGGGTTCCTAGGAAAGAGCTCCTTTTACCTATTTAGATCTTTCTCAGAGATAAAGAAGGTATCATCAAATGGAATGAGGTGAGACTTGGATGAAGATTATGGTGCTCCAGACGGGGCAGCTCTCTTTATCATGTTTGAAGTCATGGAGGCAGAAAGAAGAAGATTGAGAGGTCAAAAATGAAGGAAGCACCACCAAGGGTCATCCAACCACCTATGGTTGATAGGAAGGAAGCTAACAAGGTCAAATGAGGGTTGTCCAGGGATAGGAAAGGAAAGGTCGGGGCTAGGGTTGAGAGCTTGAGAGAGCTGGAGGAGGAATCAGTCGATTTTCTCTAGTTGAGAGGGAGAAAAGTCAGCTGAACCCTACTTAAGATTTGCTCGAGCCTGGACATCAGTCGAATTCTGTGAGGTGGAAACTCGAGCATATATATTTTTACAAAAGCCCTCGGCCATGAATCAGACGACTTGGCAACTCGACCGATGGTTGACCTAATTCATCATTAGAAATCCTAAATTTTAGAGATTTGAATGCTAATTAAAATTATTTTTCTAGTTCATTTTGCATTTTAAACATACTTAGGCACATATCACTCATCATTGGCTACTATTTAGTGATCAAAACAAGTGTTTGCAAAAAATACCCAAAACAAGCAAAAAACAAGGCAAAATAACATGAAATTTTAGCACTTTAGCAAGAAAGGGCGATTAAGACATGAGAAAAGTATATAGGATAGATAGCAACAAACTAGAAGGCATATTATATTCATCCATAGCATTTATGAGTATTTTACATATAATAAAATTAAATTTCTCTCTAGTTAAAGGTTTAGTAAAAATGTCTGCCAACTAATTTCCCGTGTCCACATGCGTGATATAAATAGCCTTCTTGGAAATGTGATCACAGAGAAAATGATGAAGAAATTCTATATGCTTGGCTCTACTATGCAATATAGGATTATAAGATAAATTGATTTCACTAGTATTGTCATAATAGATAGGAGAAGCATCAAAATAAATGTTAAAGTCTTAAAGCATTTGATTCATCCATAGAACATGGGCACAACAAATCCCAGCTACAATATATTCAACCTTGGTAGTTGATAGAGCTATTGTGCTCTATTTCTTGGAAAACAAAGACACCAAGCATGGTCCTAGGAGGAAGAAAGTGCAACTTGTGCACTTTCTATCAATAAAACATCATTCGTAATCAGCATCACTATAAGAAGTAAGAGTAAAGTCCCTTGACTTGGGATACCATAGTCTAAATTTGGGGTTTTGGATGAGTACCTTATCATCTTAACAACTATAAGATGTGATTTCTTGGGATTTGATTAAAAGCAAGCACACAAGCCAACATTAAACATTATGTCAGGTCTACATGTAGTTAAATAGATTAAACTTCCAATCATACCTATATAGAGCTTCTCATACATTTTCTCACCTTCTTCATCTTTATCAAGTTTGGTGGTGTTCGACATGGGTGTGTCCATTGGCTTGGTGTTCTCCATCCCAAAGAGCTTTAGTAGCTCACTTGTGTACTTGTCTTGGTTGATGAAGTTCCCATTTTTAGTTTTCTTGATCTGAAAGCTGAGGAAGAAAGTAAGCTCACCCATCATTCTCATCTCAAAATTACTTTGCATAAGATCACTAAACTCCTTGTAAATATCAAGATTAGTTCTGCCAAAAATGATGTCATCAACATAAATTTGAATGTTAAGAAAATTGTTAGAAGTGTGTTTGAGAAACAAAGTAGAATCTACTTTGCCCATGATATACCCATGATCTAGCAAAAAGTTCTTTAATTTCTCATACCAAGCTCGAGGTGCTTGTTTGAGTCCGTAGAGAGATTTTTGCAATATATAAACATGGTTATGTAAGCTATCATGTGCAAAGCCCTAAGGTTGTGCAACATACACTTCCTTCACAATTGTACCATTCAAAAATGCACTTTTAACATCAATTTGATATAGAAGAAAGTTCTTATAACTATAAACAACAAGCAACATATGAATGGACTCAAGTCTAGCTATAGGTGGATATGTTTCATCAAAATCTATACCTTCATGCTGATTGTAGCCTTGAGCCACTTACCTTGCTTTGTTTTCTTACAACCTTACCGCTTTCATCAAGCTTGTTGTGGTAGACCCACTTGGTGCCAATGATCTTTCTATCACATGGTATTCGTACTAGAGTCCACACTTTGTTCTTCTTGAATTGATCCAATTCTTCTTGCATGGCTAGGATCCATTCATCATCCCCAGTAGCTTATTTGACATTCTTTAGCTCAAGTTGTGAGATGAAGGCATTGTTTGCTTGTTCCTTATTGTAGGTAGCCCGCTTCATCACTCTTTCAAAGAGATCACCTATGATTATCTCTATAGGATGATTCTTTGCAAAGTAGGGAGTTGGATCCTTATTTTGTTCATCTATCTCTTCTTCTTGAGTGTCCACCTCTTTTCCCTTTTAGGTGATGTTGAGCTCTTTCAAGATAGGAATTACTTCTTCTGCAACATCATCATTATCAATATCCTTGAGAATAGAGGTGTACTCTAAATAAATTTGACACTAATAAATTATTATACTTTAGATAGAACAATGTTATACACTCTATAAGCCTTTCTAGTAGTGCTATAGCCAAGAAAGAAAGCCTTGTATGATTTCAGATCAAACTTGTCAAGAGAATATTTTGTGTGTAGAACAAAACAATGATATCTAAAAATGTGAAAATACTCGATAGAAGGCTTCCTACCACGCCATAGCTCATCGGGGATTTTCTTCAAATAAGGATGTGTAAAAACTCGGTTTTGCACAAAACATGAGGTACTAACTGCTTCGGCCCAAAACTTCTTTGGAGTCTAGAATGGTCCTAGCCATTTCTTGTAGTGACCTATTCTTCCTCTCTACAACCCCATTTTGTTGAGGTGTTCGAGGTGAAGAGAAGTTATGTGCATATCCTAATTCTTCACCAAAACGTTCAAAAAGATCATTTTCAAATTCTCTCCCATGATCATTATGGATGGAAACAATCCAGCAAGAAACTTTGTTCTCAACTCCTTTGCAAAATCCAAAGACAACATCAAGTGTATCATGCTTAGAAAAGAGAAAGAAGGTCCAAGTATATCAAGAGAAATCATCAACAATGACAAGACAATACTTGGAATCACAAAGTGATTGAGTTCTCATAGGTCCAAATAGATAAATATGAAGAAGTTGAAGAGCGCTCTCTTGGTACTGAGGACTCCTTTGGATTTGAAGGAGGACTTGGTGTGATTTCCTTGGGTACAAGGTTGACATTCCTCATCCTTTTCAAAATACAATTTGGGAAGTCCCTTTACTAATTCTGTTTTTCTCAACTTCTTCAATTGATGCATATTTACATGACCTAGCCAACGATGCCAAAGAGAAATATCATTTGAATTGACTATAAGGCATCTAACAAAAATAGGCTTAATAAAGTCAAACACAATTACATAAAGATACCATTCCTAGTTCCCTTATATATGACTGATAAGTGAGGGAATCTAGAAGCAAGCATTCAAAAGAAGTAAATAGCACAAGGTAACCATTATCACATAATTGACTTACACTTATTAAATTGTAATGTAGGTCATCCACAAAGAGAACATTCTTGATACAAAAGTATTCACCTACATCACCCTCACCTTTTACCTTACATGTCTTGTTGTCCCCGAAAATGACTAAACCTCCTTTCTTCTTATGAAATTGTTGAAATGTCTAATATCACATGTCATGTGCTTTGTGCAATCACTATCAACAATCCAATTTCCTATAACCTGTAAGAAAGGAGAGTGTCGGTTCCCAACTCAAACTATGATATTTGTAGTTAGCTTGTGGACCCATTTCATCTTTGGGTTGGTCACCTTAGGCTTGTAAGGACAATAAGTAGAGTAATGGTCATCACTTTTGCAATGAGAGAAAATCATAGGGTTCTTAGATCCAGAAGAATCTCAAATGAAAAAAGAAATTTCCTTACTCTTTTTCTTGCCTTTGGCCTTACTCTTTCCCTTAGTATCTCCCCCTACAAATCGCAAACCACTAGTACCACTTTGTTAGGTAGAATGGTCAAGGATTTCATTTAGGAAATTTTTCCCTTTGAGGAATTTCTACAAAGAGGCTCTAAGTCTATGATTGTCATCAGTAAGAGATATAACAATTGTTACACCCCGATCTCACAATTTCCTCAAATCATGAGATTAGGGCATAAGATATGACTTATAAGTAATACAAAGAACACCCTTAACTTTTTGTATTTTCTTCTTTCTTTAAAACTCTTGTTTCTTCGCATTGAACCACATAAATCATTTTAACAAGGGAATCTGAACATTTCTTTTACTAAACAGACTTTAATAGTAAAGATACATGTATAAACATTCATGATGTCTCTCACACCTTATGCACATAAGACCTACTAATAGCATACAATTTCAAAAGAGGAATAATATTACACATCATAATTACAACTCTCTCTCTTATCTCTTACTAAGGACCTAGAGTGACAAGGACCGACTGACTCAACTAATCTTGTACTTAACTCTTGTGAAAGATCTACGTTGATTCTCTGACCATCTTCAAGTCCACGCGGTTAACCCTAAAAGGTTTGAGTAGAGGGGTGAGCCTACTCGCTCAGTGAATGAGTACTTCAAAAAAACAGTCTAAGGCACTAATGTGATTACAGGTATAACTTTGAATAAACGTTATGAAATTTAACAACAATAAATACTACACTGAGCAGTTCTAAAACAATATAATTGAAATAACAAAGAATGTAAATATTGCATCCAAAGAATAACTACTAGAAGACTATGCTCTAGTCTTCCTTAACTCTTTCATTTATAAGGAACTCTGTGAACCTATATGATCATATTTTAGCTTATGCCCTGATCTTATGCAGTGTACTCTGCATAAGAGACTCGCAGTGCACTACGGCCACACCGTACAAGACTTAGCGACACACCCGGGAAATGCTAAGTCTGACTGCCAGCCCTATTCTGCTACAGGACCACAGGCTCTCCGGCCTCATTGCCCTAACTCCGAGTGCTCTAGACTCCTCCTCTAACCTGAGCACACAGGCGGAGAGTCTTACTGGGTTACCACCGTGACTCCGCACGGATTATAGTTGAATAACCCCTATTTACTCCAGTGCCACCGTGACTCCGCACGGATTATTGTTGAACACTGCCTCTCTGTCCTCGTGCCACTGTGACTCTGCACAGATTATTGTTGAACACGAGTTTCACCCCTAAGGCACAGACCTCCCAAAGGGGTTCTACGGTGTTCAGGGCACCTAAGTCTAACATTAACATTATAGATACATTTTAAACAGAAATCATAACTCATTTTACATTTCTCACAAGGCTCACACGGCCTTCCATATCATATCATATAAAACATCATAGCTCATGTATTCAAACATATATCATGTCTGCCCAACAAGTATTCTCATTCTAACATTTCATACATATCTGCATGATCTCAGTAACATCCTTTTCTAGGGCATGTCATATCTCATCACCTGCAATTCATGAGATATGTATTGTGAAAATAAGAAACCCTGTAGTATATATATACCAACTCAAAGAGAACAAGAATGTAAAGTTAAATGCACAAACAACATACAATTCAACAGTTAAGCATCACCACATCTCATATGGAAACCTTTC
The DNA here is from genome assembly GCA_963693085.1 of Alisma plantago-aquatica. NCBI lineage: Eukaryota > Viridiplantae > Streptophyta > Magnoliopsida > Alismatales > Alismataceae > Alisma > Alisma plantago-aquatica. The sequence continues at coordinate 921,624,554 of OY856412.1, read as the reverse complement.
ATATCACCAAAACTTAATTCATAGAACACCCTGTCCTTAGGGTTTCCTTTCCTTATTCTCTTATCACATAGCAACACCCTGCTCTTAGGGTTTCATTTTCCTCATTCACTTATCACATGGCTCTCATAAGGATTTCACATGATATAAACATTCACAAATTAAAGACTGCTTTCAACAATTATATACAGTCAATATATGTATGAACCCATGGAAATTGAACTAAATTTAGGTTTCCATGCTATTCACTGAGATAGCATGCACCAAGAATAAAATTAAAATAAGGTAACCCATGAGGTACATCCTAACCACTTATAAGATTACTAGTCTTCTTCAATAAGGTTGAAACTCTAGTGATATCTCAATTAGATTAAACCCTAATTACATCATATGGTATAAATCTGAAAAGCATTCTTACTAGGATGTGTTGTATACGTTTCTGATGTGAATCTACCATCAAAGATTCATTCAAACAGAGAATGAATCCATATCATATCAATTTGCAACAACTTAAATTAAACGAACATTTCAGAGTTTAGAATCACATACCAAGCAATTAGGGATTTGGATGCTATAATCAAATTTCGTGCATTATACTCTTTAAAGGAAGAACCCACTCACCCTAAGGTGTGAAAACACCTCAAAACTGCAGCTCAACTCAGGGGATATCGAACTCATATCAAATCCCTAGCAAATCTCCCAATTCTTCTTCCCTTCAACTAGGAAACCTTGAAAATGAGGGATTATGAAGAAAGGGTGAGAAAAGAGGGAATTTCGACATCATCTTGGATCAAATCAGAGCATGGACGGAATCTTGACATGAGAGAGAAGATTCACCATAAAAGTCTATGCAAAGAATCCAAACTTACTTGATTTCACCATTCCTCGGACCGCAAAACCCTAGGTCAACAATTCCTCCTCTTTCTCCACTCAAGCCCTAACTCTCCCTCTCTCTCTAGATTTTCATTTGTCTGGGGTGGATGATGAAGAATGAGAGATGTGTGTGTGTGTGGTCGATCATATAAGTCAATTTGAGCTGCTTGGGTCAATTGCATATTGACCCAACACTCAACTTTTATTATATTGGCTGAATATTCAGTTACACAAAGTTACTGTAATTAGTTTATTTGAGAGATCAAACCTTCTCCAACAATTATGGGAATTTATCACGTTGTTTATAATTGATCTATAAAGGTTCAGATAAAATATGAGATCATTTAGAGTTACCAATAAATAATGAAAAATAGAACAGTGCACTGCTATATTGCAGTCTGCAGCAGATTCGGTCGAGTTTGTCCTGCACAGAACTCGACCGACACCCTCACTGTAGAGATCAAAAGTCATACAAAAATTATGACAATTTAACAGAGTTTCTAAAACGGTGTTTTTCAAGCACAGGTAAAATTTGAGATCAATTGGATATACCAATAAAAAGATAAAATTCAATTACCACACTGCTATATAAATCTGGAAATATGATCGGTCTAGTTTGAAACTCGACCGATAAACAGGTCATAACATTCGTCAAAAATTCTGATATTTTCCAATGTTGTTCACATTTTATATATCCAAATCATATACAAATTTGAAGTAAATCAGAGTTACACATAAAATACTAAAAATCATTTACTGAGACACTATACTTATCAAATTTTGTGTTCATGTATCATCAAAACCCTATTTTGGGCCGATTAGGGTCTATGCTTCTCAAACCCTAATTCTCAAGACAAACAAACACTTAAACTTCTTATCATAGCTAAAACATCCTAATTGTGTTATCGTCATTAATTAGATTTCAAGAATGATTATTCCAATTAATCTTTGCAATTGTCTAGGTAAACCCTAGTTTACCAATTAAGCTCAGATGGGGTCGTAACAACTCTTCCCCCCTTAGAATGTTTCGTCCTCGAAACATAAACCCACAAGAAAGATACATTCAAGGTTATTTTAAGCTTCTAAAGCCTTCCATGTCATTATATCTTGTATTTCATACCTGAATGTAGTTTTCAACATTAGATCTTTTAATTCTTTACTAAATCACAACATATTTCAAAGAGTTCTCAATGATATCAAGCAAATTCTTTATGCCACAGTCAAACATAGAATGCAAAGATAAACCACCACGCTTTCACTGCGCAACTCTGATACTCTGATACAACTATCTCAACTTATGCGGCTCAGAAAGTTCTATTGTTCTGTATCACCTTTAAGTGACAAAAGCGAGTTCACCATGCTGTTTTAAACTTTAATAAAGTGCTATTCAAATAGAAAAATAGTCTTGAATTAAAAGGCTAGATTCAACAATCAATTGCACAATACTACTCTTGGCATCCCCATTGGGTCATGGATGCATGAGGTGAAGCATTACCACCTCATTCCATACTATCCTGTTTCGATCCTGGGACCTGTGGGTTATGGGCCCACACACAATTCAAAGTGTAACCATCGTATTATATCATTTTAGGGTTTCAACCACAGTAATAAAGTAATCCACAATTGTATCAGTCATTCAAGCATTAATCATACTCAATTACCATCACTCAGTTATATTAGAGGTAGGTATAACAAGCTACACCTCATTAGGGTTATTTGTCCAGACAATCTGATTATCATCCCTTTCTATTAATATGAGTGGATAAGTATGACTACCTTGTTCAGGGTATCTCTCCATGTGTTCTGACATCATCCAAACCGTATCACCATATCACAAATACACAATAGTAAGATGCATATCAGGTATGAATTACTACAACTATCATACGCCTTTAATTTAACATATAGCTTACACAAATACCCTGAAATCATATGTAGAACCAACTTTCATACCTTAATATGCCTTCAACAAATCATACATGTAAAAACAAATTCACATATTACACAAAACTAGTGTTTTCCCATATCTCTCTGCTCATTCATTACTTCTTTACTTTTTGCTACCTATCCTTTTCATATGATTATATACAATAAACATCATTAACATTGAAGCATTTAAGATAGGAATAGATTATTCATCATTCTTGCTATCACACAAGAATTTATTTCTTATCGCACTTCATCATATTGTATGTCACTATTACATTCACTAGATGACCCTACCAAGGTAGTTATGCATCATATATGATTCATTTTCTTATCATTTCATTCCCACCTTTCTATTGTTAAGGAATATATGAAAGAGAAGACGATTTTAAGACTTGGAATACTTGTATTCAAGCATTCCCTTAATACATTCTCGTATGTAGATTTACTTAGTTATCAACAGAGATATTTGATTAATTAGCACTTGCTTGAATCTCACAACCTCTTTATTTTATAACTTCTCCATCATATTTCAAATCCTATCTTACGTTTCATAGTCCTCTTACCATATACTACTCTTTAACCCGTCATCTTTAATTCTAAATTTTTCTCTTATGACCATGTTGCTTATTCATATGTATGGTCATGTATACCATGTTGCACATATTTCCTCCTTTATCTTTATACTATTGCGAAGTTAACGTTCTAAATTAATAGTCCTTCTATTAGTTTTTCCTCATGTTGAATACATTACATATTCTTCATTTTTAAATCAAGTGGATCATGCATGGGTCAAACATAGTTTCTCTTTCAATCAAGTTTTTCTCTCCTGAATACAGTCTACCTTTGTATGACTTATTCATTCGTTAAACTGCACCTATGTTCTTTACTTAGAAACTAGTTTGTTGTTCTAGTCTTATGAATTACACGTTCATACAATTCTCTTTACTTTTACTCTTTTGAAGACTCTTTACTTCTATGGACCTATTGAATGCTCAACCCTATTCTCTACTTAGCCTTTGCTTTAGAGTTCATAAAAGCATTATACTCAATTATATGATTCATTCTTCATGATTGATTCTTGCTATCTTGAACCATACATACATTTCACATATATTTCATATGTATAGTTCATATAATATTAATCAATAAACTGATTATGAACTTCATATCATATTCTATTATTCCCAATTAAGGGTTTCTCATATGAGGCCCCAAAATTGAACCTCAGATACCAGTTTCAACTAATTCTTAGTTGTTCTGATCTTGCCCATCAGTTTCAACATCTTACTGTATGTACATTCTCACTCTAATGTGGGTCTAATTATCCAGAGTCTATTCTTATTATACTATTAATAGGAGTCATTAGATCCCAGTAACGCATCCTGCCAGCCAGACTAGGCCAAACCTGAAGTCCTGAAGCCAAGAACTACAAAGGATTACTCAACTCCTATTCATCTCAGAAGTGTGGAAGAAAACTTATCCACTAACAAAAGCTCATTCAAAGGTCAATTCTAGTCTACTTGTTACAAAGAATGAAATCAATAAATGCTACAACTACATAGTGTACAACAGATATTAAAGACCCATATTTCAAAGTATTGAATATTTCCATTCAAACATATAAGAGCATTTCTATACATTTCCAACAAAAACAACATTATGAAATGTAAGTTCTATCTCTTTTTACATTTATGCTCTTAATTCTTGTTTCTTTTCTCGTTTTCTAACCCTAACATTTCTAGGGTTCCTCTCTAGCCCATTCTTCCACTGTATACCTGGCCAGGGTATACGTGAAAGAATAGACATAGTAGCTTGTACTGGTTGATCCAAGTACTCAGATATCGGGCCAGGATATCCAAATACTCAAATCCCCAAAGCTAACATCAAACATCTCCTATCTGCCACACATAGGACTCTAACTTACTAACTTAATGGTCCTTGACAACTCACCCTAAGCTCTGATACCAAGTTGTTACACCCCGATCTCACAATTTCCTCAAATCATGAGATTAGGGCATAAGATAGGACTTATATGTAATACAAAGAACACCCTTAACTTTTTGTATTTTCTTCTTTCTTTAAAACTCTTGTTTCTTTGCATTGAATCACATAAATCATTTTAACAAGGGAATCTGAACATTTCTTTTACTAAACAGACTTTAATAGTAAAGATACATGTATAAACATTCATGATGTCTCTCACACCTTATGCACATAAGACCTACTAATAGCATACAATTTCAAAAGAGGAATAATATTACACATCATAATTACAACTCTCTCTCTTATCTCTTACTAAGGACCTAGAGTGACAAGGACCGACTGACTCAACTAATCTTGTACTTAACTCTTGTGGAAGATCTACAATGATGCTCTGACCATCTTCAAGTCCACGCAGTTAACCCTAAAATGTTTGAGTAGAGGGGTGAGCCTACTCGCTCAGTGAATGAGTACTTCAAAGAAACAGTCTAAGGCACTAATGTGATTACAGGTATAACTTTGAATAAACGTTATGAAATTTAACAACAATAAATACTACACTGAGCAGTTCTAAAACAATATAATTGAAATAACAAAGAATGTAAATATTACATCCAAAGAATAACTACTAGAAGACTATGCTCTAGTCTTCCTTAACTCTTTCATTTATAAGGAACTCTGTGAACCTATATGATCATATTTTAGCTTATGCCCTGATCTTATGCAGTGTACTCTACATAAGAGACTCGCAGTGCACTACGGCCACACCGTACAAGACTTAGCGACACACCCGGGAAATGCTAAGTCTGACTACCAGCCCTGTTCTGCTACAGGACCACAGGCTCTCCGGCCTCATTGCACTAACTCCGAGTGCTCTAGACTCCTCCTCTAACCTGAGCACACAGGCGGAGAGCCTTACTGGGTTACCACCGTGACTCCGCACGGATTATTGTTGAATAACCCCTATTTACTCCAGTGCCACCGTGACTCCGCACGGATTATTGTTGAACACTGCCTCTCTGTCCTCGTGCCACCGTGACTCCGCACAGATTATTGTTGAACACGAGTTTCACCCCTAAGGCGCAGACCTCCTAAAGGGGTTCTACGGTATTCAGGGCACCTAAGTCTAACATTAACATTATAGATACATTTTAAACAGAAATCATAACTCATTTTACATTTCTCACAAGGCACACACGGCCTGCCATATCATATCATATAAAACATCATAGCTCATGTATTCAAACATATATCATGTCTGCCCAACAAGTATTCTCATTCTAACATTTCATACATATCTGCATGATCTCAGTAACATCCCTTTCTAGGGCATGTCATATATCATCACCTGCAATTCACGAGATATGTATTGTGAAAATAAGAAACCCTGTAGTATATATATTTCAACTCAAAGAGAACAAGCATGTAAAGTTAAATGCACAAACAACATACAATTCAACAGTTAAGCATCACCACATCTCATATGGAAACCTTTCATATCACCATAACTTAATTCATAGAACACCCTGTCCTTAGGGTTTCCTTTCCTTATTCTCTTATCACATAGCAACACCCTGCTCTTAGGGTTTCATTTGCCTCATTCACTTATCACATGTCTCTCATAAGGATTTCACATGATATAAACATTCACAAATTAAAGACTGCTTTCAACAATTATATACAGTCAATATATGTATGAACCCATGGAAATTGAACTAAATTTAGGTTTCCATGCTATTCACTGAGATATCATGCACCAAGAATAAAATTCAAATAAGGTAACCCATGAGGTACATCCTAACCACTTATAAGATTACTAGTCCTCTTCAATAAGGTTGAAACTCTAGTGATATCTCAATTAGATTAAACCCTAATTACATCATATGGTATAAATATGAAAAGCATTCTTACTAGGATGTGTTGTATACGTTTCTGATGTGAATCTACCATCAAAGATTCATTCAAACAGAGAAGGAATCCATATCATATCAATTTGCAACAACTTAAATTAAACGGACATTTCAGAGTTTAGAATCACATACCAAGCAATTAGGGATTTGGATGCTATAATCAAATTTCGTGCATTATACTGTTTAAAGGAAGAACCCACTCACCCTAAGGTGTGAAAACACCTCAAAACTGCAGCTCAACTCAGGGGATCTCGAACTCATATCAAATCCCTAGCAAATCTCCCAATTCTTCTTCCCTTCAACTAGGAAACCTTGAAAATGAGGGATTATGAAGAAAGGGTGAGAAAAGAGGGAATTTCGACATCATATTGGATCAAATCAGAGCATGGACGGAATATTGACATGAGAGAGAAGATTCACCATAAAAGTCTATACAAAGAATCCAAACTTACTTAATTTCACCATTCCTCGGACCGCAAAACCCTAGGTCAGCAATTCCTCCTCTTTCTCCACTCAAGCCCTAACTCTCCCTCTCTCTCTATATTTTCATTTCTCTGGGGTGGATGACGAAGAATGAGAGCTGTGTGTGTGTGTGGTCGATCATATAAGTCAATTTGAGCTGCTTGGGTCAATTGCATATTGACCCAACACTCAACTTTTATTATATTGGCTGAATATTCAGTTACACAAAGTTATTGTAATTCGTTTATTTCAGAGATCAAAACTTCTCCAGAAATTATGGGAATTTATCAAGTTGTTTATAATTGATCTATAAAGAAACAGTTAAAATTTGAGATCATTTGGCATTACCAATAAATAATTAAAAATAGAACAGTGCACTGCTATATTGCAGTCTGCAGCAGATTCGGTCGAGTTTGTCCTGCACAGAACTCGACCGACACCCTCACTGTAGAGATCAAAAGTCATCCAAAAATTATGCAAATTTAACAAAGTGTCTAAAACTGTGCTTTTCAATCACAGTTAAAATTTTAGATCAATTGGATATACCAATAAAAAGATAAAATTCAATTACCACACTGCTATATAAATCTGGAAATATGATCGGTCGAGTTTGAAACTCGACCGATAAACAGGTCAGAACATTCTTCAAAAATTCTGATATTTTCCAATGTTGTTTAAATTTTATATATACAAATCATATCCAAATTTGAAGTAAATCAGAGTTACACATAAAATACTAAAAATCATTTACTGAGACACTATACTTATCAAATTTTGTGTTCATGTATCATCAAAACCCTATTTTGGGCCGATTAGGTCTATGCTTCTCAAACCCTAATTCTCAAGACAAACAAACACTTAAACTTATTATCATAGCTAAAACATCCTAATTGTGTTATCGTCATTAATTAGATTTCAAGAATGATTATTCCAATTAATCTTTGCAATTGTCTAGGTAAATCCTAGTTTACCAATTAAGCTCTGATGGGGTCGTAACAACAATAGAAGACAAACTAGCAAGATCATCTCTAGAATGAACAAATTCAACCTCTAAATAGAGGGCTTTAGTCAAATAAGAATCCTTTTTCAAGAGTAATGGAAGAAACATCATTACTAGGCAAAATAAATCTAGAAGATAAATCATTAACTTGACCAAGTAACCTATGAAAAACCACTAGAGGGGGTGAATAGGGTTTTATAAATATTTTAATAATAATTCAACTCAAACAACCACAATTTAGATAATAAGAAGGATGCAAGGTGTTTAGAGTGGTTCCACCTTTAGCAAAAGCTAAAGGAGTCAGTCCACTACCCAATTGTTTCCAATTGGGATTTGAAAGTATTTAAATTTTATTACCTCGCAAGGATGTTACATAAAATTACAAATAATCTCACCACCCTTTGGATAGCCTTCACCTTGAAGTAGTCCCACCAACCTCGAAGCAGCCTTCCTTGAAGTAACTTCAAGATCCCCCTTGAAGTAGCCTTCCTCTTGAAGTAGCTTCCTATTGAGACAACCTTCTTGAAGTAGTCCAAAGTCCTCCTTCTCCATCGAGAAGATCAAACCCTCTCCAATCTACAACCTCAAACCCTAGGAGTAGCAAGGAGAGTACAAGCAATAAAAAAGAACAAGAAGGGAAAATGGAAATTACAATTACCTCTTGTAGCACAAGGCTTGATTTTCTATATCAAGCATTTTGATCTCCTAACCAATGTGTATGGAAGTGGAAGTGCAGTGGGTAGAAGATGCTAGCCTATAGGACACGAATTTGGAGTAGTGGAAGTGAATAGCAAATGTTGGAATTGCTCAATTGCTCACAAGAGTGGATTGTCAATTGCAAGTATGTATGCTCAAGTATTGCACAAGTATATTTTGGGTGTCCTAAGGCATGTCTTATTTATAGGAATGGCCTATGAGTACTTAAGGATGTTCTAGACACTTTCTAGGGGATTCTTAGTGCTTAACTAGCCGTTAGTTGTCCACTAATTGCTTTAGCAACAACTAGTTAATTGATTCTGAAAAGTGCAGACAGAGATAGTCTCGGTCGAGGAATTGTTGACCGAGAGTCCAGTCAGTCGAAGTCTTTGTCGACCGAGGGACAATCTGGAGTAAGTGTAGATAACATTCGATTCCAACTCCCAACTACCTTGTCTGTTGTATCTAACGGCTATTTGGGTCATTCTCAGTCGAGGAGTTTGTCGACCGAGAGTGTCTCGGTCGAGAAGTTTGTCGACTGAGAATGACTCTATTTCAATGTTTTGAACTATGTACTAAGTGTGTGTATCAGTGTGCAGTTGTGACACTAATAGAGGGGATGACCTATCTAAGTGTTGTGATTGGCTAGGGAAGATCTAAATGCTTGATTTACATGATATCTAAGTACTTGTACATTATATACTTGTACAAGTTTTTACATTTGATTACAATCATGGAATTTAAAGTATTTTGAGCATATAGATCTTCCAAAGTTGTGTCATCCACCTAGTTCCTACAACACTCAAGTAGCACGTTAGATCCACAAGAATGAAATATTTGTCATTATAATAACAAAGGGATTTAAATGATGTCCATTTAGCCAACAATCTCCCCCTTTTTGAAGATGACAAATATTTCCAAAATATAAATCAAATAATCAAAAATGAGTTTAGTTTCATACCTAATATTTACCTTATGTATTCCTTCTCTTGTTTATGGAATGTGTGCTTATTATTCCCAAAGAAGTATGGAACATAAAATCCAACTCTTAGGGAATATAGAAACTTTGAATGTAAAGCCAAGAGATTATGAAACTCATTGATTGAGTATTTGAGATTTACATTATTTCTCCCCCTTTGTCATTTCAAAAAGATATTCGTTAAAAACATGTGTTAAAACTCCCCCTTAATTTGTTCTTCCTTTAAAAAGATAACCATCAAATCATTTGAAAAGATGTGCATTTGAATCCAAAATGTAAGGATCAGAAGAAAAAAAACAATGATTTAAGAAGCACAAATGTCAAAGAAAACATCTTCTAAGGGAGTGATGAGTAGTTGCTTCTTTATTTTATTAAATTGATCTAATGGAAGCGGTTTTGTGAAAATATCAGTCAATTGATCTTCTGTATCAACATGGTGAAGGGATACATGATTTTTAGAGATATGATCCCTTAGCAAATGATGACGGATTTCAATATGTTTGGCACGGCTGTGTAAAATAGGATTATGTGCTAAGTGTATAGCACTTGTATTGTCACAAAAGATGGGCGTGGATGAAAAATGAAACCATAATCGTTTAAAACTTGTTGCATATAAAGCACTTGAGCACAACAAGATTCGGCTGCCATATATTCAGCTTCAGTTGTAGAGAGGGCAACCGTTTTTTGTTTCTTACTAAACCAAGATATTAGGGCTCTTCCTAACAAGAAACAACTTCCGCTTGTGCTCTTTTGATCAATTCGACAACCAGCATAATCAGCATTGGTATAAGCTTTAAAGTCCAAAGATTGTCCTTTAGGATACCATATACCATAACTTGTAGTGCCGACTAAATATCTTAAAATCTGTTTGACGGCTTGAAAATGAGTTTGCATAGGTTGTGATTGAAATCTAGCACAAAGTCCAACAGAAAACATGATGTCCGGTCTAGAAGCAGTTAAGTAAAGCAAGCTACCAATTATGGCCCTATATAAGGAATCATCAATAGGTTCCCCATTTTCATCCTTATCAATTTTAGTAGAGGTAGCCATTGAGTGGTAGCATGTTTGCAATGTTCCATCCCGAAACATTTTAAAAGTTCATTTCTATACTTCTCTTGGCTTATAAATATCTCGGCGGGCGTTTGCTTTATTTGAAAACCAAGAAAGAAAGTCAATTCTGCCATGAGACTCATTTCAAATTCTTTTTGCATAATATCACTAAATTGTTTGTATAAGGATTCATTTGATGCACCAAATATAACATCATCAACATAAATTTGAACAACTAGAAAGTCGGAGTCATATGTTTTAAAAAATAAAGTAGAATCTGAATTTCCAATGAAAAAACTGTTATCAAAAAGATAGTTTTTGAGCCTTTCATACCAATTTCTAGGTGCTTGTTTTAAACCATAAAGTGCTTTCTTAAGTTTGTATACATAGTCACCTTTTTCCAGTATTTCAAAACCAGGTGGTTGGGTAACATATACTTCCTCTTGTATTATTCCATTTAGAAATGCACTTTTGACATCCATTTGGAATAGTTTGATGTTTTTGTGGGCGGCTATATCTAGTAGCACTCTAATGGCTTCAAGTCTTGTTACTGGTGCATAGGTTTCATCAAAGTCTATTCCTTCTTGTTGATTATACCCTTGTGCTACCAATCTAGCTTTATTTCTTACTACTTCCCTGACTTCATTTAACTTATTTCTAAAAACCCACTTAGTTCCAATAATGGTTTTATCTTGTGGTTTAGGAACTAAATCCCATACATCATTCTTAGTGAATTGGTTTAATTCTTCTTGCATAGCCATTATCCAATAATAATCTTTTAGAGCTTCAGTCACTTTCTTAGGTTCAATTATAGATACAAATTCCATATTTGTAACATCTCTAAATGATGAACGAGTTTTTACCTTATCATTAGGATTTCCAATGATTAGTTCTTGAGGATGATCCTTAATGAGTCTAGGAACGGATTTTTGTGTCTCAACTTGTTGATCATTTGTAGCATTTTGATCATCTTTAGTTGATATGGTTAGATCTTCTACTTGATGAGTAATATCAACTACATCATAATTTTCACTTCTTAGTTCTTAATGAAAAGTAATGTGAATGGATTCCTAAACTTTTCTAGAGATAGTGTTGTAAACTCTAAATGCTTTACTAGAGGTTGAATATCCCAAGAAAAAGGCTTTTTGTGACTTAGAGTCAAACTTTTCTCTATCATCTTTTGTGTTCAAGATATAGCAAGTTGAGCCAAAAGTATGAAAATAGTCAACCCTTGGTTTCTTAGTATACATGATTTAATATGGTGTTTCTTAAAATAAGAGTGTACAGTTACTCTATTTAGCACATAACAAGTTGTGTTTACTGCTTCAGCACAAAATGGTTTAGGTGTATTATGTTCAAGCATCATAGCCCTAGACATTTCTTGTAATGACCGATTTTTCCTTTCAACTATGCCATTTTTTTGTGGAGTGCGTGGAGCAGAAAAATTGTGAGTGTAGCCTTGAGATGTGCAAAATTCTTCAAAGAGATGATTCTCAAATTCTCCACCATGATCACTCCTAATTGTGCATATTTTGTTTTGTAATTGATTTTCAATCTTTGAACAAAATTGTTTGAAAACTTGAATAGTATCATCTTTATTTGCAAGAAAATGTACCCATGTATATCTAATGTAATCATCAACAATAACAAAGCAATATCTTTTCCCACCCATAGATTGTGACCTCATAGGTCCGAACAAATCTATATGAACAAGTTCTAGTGATCTACTAGTGCTAACCATGTTTTTGAGTTTAAAAGAAGTTTTAGTTTGTTTACCCAAAGTACATGGTTCACAATTTTCAGATTGATCAAAATATAACTTAGAAAAACCACGAACAAGATCATATTTAACTAGCTTTTTAATAACATATGAACTAGCATGACCTGATTTTCTATGCCATAGTTGTAAAGAATTTTCTTTTTCAAGTAAGCATTTTCCAACTACAGATTGCATGAGTTAGGTCTAAGGATATATAGATTTCCAACTCTTTTCCCTTCATAAATAACATTTGTAGTATTTTCTATTAGTAACTTATAGCAATTTTTGTTGAATAAAACATCATATCCACTATCACATAATTGACTGACACTTATTAAATTATGGTGCAAACCATCAACAAGTAAAACATTTTTTATTTCAAGGTTTGTACCAATATTACCTATTCCAACAATTTTACCTTTACCATTGTCTCCAAAAGTGATTGTTCCATTTTTCTTTTCCTCAAAAGTTTGAAATGCATCCTTATTCCCGGTCATGTGTTAGGAACATCCACTATCAAATACCCAATCCTGTAATAAAATATAGGTTTTGGTACCCATGTGATGGTCCATTATGGTTAGGTTCATTTAACAAACTGAACATATTTTAACAAAGTAAACTGAACAGAACTTCATTCGGTCGACAAATAGTTCGACCGACATATGTCTTGGTCGAACAATTTGTCGATCGAGAAAGTTGTTGTTTTACAGGTTAAAACTGAACTAAACAGAAATTCACTTGGTCGACAATTTCTCGACCGATTTTTGCTCCGATCGAACATTATTCGACCGAAATAGTTACTGTTTTCACTATAAATTTCCTATAGATTTTAGATTTGTCACAGGCATTCTCTCGGTCAAATATTTTCTCGACTGAGGATGTCTCGGTCGAACTGTTTGTCGAACGATAATGTTTATGTTTGTTTCAGTAATTTGTTTGTATCAATTTTGAATTTAAAGCAATACATGAAGCTATCTACTTAGTTGAGATAAGACATTTGGATGTTCAAAAGAAGTATTAGATCATAATCCAACTAAATTACATTCAAATCTTCTAAGTTTGAGGTTTAGGGACCCAAACTAATTCAAAATTCTTCTTCTTATAAGGGCATGAAAAAGAGTAATGTCCAAGACGCAAGCAATAATGACAACAAATAGAGTCAATCTCATTTCTCTTTCTAGGATTTGGAGTTGTGTTCTTGGGTACAAACATGATCTTGGTCTTGGATGCTTGAGTTCTCCTAGGTTTAGGTTGATGGGATTTTTCTTTTGCAACATATCCTAAACCTCTTCTCCCATTGTAACTAGAAGAATATTTCAGAATATTATCAAGAACATCATTGCCCCTTAAACCATTAATCTCTCTTTGTAGTTTAGCAATCTCATCCATCTTCTTATTGATATCTACCCTTGCTTGATCTAGATCAGATAATAAACAATTTCATTCCTTAACGACATCATCATAATCTAGATGATTACATAGAATAGGTTGAGTCTGAAAATTATTTAGTTTTATAAACAAATCAACCTTTTCTTGAGAAAGAAGATCATGATTTGTTTCTAAAGTAAGCAACTTCATATTACAGTCATTTAAAGATGATTTCAAAGTCAAATTTTCAGAAGCAATATTGTCCTTTTCAAAAGAAAGATTATTCAATCTAGCATATAGATCCTCATTAGTTTTAGTAACCTTCTTTAATTTCTTTTTACAGTCAACATATTTGTCACGAGTATCTTGTAGACTAACAAATAATTCTTCTTTTGGCAAATCAAGAAGGCTTACCTCTTGAGAATTGTCACTATCATCTTCTTTGGCCATGAGACACTCCACATTCTCTTCTCCACTTTCACTATCACTTGACTCATCCCATGCAGCTTTATAAGCTTTTTCTCCCTTCTTCTTGGATGAGCTTTTCTTTCCTTTCTTTGCTTTAGGACATTCATTTTTGAGATGTCCTTTCTTTCCACATTCAAAACACCTAGGAGGGTAAGAAGAAGAACCAACAACTTTTTTAGATCTAAATCTTCTATATTTCTTACCATTAACAATTAGGGCTTCTTCTCCTTCTCCATCACTTGTTTCATCACTTTCTTGTGTGATGATCTTTGAAGCTTTTAGAACCATATCTTTCTTTCTTCCTGTTGAAGTTCACGCTCTCATCGTTCTTCTTCCTCCAAGGTCGCCTCATGTGCTTCTAAGTTGCCAATGGGTTGCTCCATCCTTAGTCGGGTGAGATCATTTGCTTCTTCAATAGTAGTCACCTTGGGCTTGTACTTGGGAGGAAGAGACCTAAGAATTTTTTATACTTGATCTTCTTCACTAATCACTTTACCTAAAGCATTTAAACCATTCACAATAGAAGAAAATTTTGCATACATTTCACTAATAGACTCATTTTGATCCATATGAAACTGTTCAAATTTTTTCTTAAGCATTCTGATTTTAGAATTCTTAACTTGAACAGTTCCTTGATAGGTTATGGAGATTCTATGCCATATTTCATATGTTGTTTCACAATTTGATATTCTATTGAATTCACCAATTGAAATTGAATAATAGAGTATACTTACAGCTTTTGCATTCATTTGGGCAGATCTTACCGTATTAGCATCCCAATTTGCATACTCTATTTGAGGAAATTCATATGGATTTGATACCATCCTCCAAAGATCCCAGCTAATTCCTTGGAAGTAGAATCACATCCTCCTCTTCCAGTAGGTGTAGTTAGTGCCATCAAAAGGTGGATGTCTAGCCATGAGTGTCCCTTCCAAGTTGAGGTTGTTGAGTACCCTGTCACCCATTCTTCAAGACTTTGTTAGAGTTCCTTGAAGCCTTGCTCTGATACCAAATGAAAAACCACTAGAGGGGGTGAATAGGGTTTTATAAATATTTTAATAATAATTCGACTCAAACAACCACAATTGAGATAATAAGAAGGAGGCAAGGTGTTTAGAGTGGTTCCACCTTTAGCAAAAGCTAAAGGAGTCAGTCCACTACCCAATTGTTTCCAATTGGGATTTTGAAAGTATTTTAATTTTATTACCTCACAAGGATGTTACATAAAATTACAAATACTCTCACCATCCTTTGGACAACCTTCACCTTAAAGTAGTCCCACCAACCTCGAAGCAGTCTTCCTTGAAGTAACTTCAAGCTCCCCCTTGAAGTAGTCTTCCCTTGAAGTAGCTTCCCGTTGAGACAGCCTTCTTGAAGTAGTCCAAATTCCTCCTTCTCCACCAAGAAGATCAAACCCTCTCCAATCTGCAGCCTCCAACCCTAGGAGTAGCAAGGAGAGTACAAGTAATAAGAAAGAACAAAAAGGGAAAATGGAAATTACAATTACCGCTTGTAGCACAAGGCTTGATTTCCTATATCAAGCATTTTGATCTCCTAACCAATGTGTATGGAAGTGGAAGTGCAGTGGGTAGAAGATGCTAGCCTATAGGACATGAATTTGGAGCAGTGGAAGTGAATAGCAAATGTTGGAATTGCTCAATTGCTCACAAGAGTCGATTGTCAATTGCAAGTGTGTATGCTCAAGTATTGCACAAGTGTATTTTGGGTGTCCTAAGGCATGTCTTATTTATAGGAATGGACTATGAGTGCTTAAGGACGTTCTAGACACTTTCTAGGGGCTTCTTAGTGCTTAACTAGCCGTTAGTTGTCCACTAATTGCTTTAGCAATGACTAGTTAATTGATTCTGAAAAGTGCAGACAGAGATAGTCTCGGTCGAGGAATTGTCGACCGAGAGTTCAGTCGGTCGAAGTCTTTGCGACCGAGGGACACTCTGGATCAAGTGTATATAACGTTCGATTCCAACTCCCAACTACCTTGTCTGTTGTGTCTAATGGCTATTTGGGTCATTCTCGATCGAGGAGTTTGTCGACCGAGAGTGTCTCGGTCGAGAAGTTTGTTGACCGAGAATGACTATGCACTACTACAGAAACAGCCTTTGGCGTCAGTTGTTTAACCCCCTTTGGCGTTGGTTTCTGAGCGACGCCTATGTGGGCGCCGCTAAAGGTCGAACACTTCGGCGTCGGTTTTTTAACCGACGCCTATTTAACATATAGGCATCGGTCTTTTAGTAGATAACCGACGCCAAAAGGGTTCGCGCCACAGAAAACGGCGTCATCTAGGACACATTAGGACACATTCTGCGTCGGTTATGTACGAAATGACCGACGCCTATATGGACTATAGCGTCGGTGTTTACTTGTTAACCGACGCAGAAAGTGTCCTAGATGACGCTATTTTCTATGGCGCGAACTAGTTTGACGTTGGTTATCTACTAAAAGACCGACGCCTATATGTATTATAGGCGTCAGTTTGACACGAACAGCCGATGCCATTTCCAGTACGGCTGTTGCCACATTAGGCGTCGGTTTTGTTCAGAAACCCGACGCTGTAGGTCTTTGCTGACGGTTTTCTGTAAATAACCGATGCCTATATCTATTTTTTTTCATATCAGTTTGCAGACCTGCTGTGGCTGGTCAGCAGGATGAGAACCTGCAGTTTAGTTTTCTGAACTGCAGGTTTACGACATCCATTGATATCAGCCTACAAACAGGCCACAAACCTACAAAAGTCCCAAGGAAAATTTCACACAAGTAGATACATTCAGACATCAATTCAATTCTCACATTCACACATATAGAAACATTCAAATACATGTATTAACATTCAGAAATATTCATTTACAAAGTATCATTCATTATCGCTATCAACATCCCAATTATATCTTACAGTTACCAATGCTTGTATGGCTTTTGCCTATTCTTCTCTTATTTCATTTAATGCTTCCATCGTATATGGAGCATGTATATTTTTTAAGTGTTTACCTATAGTGTTGTCAGTCTTAAACACCTGCAAAGAGAATGATATATATAAGTAATAATATAAAAATAAGATTGATATATTTCATACTAACTAATGAGACTATATATAATACCTCATGTATGGTATCGATGTCCAATGCGGCATGTTTGATAATCATCTGCATAAATCACATCACATAGTATGTGCATGCCCATCCATTGTCTTGTGTAGCGCACTATAAATTGAAACATACAAAATAATACAACTAAGCACAATTCACATCAATAATATATACATTGGAGTCAGGAACTTACTTGTACGTTCTGCCAATTTATTGTCCGGTTCTTTTTCCCTGGGACCGTTCCTCCAGCCTTTTTGAATGCATCTAAACCCCTACATGTTAATATAACACAATAAATTACATAAGTAAATAGTAATGTAATAACATATGTTAACAGATACAAAAATGAAATATTTCTCACCAGAATAATGGCATTCTCATTACGTGTCCAATTTTAGTGTTTAATGTACTTCCCGCGAGATCTAGATAATAAACAGTGAACGTCCCGGGGACAATAACTAGTAACTCCCAATGTCTACCGCTAGAGGTAAAAAGTTAACAATTAATAACTCAAAATGCACAATAAAAATGGAATTTTCTTAAGTCCAAATTATAAATAAAGTAAAATTACTTGACATTGAATGGAGCTATTATTATCGTCTTCTTTTGCTGACCAAAAATTGTAAAAGCATCTATATAGTATTGTTGAACACTATCAGGGTCTTTAGCTACCATACTAATCAATGATGGAATCAAAAATCCCACATGATCAAATGCAAATTGTTTGCAATGATCTTCGACTAAGTAGCTGCAAAACATGTATTACGTATGCATTAATATATAAGAAACCAGATCACCGGATCTTACACAAGGTATATGGATGTATAAATAAGATCTCACCTTATCCATGTCTCTATCATTGATGTATTCAGCCAATCATACATAAACAGCTCAATAATATCTTGTATAAATAAAGAGATATCATATGATTGACCTGCATAATCTGCATCTAAAGAAACAATTATCGGGCAATGTATATTATGTGCCCGTAGCCAACATGTCATTCCCCTACAAGCAGGACCTAACGGGTATGTTAGGTCAGTTGGAACCCAAGTTGGTAATGCGGGAAGTGGAGGTGGAGGCCTAGGTGCTCCTGGTGTCTTCTTTTTAACCTGTATATATAATTTCAGATCAGTTGACATCATATATACACATTAACAGTCTAAATCAATGTAAATTTATCTTACAATTTCAGTAGTGTAGACGACATCTGCTTTGGGCCACAATATGACCCCGCCTTCTGCCTCAGCAAGTGTATCAATATCCGGGTGGGGATATGGCAATGTAGCTTCCCTCCAATCGGATAACACACGTAATGGGCCCACACGAACATAGCCCTGTGGCATTGGAGTCCCGTGAAACCTTTCCCCAGGAAGGGACGGGTAAGCATGCGCCTCTGCAACAACATAGTCTTGTATTCTTAAGCGGCATGGCTTCAATGCCTACAAATTTACGTAAAGAATGTTATACATATATACATATCATCTTGAAAACATATCATCTTGAAAAGACTAGCTACAATGTCATAAACAATACTTACAGCAGACGTGTTAGGCGATGGGTCTCCATGATTACTCACAGTCTGTGCATCAGGAGAAGAGTGGGTCGCCATAGGCTGATTGGAAGCCTGAGATGCCTGCCACCGCAGCAATTCTTCCTTGACCTTCTCAGCAACTACATTGTTGACCTTCTTAGCAACTATATCCTCAACTCTCTTATTCTCCTATACATGGATAAAAGAAACATTAGCTTCTTATTATTGAATTTCCTTTTACAGTAACATTCTAAAAACAAGAATAGGTTACCTCTTCTTGAGAAAGTCCCGCTCTGGGTTTGCGCTGGGATGGCCCAAAGAATGCTTTGATGCCCACACCAGTGCCTGTACCCCTAACACGTCCAGGATGCTCTGGGTTACCCAGAGCAACTGTTAATTCATCTCTTGTGCCCTGAGGGATGAACGTGCCTTGTTTCCTCTGCTCGTGCAGCTCCCGCTAATCACCATCAACAAAAATTGGTAAGTTAACACCACAAATAATCAATATTCAAACGATTGCTCTAAGAGTTGTATTTTACCATTTTCGCAGCCGTCTCAGCAGTTACGGGCTTCTTTATTTCACCCTTCTTGTTTTGCCTCCCAGCTATCCAGATATCATGGCGAGGCATGGGTGTGGCAGACTTCTGAGTAGGAGCAGACTCCTGAGTAGCTGCAGACTCCGCATGTAGTCTTTGGCGAACGCTTGCATAGCCTTTTGGACCCATAGTGTGGTCATGCACATTCAGTGCACGCCTTGCTTTTTGTGCGTCACTGAGGGCCTAGTTAGTATGCACATTAATGATTTGGTTAGTATCACTAAATGTTAATCTTGAATAGGTGAATACAATGTATATTAATTAAATTGGGAGTGACGCCTAATACCTTGAATTCTTCAGATTTTCTTGAAGCAACAAAATTGTCCCGATCTTCTTTGTCCAAGAAGTTCCATTGTTCAAGGGCTGACTTCTTTTTCTTATCACCCTCTTTTATGTATTCTCTGTTCAGATTTGTCCTATAATTCCTAAGCATCTTTCCAGCGTGTTGCATCACACTTTTACGATGCAACTTCTCATCCAATGCAAATAGATTCTGTAAAATAGAAATGTTATTAACTAGTATCCAAAATAGAATTGCAAATAATAGAATTTGTAATCTACAAAATAGAATTGCAAATAATAATAACTCACGCATAAATCCTTCCATATCAAGTCTTTTTTCCCCTGAGGAACTTTATGCCAATTATCATACTCAACACCACAATGGCTCCGAGTGGTACACCCAAGATAGTTTACAAAATTATTGCGGTTCACTCCAATTGCATTTCCTCCATTATCAAACTCCACAACCAATTTGGATCCACTGCCACTAAGCGCTATTAACTTCTTCAACAGAGTGATGCCCCTTTTCTTGTTAAGTGTTTGGTGCTGCGCATCAAGTTGCTCCAGTGCTTCAGTGGGTACATGTGCATCGTCAACCTAAAATTTGACAAAAATAAACACACTAAATTAGCCCAATATAGAAATATAAGATATATGACATAACTAGAAGATAATGAATTTTATAGAAATACAGGATATGTTTTTAGATCGGCAATATAGATCGAATTGCCACGGGCAATATTTGTTGCATTAGAGTGTGACAATCATGAGATTTAAGACCTATCAACTTCATATCTTTCATTGATAACAATCTACGGATGTTGGATGAGTAACCATGTGGCACCTTAACATTTACCAAGCATTCACAAAAAGTTTTCTTCTCCTTTCTAGACAACGTGTAACAAGCGGGAGGTAAGTATGTTCTTTTATTACCCATTTCATGTAATTCTGTTAATTCTGACCTTATTCCCATTTCACGTAGGTCCAGTCTGGATTTTATCCCATATTTAGTCTTACCTGGTATATTTAACAGAGTACCGATGATGCTATCACAGACATTTTTCTCAACGTGCATTACATCGATACAATGCCTGACTGTCAAAGAACTCCAATAAGGAAGATCCCAAAATATTGACTTCTTCTTGAATGAAGAATTGTCACTCCGTGTGGCCATACTACATTGTGATTTCTTACCAAATTCATTGACAATGTCTTTTACTCTTGCATAAACAACATCCCCTGGTATAGGTTTAGGTGCACTCCGTTCATCATTACATCCATTGAATGCTTTGCGCTTCCTACGATACGGATGGAATTTTGAAAGAAACCTTCGATGACCAAGATATACAGTCTTGCCGCCATGTTTTAGTCTTATTGAATCAGTGTTTTCTTCACATATAGGACACACTTTAGCTCCTTTGACACTATATCCAGACAAATTCCCATATGCTGGAAAGTCATTAATAGTGCAAAACAACATAGCGTGCAAATGAAATGTCTCTCTTGCTGAAGCATCATAGGTCATCACACCTTCAACCCAAAGTTTCTTTAAGTCATCAATCAAAGGTTCAAGATAAACATCGATATCATTTTCGGGTTGTTTAGGGCCCGATATCAACAACGACAACATAACGTACTTATTTTTCATACACATCCAGGGAGGAAGATTGTATATAACAAGCATGACTGGCCAAGTGCTATGTTGGCTGCTCAATGTCCCGTACGGATTCATCACATATGTACAAATCCCAAGTCTTAGATTCCTATCTTCTTCACCAAATTTGGGGTGCAATAGATCAATCTTCTTCCACTGTGGGGAATCAGACGCATGTCGTAGGATCCCATCATTATTTTTCTTAACATCTGCATGCCACCTCAAATTCTTCGCATCTTTTGGATTTGCAAACAACCGTTGAAACTGTGATATTATAGGTAGATACCACAACACCTTGGCAGGAGAACCAGTTTTGGACTCCCCCGAAGTCGTCAATTTATACCGTGACACACCACATTTTGGACAATCTTTCAAATCTACATAGTCCTTTTGAAATAATACACAATCATTCGGGCATGCGTGTATCTTCTTGGCCTCCATTCCCATTGGGCACAACATTTTCTTTACCTGGTATGTTGAGATTGGCAGCTCGTTTCCTTCAGGAAGCATTTCTTTCAACAAAGTCAACAATGAAGTGAAGCTTTTGTCACTCCATCTATTGTTAGCTTTCAACTTATACAATCTCAACACAGCGCTAAGCTTCGTAAACTTAGCACAGCTTGTGTATAACGGTATCTCAACATCATGCACAATGTTTCTAAAGATAGGAGGTGGATCGGTGTGCTCTACCCTACAACTATCCAGCATCGCATCAACGATGTCTGCTGGAACTGGTTCGTTCACATTTATGTCATCGGAGGCAATTTCTTCTTCCACCCAAGCACTTCTATCGACATCTACTGGTTTCAATTTTGAAATCTCTCCATGCCAGTGCCATTCTCTATAGCCTTGTACAATCCCGTTGCACATGACATGACTTTTGATTTCCTCACCAGTGTTGACTTTCAAGTTGTTATCGCAATGCCTACATGGACAGTAGAACCTATCTGTAGGTTTTTTCCTATGTTCCTCGACAAATCTAATAAACTGATCAAGACCAGATATAAACTCTGGGGTGCAACGATTACGAATGGACATCCATGATCTATCCATTCTACGATCAGAGAAAACAAGTATATATTAGGAAACAAGTATATATTAGGAAAAGATTAGGGTATACACTTACATCCTACCTAAGTGTATAATGTGATGTCATTCTTATATATAATAAATTTGTACCACCTATCCCATCCTTGAACACCTAATCTCACTAGTAAGTGTATAATGTGTATTGGGTTTTCAAGAAAATTTTGGCAGCATTTCCCCGCTGTTCTCTAAGTACATATATACTTAGAGAACAAACGGGGAAATGCTACCGAAATTTTCTCGAAAACCCAATACACATTATACACTTACATCCTAAGTGAGATTAGGTGTTCAAGAACAATCCCAAACTGGGGACTATCCAAGATTTACTCCTAATGAGTCAATCTTGGACGGGTTTCTAGGCCAACAAACACATTTGATGTCATTCTTATATATAATAAATGTGTACCACCTATCTCATCCTTGAACACCTAATCTCACTAGTAAGTGTATAATGTGTATTGGGTTTTCAAGAAAATTTCGGCAGCATTTCCTCGATGTTCTCTAAGTACATATATACTTAGAGAACAAACGGGGAAATGCTACCGAAATTTTCTCGAAAACCCAATACACATTATACACTTACATCCTAAGTGAGATTAGGTGTTCAAGAACAGTCCCAAACCGGGGACTATCCAAGATTTACTCCTAATGAGTAAATCTTGGACGGGTTTCTAGGCCAACAAATACATGTGTTGTCATTCTTATATATAATAAATGTCTATAAACTACAGGCAACATGGTTAATCCTAATCAACAGAGCATTATTAAATAATAAATCAAGAAATCAATAGTTTCAAACAAAAGGTCTAGGAACCTTTACTAGACATTATATGTATCCCTAATCATCATATTTAACATACTACATTATTATGAACATCCAGATCAGATTAAGATCATACTATGTTATAACCATTGGTTTAATAACCCTATTTCCGCATGTACATGTTTATCAACTTTAAAACCCTATAATTCATGAAATCATTCTAATTCAATTTAATATGTTGGGATCACATAATTATATAATGACATCAGAATATATAGAAGAATCATAATTAACATGATTAACAACATGCTCATCAAACTAGAATTTCGAGAAAATTTTATTCACAATCTATGCATTTTTCTGATCAAAACCATATACAATATGTCTATAATTGGAGCTAGCATTTATTTCCTATATTATTGGCAATATTAATGTGTGAATCTGACCTGGAGAGGAGTTGTGGTCGAACCTGGAAGGTAGGGCTAGGGCTAGATGAGTTATAGCCGGTCTGGAGAGGAGCCGTGGTCGAACCAGACGGTGGCGCAGAGTGGGCAACGACGATGGCACGTGGTGGCAGTGTGCGACGATCGATGAGCAGGCGGAGAAGATGGTTGCGGAGGTGCGACGGCGGTGGAGAAGCAGCTAGTTGTCGGCCTGGCGGCGGCAGCGTGGAGGCACTGGCGGCGGCGTGGAGGCACCGGAGGAGAAGGCGGCGTTCACAAATCAGCACTGGCGGCGGAGAAGGCGGCGCGGCGGCACTGTCGTGGAGGAAGATGGTGGTGGTTGCGGCGGAGTGGAGGGTCGGGCGACAGCAGAGAAGAAAGGGCCGGGGAACAGTTTAGGCGATGAAACAGAAGAAAGGGAAGAGTCGGGTGATCGTGGGATATTAAGTTCACCAATAGCGTCGGTTGTTTCAAACAACCGACGCCTACACCACTTTAGCGTCGGTTGTTTGAACCAACCGACGTTCAATTGGATGATATTTTCACGAAATTGTTTGGCGGGAACCACTTTCGGCGTCAGTTATCAACGGATAACCGACGCTGAAAGTGACACTTTTCGCGCAAAGTTTCATCACACATAGGCTTCGGTGGCTATTTAAATAACCGACGTTGTATGTGACACTTTTTCTTTTCGCTCGAAAATTGGATTTCGCCGGAGCTTTTAGGCGTCGGTTTGTTATAGTCAACCGACGCTGAATACAAAGCGGTACCCGTGTCTGGCTGGTCCTCGAATATAGACGTCGGTTTACCTAAACAACCGATGCCTTATATTATAGGCATCAGTTTTCCTTAATAACCGACGCCCATAAAAGCAACACTGAATGCTATTTCTGTAGTAGTGATGTTTCAATGTTTTGAACTATATACTAAGTGTGTGTATCAGTGTGCAGTTCTTACACTAATGTAGGGGATGACCTATCTAATTGTTGTGATTGGATAGGGAAGATCTAAATGCTTGATTTACACGATATCTAAGTACTTGTACATCATATACTTGTACAAGTTTTTACATTTGATTACAATCATGGAATTTAAAGTATTTTGAGCATATAGATCTTCCAAACTTGTGTCATCCACCTAGTTTATGCAACACTCAAGTAACACGTTAGATCCACAAGAATGAAATGTTTGTCATTATCAAAACAAAGGGATTTAAATGATGTCCATTTAGCCAACAACCTAGATTTTTCAGATTTAAGAAAGTGAATTTCTTTGAGATAAACATCCCTATCATCTCTATGAACATCACTAATAAGCTTAAGTTCAACATTTTCAGTTTTAAGTAACTCAAACTCATTAATGAACTTTTAGTTGTCTTCCTTAAGAGAAGCAATATTCTTAAGATATACACCATTCTCTACTTCAAATCCATTGTATTGGAGCTCAATATCAAGAATTTGGCTTGGCAAGGTATCAATGCTCTCAAGATGAATTTTCTCATTTTGCTCAAATATATCAAGTTTAGCATACAAGTCATCAATGATTTTACCCAATCTCTTCTTTTTAGATTTGCATTCGGAATAAGAAGAAGGGGTAGTAACAAGTATGTTAATAAGAATTTATTTAGATAAATCATGCAAACTTACCTCACTTACCTCACCAATATCTTCACTTGTAGAGGCCATGAGTGTAAGGTGGAACTCTCCATCTTCATCAGAGCTTGATCCACTAGATGATGATCCTTCCCAAGTTGTATGAGTTGCATCTTTGTGCCTACTCTCCTTCTTGTCCTTCCTCTTGTATTTGCTACCTTTCTTGTACTCTTCCTCCTTCTTGGATTTTCTCTTGTGGTGTGACTTCCTAGCCTTAGGACATTCACTCTTGTAATGTCCTTTTTGACCACATTTGTAGCACCTTGGAATAGATGAAGAAGATTGCTTTCCTTTGAAGTCATTTCCCTTGGAGAAGTTGTCTTCATGCTCACTAGGGCCATCATTTTCACTTGAGGAGGAGGGAGAGGTTCGACAAGCAAGTTGTCATTGAAGGATAAGTGCCTCCACTTGAGCTTTGAAGGCACTATCTTTGATCTTCCTTGATTCTTTTTCTTCTTGCTTATCTTCCTCTTCTTGCTTGTCAAGTCTTGGCTCATGATCTTGTAGATTTTCAATAATATCCTCAGTTGGATAATCACCAAGACTTCTTACTTCTTTAATGGAGGTCACCTTTGACTCCCATCTCTTTGGAAGAGACCTCAAGATCTTTGAGTTGATTGCTCCTCTATCCAAAGTATGTCCCAAAGCAGCTAGGCCATTGATGATGATGTTAAGACTTGAGTACATCTTGGCAACTCCTTCTTTCATCCCTATCTTGAAGTTCTCAAGGAGACTAGTCAATATGTAGATCTTTGCCCCTTTCACTTACTTTGTGCCTTCATAATTGATGCAAAATTTGTCCCATATCTCATAGGTTGTATCCCATGAGGAGATGCAGTTGAACTCAGATGGAGTGAGGGTTGCATAGAGGATGATAATGGCTTTGGTGTTGAGTTGTGCATTCCTTAGGGATGATTCATCCCAAGTTGATACAACTCCATTTGGCTCCTTGTAGGATGTAATCATTACTTTCCACATATCAAAGTTCATCTCTTGAATGTAGAACTGCATCTGCCACTTCTAATAGAGGAAGTTGGTGTTGTCAAAAACCGGGGGGTGCATGGAGAAGCCTCCCTCTAGGTTGAGGGAACCAAGTAGGTTCTCACCCATCTTCTCTTATTATAGGATATTTGTTGGAGAAGATCCTCGCTTTGATACCACTAGTTGGATCTATGGCTCTAGACAGGGG